>CAJHNH020003107.1:45000-55000 GCA_905116865.2 Candidula unifasciata
CATTGCGTATACAGATCAATGTACAACGTCAAATGAAATCACTGGGAATTTTCTCAATTATTAGAAAGTTTCTCTACATAATGTACATTTTTTGTTCCAGCATGCCTGCAGGGTAATTAACGTACCCGCTGTCTTCTTAGTCACAGTCTGCCTCGCTCTTCTTTTATGAGTCATGGATTTCACCAAAGTCTATAGTTGGTAGGAACCAATTAAATGTACATGGTTTACACCATGACGGACAGTAAAAGTGACTTGTGCAAGGATATGAATTTAAGTGAGGAAGAGTTGCGCACTTAGTCGACCTCACTCTCTCGTCTGTGTCAATCTTGATCCAATAGCAGGACAGTGTCGAGACGATTGGAAATAGACCTAGTGCAGTGGGTGACCAAGGTGTCTTAATTGCCCTGCCTTGCTCCACACTCTCCACATAGCCTGCTGGTAAACGCCTTCTTGTCCGTTAAACCAGTAAGAGGTTTTATCAAAACAGACAGCCTTGTCCCGTCTTTGCATGCAGGGAAGGCATATCCCATTCACCGAGTGGTGTAGAACCAGATCAGCTACCCTCTCCTGGTTCAGCCAGCCCGTTAAAGCTGTAGCCCTAGGGGGCGGGGAGGGGCGCTGTCGCTTGCTGACTGCTGCCACTGGAGAGAGCTGAGTGCCTAGCCCAATGGTGGTGAACTCCCCGAAGAAGGACATGACGGTCACCTTGCCAGAGGTACTACTGGAATATGACACCCCAGCCCCCCCCCCTCCTCCTTCGTTTTTTCCAGCGACTAGGTAGCTCCAACGTCGATTTAAAAGAAAAAAATTCAACCATAGTAAACCGAATGATGCAGTTCGCATCACAGACCACTAACTACGAGTGTCAGAGAAAAGACAAACTCTTTGTCCCAATGACCACTATCCATAGAGACCTTGACTGTCCTCTAAACATCTAGTCAATAGTCTGGTTGTTTATACTAAAAGCATACACGAAACTTCAGTAGCATATACTGGCAGAATATCAGGAAACTACCATATATAAGGTAACCAGACAAACCATAAACGTAAGTCCCACTGACATAAAAACATATCATACATAAGACACAATGTGACAGCCTCATCAGCTGATAAAGCTCATCGCTGCAATTGCAGACTTTTTAACGCCACCAGCGCCGCTTTTGGCCCATTTTCCCAAAGGCTAACATGAAAGGTTATAAGACATGATAGCATTGTTTATTTATAAAGTTTACGATGGTGTAAAGGTCGGTCAAACCAATGGATCTGGGTAGATTGCTCTGTTTATTAACTCATCGTTGGTGCACGGCTAATGTCGGAGTACTTTAAGTATTGACACACACACATGCATTTTCACAAGATGTATAGTATAGTATAGATAGGCAATAGTTTGCCCACGTGTTTCTGTTAAAGTGCAGAGAATCACACGTGTATGTAATTAGTATATTATGGCACAGATGCCCAACATAAATGTATTTTGGTATAAACTCGAATTCGTTTCACATGTTTTACATGTAGCATAGAGGCACGAGAGACGGATCATGATCCATAGGCAACTCATAGCCTCTGCATTATTGCTCAGGTTTTAGGCTACGCAGAAGAGGTACTAGTCACACTCACCATCGCCATATGCTGAATGTTCTTACCCTCCTCATAGTACAACTGAACACTAGAGACTGGAAAGTCGGAAAAGTGTTAACTGTGTCTTTTGCATTTTCTTCTTCTTCTTCTTCATCTTCTTCTTCTTCTTCTTCTTCTTCTTCTTCTTCTTCTTCTTCTTCTTCTTCTTCTTCTTCTTCTTCTTCTTCTTCTTCTTCTTCTTCTTCTTCTTCTTCTTCTTCTTCTTCTTCTTCTTCTTCTTCTTCTTCTTCTTCTTCTTCTTCTTCTTCTTCTTCTTCTTCTTCTTCTTCTTCTTCTTCTTCTTCTTCTTCTTCTTCTTCTTCTTCTTCTTCTTCTTCTTCTTCTTCTTCTTCTTCTTCTTCTTCTTCTTCTTCTTCTTCTTCTTCTTCTTCTTCTTCTTCTTCTTCTTCTTCTTCTTCTTCTTCTTCTTCTTCTTCTTCTTCTTCTTCTTCTTCTTTTTCTTCCTCTTCTTCTTCTTCTTCTTTTTCTTCCTCTTCTTCTTCTTCTTCTTTTTCTTCTTTTTCTGCTACTTCTCTTCTTCTTCTTCTTCTTCTTCTTCTTCTTCTTCTTCTTCTTCTTCTTCTTCTTCTTCTTCTTCTTCTTCTTCTTCTTCTTCTTCTTCTTCTTCTTCTTTTTCTTCTTTTTCTTTTTCTTCTTATTCTTGTTCACGCTGTAAACTCCAACGGAAAGTTGTTTTGTTAGTCCACCTCCGGACTTAAGTTTTGTTCCAGAACCTGAGCGTTACGTGCACATTCGTTTTACAAATCTGACCTATGTGTATGCAGATTGTTCGTTCCTTGCCTCTTAGGCAGATTCACTTCGAAGGAAGCTCCCAGTTAGTTGATTCTTACGACATGCTTGTAGGAGGGAGGAGCAGTGGGTCTATTGTTTCTTCCCGGGCAATAAGGCACCGGATCCCACACGGGAAACTAATAGACATGCAAAAGGTGCCACAGCGTGCGCATGTTATTAGTATACACAACCTGGCTAGACTTAACAGCCAAGATTAGTTTTGAAGTAAACATCCCCTCTATGCGGATATAAACCATGGCCCCCTGGGCAGACAGGCGGGTGTCTAGCCGCCACGTTACCACGGATCCCATAGGCTGCTAGCACATGATGCCCGATATGCCTCAACTCGTGAAAAATCGTCCTGTTCTTTCTTACTGGTTATTACGAACAAACGTTCGCCCGACTTTTATGGACGCACCAGGGCTCAGTGACATTTAATATAGCCTGCAGTACAGGGAAGGCCAGTTGGCCAGGAGCAGGGAAGTGTGACTGGCATTTAATGGATAACCATTTGCTAATGGCGTGCACAGTCAAGTACGACCATCAAGGCGTAATGCGAATATTATAACATATCATTTTATTTTTTTTTTTTTCGTTTTGTTAGGGAGCTGCGATAGTGTAGTAGTTAAACGCCTATATGCCTATCCGATGGTCCTGTGTTCTTTTCCCTCTTTTCCTTCGTTCACCGGCAATGAATTCCGTCGGAAGGTCCCAGTAGTTCGTGCATTTGGACTTTTAGCCTTTACATAGACCTGAGTTTTGCGTGTACATCCGTTTTAATGGCTTATTTGTTTGCCGTTTCCAGCCTCACCGACTTCGAGGTAGTTCCTGGGGTCAAATTCGCTTCAAGATGTTTTTCTTCCCAGAAGTTGACCTTGACACTCAGGCTGAATTGTTCTGAATCTGGTAATATCATGGAAGTAAAAGCAGCATTATACATCCTTCCGTTGTCCAATATTGTTAAAAAATATAATTTTAAAATCCTGTAATCACTGCGCTACCAGCGTAAAATATGGTCGGTCGCTTTACTTGACTAACATATTTTCAGTTCACGATAGACATAGGTAATAGACTCAAGAACGTGGTAACAACTGGCACGAACAAAAAAGAAAAGAAAGCAAAGAGATAAGTTTGTGGATGGCCAAGTCAGATGGCTGTGGGAGACAAAATTATTGAACTGATTCGTGATTCTGGTGCCTGAATGAGTTAGTAATAAGAATAAACTCCACAGTGGAGCATGCACAACAGGGGTCTACCAATAATCAGTAGAAGTAACCTCTCGTCGACAAATGTTTCGGCCTACGAGCTCCTAGACATTTTCAGAGAGTGGGCCCACCGAGTTCATGAAGCTCAGGGTTGGTTTCCCCTGCTGCACGAATTACCGGGTTCTATTTAGACAGGGACAAGACGAATTTGTGATTTTGCAGAAGGTACTGAGAAATAAGAAGTCGTTGCGGTAGCATAATTAAGGCAGTCTGCATACCTGAACGACCGAGCGGTAAGCTTACGATTGGTTTACCGGACACATGTTGGACTTTGTTAGCAGGTGGCAGAGGGACTTATTTCGTCACCTAACCTCTTGTTTGTTTTTTTTCTCTTTGTTCTTCCTCTAGTTTATTTTCCAGAAGATTGTTTTTTTTTTTTTTTTTTTTGCTACAATATTTTTTTTTTCTTAAATAATTAGCCAAAGCTTTAACACCACAAATTAACAAATCGCCAATATATAAACAGAAGGAATCCTTATCAATGTTAAAGTTACATGGTAAGTCATGTGACTGTCGGGAACTTTCGGCGATTAGACGAACAATGTATCGAAAGAGACCATTTGTATTTTAGTGAAAATAATTAAATTGTTATACTCTTTTGAGTGTTGACTGAATTCTGGTGTGTTAGGAAATGAGTAGGCAGATAGATTGGTCGGTTTTTCACTACTTGGGGTGAGCTGATATTGTGACGGCCCTTTGGTAGCTATTGAACAGTGTGGAGATTCAGACAGATCATTACGGTCTGGAGAGAATGTCTCTGCAAGGAGTTACAAGGGGATCTGGCTGGCGCTCAACACTCAGGGGAAATGCGAGACTTATATACAATTAGACCGCTACTAGTGCCATCGCTTGCTGCTGAAGATAGGGACGGATCGCTTATGGTAGTGTCCCGAGTGTTGTGATGTCAATGCTTAATTCAACATATTAACGCATTTGACGTGATAAAGAGAAATACGCATGGCAATCAATTGTACAAGACATTGTTTGCATCTGCAATATCTATATTCACTATACAATTTGTTATAGGTAATGTTAAGGTAATAATGTCTTTTAACGACTACCGGTAGCTCGTCATTCTTTTTGTCCCTGTATGTTATTTGTAGACAGCCTACATCTTTAATTCCTCAGTTCCACATAATCTATAGTTTAACTCCTACAAAGTACCAGCCAACAAATTCGCACCACTAGCGAACTTATCACAATCGCCTACACACAAATTAACTCTTTAATTAACCTAAGCTGATGAACTATGACATTCTTTCTGTCCTTCACTTGTCAATATCACAAGAATTACCGCCCCCATAAGCGTCAACTTGTACAACAAAGGCGGCATACTTTCTGAACATTAACGTCATTTTGCCCTTCTTCGAGCACTGTCACCCGATTGTAGCAAATGACTAAAAGTGCAAGAACAATACTAGCCATGTTTTAAACTTCCGGGTCACTTATTGTATACAAGGAGGAGGTGGTGGTGCTGTTCTCTCAATGGATTGTTTCTTCGCATTCATTATAATATCATTATTTTAGGATTATGCTATACAATTGCTTGGGGTGGGATCAACGGTAGAGTAGTGGCTGTCACCGCGAATGTTTAGTATTCAAACCCGTTCCGAAGAATGTTATTATATTGTATTAATTCATTTGAAATTCAAAATATTTGCTTTGTGATGGGGCTGCTGAGTCCATTGCATTCATGAAACCAGAGAGAAAGTAGAACAAGTCAACCTCATATTGTCACAGTCACAAATGACAAGTAAATGCTGAAGCTAGAAAACCTTCATCAGCACATGATATGAATAGACAATGTTCCTCATCATCATCATCATCATTTTTATAATCACCTGCCTGCCGAGTGGCGTAGAAGTGCATGCATCTCCACAAATCTCGGTCCCTTGTCCTCTGGAACATTGCAACCAATTATATTGCTCCGTGAAACCATCGCAATCCATTCGTCATATTCTCTCTCTTTCTCTCTCTCTCTCACACTCTCTCTCTCTCTTTCTCTCTATTTGTTTGTGTGTGAGTGTGTGTGTGTGTGCGTGTGTGTGTGTGTGTGAGTGTGTGTGCATCTCCCTCTTCTACATTTGATCGTCCCAGCCGTCACAATATTCTCCAAAGCTCCCCCCCCCCCCCCGTTTTCCCCAATCATATGACAATGAACCATGCTCGCCATTTCCTTATAGCTGTATGCGTTGATTTTTTTCTTTTTCTTTTGAGTTTCTTTTCAAGCAATTTTCGCTAGTTGCTCTGGCAGTAACTCTGACAATGTTACCAGCATCTGCACACACACACAAAACACTGATCACTCGAATGAGGTTTCCCTGCATTCTGTATGCGCTCTAGTTTCTTGTATAGCTTTGGGTGTTGATGGACCTACAAGGTTCTGCTCTTGCTCTATATGCACGAGACGCTTAAACCATAGATGCATCAAACTTTCATTAACTTAATCTTTAACAAGGCCTTCCCATGCTCATTGTGCTACTGAAAATCAGGGTTAAACGTACGCCTTTCTTCATTCCCCTTCTCAAATTGTTTGATGAGCATCGACCGACTATACCAGTGGTTCTCAACCTACTGGTCGCGACCCATTTTTTGGGTAGAATGACCCTTTCACAGGGATTGCCTAAGACCATCAGAAAACACAAAATTTTTAAAGTTATGAAGAAGTAACGGTATTAACTGTATGGTTTTGGGGTCGCCACAACATAAGGAACACTGTATTAAGGGTCGCCATAACATAAGGAACTGTATCAAAAGGTCGCGGTGTCAGGAAGGTGGAGAACGTCTGCTCTATACTAACTTCCGGCTGAGTGAACCATGTCAAGCGTGGTCATTCTGTTTGTCCTGTCTTGTCCACTTACAGAAGAATTCTTGTTATGAGTTAATTTCTTCCCTGTAAAATTCCACACTGAAAACTGAACAACTCCTCGCTCAAAGAGACACTACTGGGATAAGAATCTAAGAGGCACAAATCCCAGAACAGCTTATAATTTATCCTACGATACGAAGTAACCTGCAGTCAACTGTGGGTAATGTGAAGAAGACAGTGATACCGACGTTTTTATAGTTAGTAGTAGTAATAACAGGATCAGCAGCAACAGCAGAAGCAGCTGTACTAGTAATAGTAGTACTGCGGTATATAGCAGACCTGACACATACATTGTGCTAACGGCTTAGAGCAGAGATGGACATTGTACAGGATATTAACCTTATCTTAGACAGGGGTAAACTGCGTGTTTATGGTAGGACAGACAAGGTCCTTAGCTTTGTCTTATAGCTTTTAAAGGAGGAGATTTCCGACATACGAACAGACAGATCCCTGCTCTTCTGATCCGGTATCTTCTGTAGCATGCACTGGTGTTACCTATCTTTCCTTTGAAGCAAACCAGGCCGACTGAAATAGGAATGAGGATGCATGGGCAAAACAATGTTACCACGATACTGCATTTGCTTTGTGCTGTGGACATGCCATTGCCACGCCTGCCATCCCATAATACCCATCTATATATATAAAAATCAATGTTTGTGTATTTGTTTATTATGAGCTATAGACTCGGAAACCACTGAACCGATTTAGCTGAAATTTTCAGGATATGTTTGTTTTGATACCGGATGTTCACTCATCATGGTTTAAAATTGAACCTGTCATTGTTAGAGATAGTGTGCGACAATTTTTGGGAAAATCTGCGAAACTAATATTTACATTTTTAGTGACAGTTAATTATAGCCACGTTAGTAAATGCGCATGCGCCGTAGTCAGAACGCAAGACTTCCACCATTCGCCGGCGAGATACGTACAACAACGACTTCTATAATAAATAGAGTAGGCAGTGGTACAGCAAACAAGACTATCTCTATATCTGTGCAGGCAATGATTGCCACAATAACCATATTAAACACGATTTCTATTTTCAGTTTTTTTTTTTTTTTTTTTACAAACAACCGTCGATGAGTTGGAAAGTAGCCGATGGATTGTAAGGGAAAAGGGGAAAAGGGGGGGGGGGGGGGGAGAGAGCATCTAGGTCTATCTCGACGTCGGCGCAGAAATTGACTGTGACATTACCCGTGTTAGACACGTGCTATTTCTATTGTTGTGCCGTTTCAATAATATATCTGGAATATCTGTCTGTGAGAAAACAATTGCCTGCTGTTATAAGTTGTATTATAATCGGGACACTGTAGTAGGGACACACATCTCAAATAGTTTTGTTCTCTTTTCGTTTCTTTGATGAAGTGGCTGCTTGGTCGAATGGTTAGAACACTGAGCTCCTGTCCGGGAGACCAGGGTTCAGATTCGCAGTAGTATTTTTTTTTTCAACGAGGGGCTAAAATAAAATCCTCACCTGCACTGTCGTGGCGACAGCACTAGACATGTGGCCCTTAATACTGAAAAAAAAAAATAAAGGACGGGTATGTGGGTAAATCAGTTGATAATTAAATTTGAGCATTTCGCATACTTATGATTTCATTTTTTAAAAAAAAATTTAAGAAATTTCATAGCTTTCCATTTATTGTCATTTAGATTTAATTATGTCATCTGTGTTGGAATTTTAAGCTGTGCTGTTTACCATAGCGTTCATTTCTTAATTATGGTGTTTTTTTCCTGTTTTTTTTTTTTTTTTTTTTTTTGCTTTTCAATTGGTTTTTTTTCTCTTAACTACTTCAATGAGAGAAAGAGTAGTCGGTGAATTTGGGGGAGGGGGGAGTGCAAACTGTTTACTGAGAGAGCTTTAAGTCACAGTAACTGCTTTACCCACTCAAAGTAGCAGCAGCAGTAGTAGTTGTGGTTGGGCTGTTACACCGTAGTGCTCTCATGTGAAGACCGCCGGGAAGGTTATGGCGTTATACATGCTAACCTGACCAGTCCGTGGCGACAGCACTAGCAATGCGACACAAAATCTTCTGGCTCACGACTCCCTGTCTACTCTGATGGTAAAACAGATGGCAGTGACATTATTTTAGCTACAGTGGTGGTGGTCGTGGTAGTAGTTGTACTGGTACTTGAAGGATGATGTGGTAAATATTACACTAGCCTCATTCACTACCTATTACAATTCCTGCTCCCCATTTTAGTCCGGATGGACAGGGATGTCAATGTCAGTTACAACAACAACAAAATATCGCCAGGTGATAATTTTCAAATCCTTCGAAGAGGGAGAGAGCAGTAGTCGGTGGAAGAGGGCAGGGGTGGTGTGTAATGACCTAAATTTAAGAGAACTTAAAGAGCTTTACACGTGATTTTCAAGTTCTCATTACTTAATTTGTTTATATTTTACTAACGCTACCTCCGCAATTCAATTTTTTTACGACTGACTTTGTTATTTACAAGTACAGCTGTAGCTGTACTTCCGTCTCCTACAAAAATACAAACAGCTTTAGCATGTGATAACCAAATAACCATTTTTGTTACTGTGCTAATAACACTATTTAAACGACCACTAATATAAAGACACAATTATATGGTGCGTTTTCTAAAGTTGGAAAACCAGACTATCTCTATATCTGTGCAGAGAATGATTGCAACATTAACTATATTAGACACGAGCGATTGGATTGTCTTTCTTTTCCAAAAACCTATGATGAGGGAGAGAGTAGTAGGTGGATTTAGTTGTGGTGGGGGGGGGGGGGTGGGAAATCAAAGACTATTTCTATACCTTAGCAGACAATGATTATATTAGACACATGCGATTTCTATTTTCTTTCATTTCCATTTAGCCAAACTATGCCACAGCAACGCGTGGCCGGGTACAGCTAGTAGCGCAATAAAAAACTGTCGCTGCCAACAAACACAGTGATAGCAGCAGTAGTAATCTTCTTCTTCTGCCTTTCTAACCCCCAATTTGAGCATAGGCTTTCAACCAACTCAAGCCAAGTCGTTCTATTCATCGCTACCTCGTGCAGCTCTCTTCACGTCCTCCCCAACTTTATAACTTCGCTCTCTAGCTGCTTTTTTCCATTAGTTTTTTGGTCTTCTTTTATTTCTATGCCCATGTGTGATCAAGTGCAAAGGTATTCTATTTAAACTGTTCTCTGGTTTTCTCAACGTGTGCCCTATCCAACGCCAGCGTTTTTTCTTCACATTTTGGTCCACTGGAACTTGTTCAGTTGTCTCCCAAATTAGTGATTCTATCATACCATTTCATTCCCTCTATTCTGTGTAGGCACCAGTTATTCAATAATTGTAGTTTATTAATAATTGCCTTAGTTTTTCTAAATTTTTCTTCTCCATACAACAGTAATGATTGGACATTAGAATTGAAAATGTAATAGTTGTTGTTAATTATCTTCTGGAACATAGATAGCTATTAACATATTACTAATTTACT
>CAJHNH020003107.1:57500-82567 GCA_905116865.2 Candidula unifasciata
GAGCTTCTCCGAGCTTCTCCCGTAAATTGTCAGATGAACATATCTTTTCCTTTTATGCCCTATAGGCTATCGAAATAAATCCACATGCATCGATGCCAGTGTGAAAAAATTTCTAAACAATGTCCAATAATTACTGTGTAATCTATTTTTAGTTGTACACAAAGTATTGGTCAAACAAAGAGCACGTACCCAAATGTCTACATACACTGCTCAGTGATTCTTCAAGGGTGTCAAGACCAGTCAAGAGGAAAGAACCTGCTTCTTTAATAGGACGTCATCTACTTAATTCCGGACACATAATTTACACAGACAGTGCTTTCCGTGTGGTTTACCACACTCCGAACAGGAGACTGTTGAGAATCGCCGAAGCTTTAACAATTAAAATCAACAACCCACTCTTTCGTAAGCAGACCGAATTTATTGTAAAATTGAAGTTACCCTGGTAAGTCACGTGACTACGATAAGCTTCCGGCGGCCAAAAAACACACACAATGTGTCGGAAGAAACTATTCGCATTTTAGCTGGATTTATTCAGTTTTGTGCTTCATTTTATGGTATTTTAACTCTGTAGTAACACATCTGACAGCGAAATATGCCTGTCAATTAATTGTGCACTGTATTGTTTGTGTATGCATTTTTTAAAGATAAAGAAATTGGCTACTTTGAGAAAACAGCAGAACCCGTGCTTCGGTAGATTATAAAATCACAAAGACATGGGAAATCTAAGGCCCCATTTAAAGATTGGCGTTGAGTTTTGAAATGCACTATAACAGAATTTGCACTCACGTCCTACACTCTCGCTAGCTATCGGTTTCCATCTGTAGTGTGTTGTGTGCAATATATTTGGGAATATGAAAGGAAAGTTCATTATTGAGCGTAAATCTTGGTGCAGTGCAGTACAAGATTGAACGGAATGTGAAGAGAGAGAGAGAGAGAGAGAGAGAGAGAGAGAGAGAGAGAGAGAGAGAGAGAGAGAGAGAGAGAGAGAGAGAGAGAGACGGTTGGCTTCAAGACTTCGGAGAAGAAGGACGTGTAGATGTAGGTTCCAGTCTGGGTGTTGCCAGACTAGTCCTGCACACCTATGTGTTACGCTGGCGTTAAGTATCCAGGTTATCTGCGGGAGTTGCCGTAGTAGCCGGTCTAGTGTGAGGAGGTTCGTGAGGTGAGATCGCAAGGAACGTGTCAAGCCGCAGAAGGAAGGTCTGGATAATCTCAACAATGTATTGTACATCGGCCTGTATGATCTTTCTAGTGACAGTATATCCAAGTGATAAGTGTCATAGAGACAGTCACGTAATCACGAGCAGTGGATTTGCGCCAGCGGGTAATGTTTGCTCGTAGCAACCACGGAACATAGGGGTAGTCCAGATCGTCCTGAGTGTGGGTTGCCTTGGTAGTGAGAATGACTGTGGCAGTAAGAAATTCATGTCTCACGATGCCTTTCATTATCCTAGTGTTGAAATACATTGAATCTACTTTGACGGTCAACATGTGCCCCGTGTCTTCTATTGGGCAGGAATGGTGACTTGTTAATGTGACACTATTGAGTATACCTAGATACTTGGCAAGTGTGAGGTGCATCAAGGAGCATTCGCACGCAACACGGAGAGACCGAGTCAAGTGAGATTATACTGAGGTCGTTGGCTTGTTTTTAACATATTACGTATTGGTTTTTTTTCTGTGTTCGCAGTTTAAACAACCTTCAACACACTGGTTGTGCTTTAATGTAAGATGCGATTTCTGCTCCTTTTAGACCAGCACATCCTATTTTTGCAAACCGCTAAATAGTAGCCTTTTACAATAGCTTTTCGTGTGCTAGCCGAGCATCCTCCCCCATCCCCCTTTTTTTCCCAGCGGGGCTTCATAATCTACACGGTGATAACATATTTTTAACGTGAAAATTAGAAGACATGTAAGGTTACGTATTTGCTAAGCTCAGAGGGGCTTATGGACCTAATTATAGTTTAGCAACGTAATAATTCTCGTAATAGTAATACAAATAATAATTTGTTAAATTGTACCCACATTTATAAATGAAATAATAAATAATATAAATGTATAAACAACTAATTTCAAATGGATTATGTGAGCTCTTAAGCTTCCTGACAACATAATGAGGAATGGGAGCACAATTCTCTCTCTTTTTTTTTTTTTTTTTTACATGTGTGAATTTAGCTCTTATATTTATTAGTTAATGGTTGCATTCACAATTTCTATCCAGCAAATTACACTTGGTATCCAATATCATTAGTTAAACTATCTTAACGTCATTTCGGAGTAACATATAAAAACAAACAGTACTAATATAAATTAACCATTTCCAAATATAAATAAATACAAATTTCAATCCTATTATATAAAACTGGGTTCATGGCAGAAAAAAAAACCTGTTAGTGGGTGAAACTATTTGAAAACAAGATAAACGAATTAGACCTTTTACATTCATTGGGGGGGGGGGGGGGGGGGGGGGGGAGGAGCAAACGTTTTTTATGTGGTATTTTTAAAACCTCTATTTCTACAACTATTATTAAAGTCATTTAAAAAAAAAAGAGGATGTGAAGGGAAAACGAAAACACTAATTGTGACGTGACGCGGTGAATAAAATGTTTATAATGTTGAGTAGGGATTTTCCTCTCAACACATTCCCTCCACCAGATTAACCGAACTAAAATCTAAGCTATGTTGCTCTCAGACAAAGTCCTGGATACCCAAGAAAACAGCCATATTGGCTCGTTAAGTACATTAACATTAGCTGAACTTGGTACCCACAAGAGAAGGAAAGGAATTTTAGATGTCTATCATTATATTTAAAGAATTATTAGACAGGGCAAATGATTCCTCCGTCATCTACCTTCTCCCGGTGTTATTATGAATAATTAAAGAATTATTTTCATATTATTTGAGCCCCCACCAAATGTAATTCTATCTATCAGTTTATTTAAACAGGTAAGACTGAATACACTTGGAATTTAACAAACGATGTAGTATAAAACTTGACATACAGCTTTATTTACTAACAATGATATTCCCAGTTTGTTGTGTTTACACAAACAGTGACTGGTTAGTGATATAATAACGATAGTGATCAGCTTCAGCGAGAAAACAGCTCCGGGGTTTAGAGTGGTGTGATGATGTTGATATGTTAAGTCAAAATAGGTTAACTTAGCTTATAAGCCTCTGACAGCCGTGAGGAACTGTCAAGCTTGTTCAACTCTTCCTTGCCTGTTTTCTGCCAGTTTCAGCTTATTCTCCACTTCATCCCCACCTCGTTCTCCACATCGTTCTCCACCTCGTTCTCCACCTCGTTCCCAGCTGGCCGAGTCTAACACAATGTAGTCTATTTCATGGACTGATCGTCACATGGGCGCTGTAATCATGGAAACAAAACACATACGTGTAGTATCTTGACTTATACTAAGAATACATGTATCAATTAATATAACATATAATAATAAAATATATCCCATCACTCCTCATATTCCACATTCTCTCCAGTCTAGTCTGAAGGTCTTTTGTCTTACATGGGCGTCATATATCCTGCCTTCCCTCACAAGCTATGTCATGATAGTTGAATTTCTAAGTCTGTTGTCCGTCTTCACTCAGACTTCCAATCAGTGTTTTTACATCAACACGTGAGGCAGGTTATGTGCTGAAACTCCAACCATTTTCTATGTGCATGCTGTCCTGAATATTATCTTTCAGTGACAGTAAATACTGTACACCCATCATTCTTCCCATGGGGTTATAAATCCCCTGTTTAGGTGAACATATTAAGTGAGCACATGGTGGGCACACAAAACGTAGCAGCATCCCTGCATATGGGCATGATTTCCCACAGTCCAAATTCGTATTTTGGTTGATGGTGGAAACAATACAATTACATTTCATTATTTCAAAGGTCATTGTTCACAACTTATTTTATACACATGAAAACATACACTGAAAAACATGTGACACAAACATACAAGAAATAGGAATAGTTTAGCAGTTCCCTAACTTGAGATACTGAATACTCACAAAGAACTATTTCAAGCAGAATGTGCAGACAAATTAGGAAAAGGTAGTATAGACTAAGCTTAACTCCCTAACCTATGTATACAAGATTAAAATAATATTTTACCTGGGAACTTTCCATCAATCGCCAAAACAGAATCCGACCGTAAAATTTACCTTTTAGGTCGACCTGTGTTTGTTTGCCGGCAGGCTGCGATTAATGACGGGAATTCCACAGGCTCGAAGTATACTATCTATCTGTCTCAAAGGGTAAACTCCTCCCTTTACTCGGTTCTACCCAACCCTCAAGACGATGACTTAAGCCACGCCTCTGAGGTAACTATCAGATCAAATTGGCTAACAAGTGGCCTGTCACTCAATTGTGGACTGACATCCCTAGAGCAAACATTCTTAAGTGACCCAATCTAGTTTACAACGAATCTAACTAGCCGGTGTGAAAAGACGGTCATTGAAGCCATTGTGTTTCCTACTTGACCAAGATCAAGCATTCCTAATTGCCAAACACCTGTTCTGCCAAGAATTACACTGACTTGCGAAACTCCGACCTCCCGTCGCCACAATGTCTAGAGTCCACTAAATTCGTGTTCAAAAGGGCCCCACTCAGTCTCTACAGTCTGGTCAGGAGATAACATTCTGACACTGGCGTGAGAATCAAACCTAACATCCCTATCTGAACCAGCGGGCTGTATACGTAATGTTATGTAATTTTAAACAAAGCGCAGTGGCTTTGTCTCGGAGAAGGACTGGAAACATTTAAATCAATTTGGTTTAAAGTAATATTAGGGTTGAGGGCAGAGTAAATATAATCCTGTCTCTTTAGAACCAGAAGAACTTATTACAAGTACTAACTTCTGGAACCACTGACATCGTTTCGTGACACTAATCACATTAATAAAGAGAGCAAGTTAAATGTAATTTGAAAACAGATTGAGCTATCACTAGTGGGTGGCTGTTCGCTGTCACTTCAGATAAACAGGTTTACATTCAGTGATCTAAATGGGTGAATTCAAGGACCCTTTTCCATCACCGGCTGATGCAGGCAAATGCGAAGGACCTTTCTGCATGCCTTTAAGAGTATTGGGCATATTGGGCTAAACCTATATATATATATATATATCAGAGACCAATTAGCACTCAAGGGGTGATGTGGTTAGCATCATGACGAGCGTCCTTTCCTCTCTGGACTAAAACTGGTACTCACTTAAGGCTGGGTCGAGGTCATTTTAAAAAAAAAATCCGGCTTCGTCAGGGCATAGGCAGGCTTTTAGACTCACATCTATATAGATCAGCTGGCAATCCATCGGTATTGTAGATAACACTCATCAGTCATCATCATAAACCAATTCTGCCATTAAGCGGCGTAGGAAGGAATAATTTGCGATCCAGTTCACGTTGGCTGCCACTGGCTATTGTCATGCCGTGAATGCGTAAGTGCCTTTCAATGTTGTCGATCCATTTTTTCTGCGGCCGTCCTCTTGCTCTTGTAGCTGATATTCTGAGATGTAGTGCTTGTGATGGTATTTGATCTTGCTGCATTCTAACAAGATGGCCAAACCACTTGATCTGCTGTTTCTCGATGAATCTAGTACAAGTTGTCGTTCCCACAATTTGCCTGATCGTTTCATTATTCACTCGATCTCGGATGGTTAGGTTGGTAGCTAATAGTAAGTTTGTTATATTTATTTGACTTGACTTTTACTAATAACTAATTTGGACTTGGCGTAACCTACAAAGCAAAATCAGTTATCAAACATCTGGCCCTTATAGGATTAGAACTCGACATTCGAGCCGTTAGCAAAATGTCTAACCAATGCCATAGAGCAAGTAAATTTCACAAAAAGGAAAAACACAATTGCTTATAATTGATAGTACTAATCCAAACATGTTTCGGATGTTTTTTTTTTGTTTTTGTTTTTTTTTTGTTTTTTTTTGTTTCACAAGTAATTTTTAATTTTACCTTAAAAATTAAAAAAGATTAAATTTACATTCAATAGTCTGTCATTCCCCCTAAAAGGTAGGCATTCCAGACCATTGTCGAAATTAACGCAAGTCAGGCTACTGCCAAATGCCTAGAAGCTGAAATGATTTAGGAAATAGGAAAGGCCAAAAACGATCATTCAATGAAAGTGTGTGATTTGCAGTATTATCGGCTTCATAAAAAGTGATGATCCCGCATCAGTTACATCAGACCAGTATGAAATGTATTTCTTCAAGTAACAATGCCATGGAATTTCGTTCAATTTGCAAAGAAAAAATTAAATGTGATATTGTCAACCCTTAAATCGGAAACACACTGAGCATTCACACAGATTACAACAGCAGCCGCCATTCATCGAGCGTTGGACCACAAATCATGACTACTCACGAGGCTTCAGGGAGTAGAAAATGCCGAGGATGAAATGCTAACCTTCTGAGATAGAGTTAAAAACTACTAGAAATCGAATTATAATGTCTTGTTCCTTGACTAAGAAAAAAAAAAAAAACAAGAACGAGCTTCATCGTTTAATACACACAAAATGTGTTTTCTGGAGACAAAGGCAATTTTGTCTTTTTATTCTTCGGGTTTACAGGCTGTAAACTCCGGCGGAAAGTTTTGGCTGTACGTCCACTTCTGGATTTTGGTCCCGTTCCAGAAGCTAAGTGTTGCGTGCACATCCCCTTTACATAGCTGATTTATTTGTATGCAGGCTGTTGATTCTTTGCCTCTAAGGCAGATGCAACGAGTTCGAAGGAAGCTCACAATTAGTCTTCTCTTACGACATGCTTTTGGGTAGGCAGTGTGTCTATTCACGTCTTTCCCACATTGTGGCCCCCAATACCATACGGGAATATGTGGAAGAACGCGTACATTGCGGAGGAACAAATGGATCACGACAGTCTGGTCTGAGTGATGCATCGGGGAGTGACAAAGGGTCTGGGCTTAGAGGAAAGACAAGACGGACGTCAAATCAGAAGGCTACTGGTACCATTGGTATTAGGACTCTGCGCTGGCTGCTGAAGATAGGGACGTAGCACTTACCAGTCCCGAGTACTATGATGTCGGTTCTTGAATCAACACAAATCAACGCGGTGACAAAGGCAATATAACAAAGAAGTTCTTAAAAAACTATTCGAAATTAAAAGATGAGTAAAGAAATAAACAAGAGACACGTTCAGCTTATATAGGCTAGAAAAAAAACAAATGACAATGTTCCACGCTCCATGTGTACAGTAGACAATGTCTGTCCCTAGAGACCACGGTGCCACTGGTTTTGGTAACAGCGTCTGTTATAACGGTAAAGCTCAATGCGAGACTTGCAGTCTCTGCAACATATCATGTTAGTTGCGTATCCTTTACATGACGTTGCGGAACTATCTCCAGCAGCCCCTGGCTATTGTGTGTTTTCTCAAGGCAAATTTACGTCCAGCAGTTTGCCACTGCTCTCTGAACCCGTGATACCACTGTTGAAACCAAGGCAAGGCACATGGCCCTCAGCTGGGATCGAACCCAGCAACCGGCATTACGAAGTGTTCGCATCGACTTAGTCCACAGAGCCGACTGTCTGTAACCTAATGCACACAAAACACGTTGATGCTTTTTAATTCTGAGGCTGGTTTTCTCTCAAACTTCTCCTCTCTATATCTTGCAGCGTTTAGTCTCTTGAAAAGCGTCGCAGTTCATCTTTCATTGTTGAAATGATGAATATAATAGATTTGTGACTAATGGAAATAGGAAAGGAGGAAGACATTTATAACATACCATTTAGGCTTGGCTACATGCACGGAGCAACAACAAGAGCACTGACTTAATCGGTGATGCTTCTGATCGTGTGCAATGGATAAAAAACAAATTACTGCCAATGATTATCAGTGCGGTACGTGCTGATTGGTCCTAGGAAGTAAAGGCGGCCTGCGTGTTGCTGACCACATCACACATCTTGTGCCGTTGGTCTATAAAATATAGCTGTAACCCTATATACCCAATACGTCTGAAAGGTGTGGAAACGGGTCTTTTACTTTATTTACGTGCTGATTATTTTATTTCTTTGGAGACTGGTGCACTAAGTGATTTTTGTTCAACTTTAAAAAAAAATTGCGGTGGACCAAACAAATATGGGAAACACTGGTCTAGTGCATTTGTAATATTCTACAGTCAAACTAAGTCTCTGAGGTGTCTGGAATATTGTGGCTTTATATATATGTTTCTTACCAATGATCTAGACCTAGTCGTGAAGATTTGTTCAGGATAGGAATACTGGCCGACGAATGACCCACTGAAAGAAAACCATTGAGTCAAATTTACGTCCAGTAGTTTCATGAGTTCCTCAGACATGAGAAATGCAATCAAATTTAACGACGTTTCATAGGGTATGTGGCATACGAGAATGGAGTAAAGACGAACGGTTGTCTATTGCTCCCCCCCCCCCCCCCCCACCCATCCATTCCCCAGAATATACTTTTAACTACGTTTAATATTAAGCATTGAGAAATCTGATACCTTGTCTTTTTAATACCTCTGTATTTTTGATCTAATCTTGTCACTTAATGTCAAGTATTCTTTTGGGGCATCGCATATGAAAATTATTTAGTTAATTCTCTTGCAACGAATAATCCGACTTATTATCACTACCATAAACAAAGAGTGATGGCAACATTTATTGTTAGTTGCTTATTTTTCGCAGGACAGTTGCAGAACCACCCCCAGCCTTAATTGACAGTTCTTGGTATTACTAGGCGGATTTTGACACGAGACTTTTAAGTGGTCAGACAAGCGTCTAGTCGCTGAGCTACCACCACTCCCCATTCTTTCCAATAGTAAAGTACAGGACTGCACCTTGTACGCACTTGAGGCTGGGTCCACCTGGGAGTCAAGGTTATTTTTTAAAAAAAATCGGCTCCGTCAGGACGCGAACCCACTCCCCATTCTTTCCAATGTAAAGCCGAATATTGTACGAAGTCAGGTCACACTGTGCGTTCAGGGCGCTCACAATTAAGCGAAAAAAAACTAGGGGGGGGGGGGTAATCAAAACCCGTATAGACCATTCAACCACGTGACAAGCATGTCATATAAGCATCTGGGTAAGTCTGTCTCTGATGCGAGGAACCAGCAGTGCATTCACTTACGTCAGATATATAAAATGGATGAGCCTGCACAGCTGTCAAGTTCTGGAACAAGTCTGAAAGTCCCGAAATGGACGAACTTTCCGCTAGTGTTTACAGCCGGATAACTTTAAAAATGACAGCTACGAGGTCATTAACTAAATTTACTAAAATCTGTCGTGCTAAATACATATCTCAACTTCTAGGATACCACAACTTAAGCCACACAAGTTGCGCTAAAAAACAAGACCACAAATATAGCCGGAGACTGTTGGCAGCTTCGGCTAGCTAGCAGCAGGCTAAACGTGGTAAAGTGTTTGATTTTTTTTTCTTCTTAAAGGAATTAGTATTGGAATCCATCACCGTACTCACCAGACGGTCGTAGTCGTGCTCGTCTACAGGGGAGACAAATGATCACATTTTACTTGAAATACTTTCAGTCATTGTATAGATTTATCGTGCCACGATGGCTTCATGTTATTCACAGTGTATTATTTGTTCCTTATCAATATTTCTGACGCATTCCTTATCAATAGCTCACGCCTGCTTCTATCTTCGACATTCACCGTGACACACAACTAATGAGCGGCACTATGATACCCAACTGGAGAGTAGTACAGAGGCGCCTTATTCCTAAGGCTCAAGAAGCGCAAGAGTGCCCTAACCACACAATAAAGTATCGTCGGGATAACTCCGCCCCCACCCCCCCCCCAACCACCGCCACCCGAAAATTGATATAGAATCTCAGTTGTCCTCCTAACAATGTTTAGACGTTGATTTTGTTTATATTATTTCATATTTAAGTTGTGTTGTGTGCTGGAGTCGCTGTGGTATAGTAGCAGACTAGATCAAAAGGTTGTGGTTTAAAGTCCTGATGGATTTGGACTCTTTTTCAGAATTCACCTTGGCTCTCAGGACGACCCAGCCTTGAGCAGGTATCAGGAACAGTCCTGGGAAGTTAAGGCGGCCGGGGTGATGCTGGCTACATCACTCACCTAGTGCCGATTAATCTATAAAATATGTCTAGCCCTATATCCCCCATACGGTATAAGCCGTGAAAAAGAGTCCTCTATCTTTTCTACTATCTTGTGTGTGTGTGTGTGTGTGTGTGTGTGCATGTATGTTTGTGTGCTCGTCTATATATATATATATATATATATATATATATATATATATATATATATATATATATATATATATCAGCCTCTTGTGCCCCAGTCTGCGCCTAGAAAATTATAAGGAATCTGTCTTCCCCATCTCCCCCACCTCAAAGTTGTCTTCATGCTTCATCCCTGAAATAGTATGTTATCAGGACAAAGAAAATGACATTAAAGAACACAGACACACATTTTCTAGAAATAGAACAGGTTGTTAGAATGTAGGTGATATAAATCATTTCAGATGATAATATTCAGTTTTCCTCCACGTACTGGCGTGGTATTTTGCAGAGTGTTTTTGAAATTGGTAGTTCCCATTTATACAAAAATCAGTGCGCGGACGTTAGTCCTACAGTAACTATTATCATTACTGAAAGACTAGAGGCGTTACAAAATTGTAACATGTTACTGGGATGGCTAGCGACAGAAAACATGTAACTGTCTAGAGGTTTTTATTTTTTACAATTTTCTGTATACATCAGAGAATTAGCTAGCATGGCTGGTTTACTGGATTCTATATACAGGTAGAAGAACGTTGTTTTGCGTCCCGCCGGCATCTCGTTGCTCGTCTCTTGTCTTGTAAAATAGGTGTCTTTTTATGACAGACAGACAGACAGACAGACAGACAGACAGACAGACAGACAGACAGACAGACAGACAGACAGACAGACAGACAGACAGACAGACAGACAGACAGACAGACAGACAGACAGACAGACAGACAGACAGACAGACAGACAGACAGACAGACAGACAGACAGACAGACAGACAGACAGACAGACAGACAGACAGACAGACAGACCAAGAAACGAAAACCTCTTTAAAACATAACTTGGAGAGAGTGTAATAGAGACAGACATGCAAAAAAAAAAAAATCAGAATACTTTAAAAAATAACATCGATAGAGAGACCGAGGAAGACAGACAACAGAAAGAAACATAAAATACAGTCAAACAGAGAGATAATCGGGGTCTGAGTGGTCTCCGAGATGGCATCTGCCTCGAGTGCTGGGGTCCTGGGTTCAAACCCCGTTAAAGGCTGGGATTTTTTCACTTGGACTTCCAGTAATTTCCCCGTGGTCTCTGGATAGTAAGACCGGGTACCCGTGTGCATTGTTACATACGTTAAAAATCCATTGGCAGTTGGAATTCGAAAAATAGTAGCTCAACGGCGCTACCCGGGCAAAACTTTAAGTTAAAAATCTACCCAAAGTATTTCGGGATCCTCGCCGCTGCAACGGAGTTCATGCACTGCACTGAGATTCTTCAGACTCACGCTTGAGTTAGAAGTAGAACAGAGAGCACTTATGGTTTACGCCCTGTGCCATGATGTTCATCCGCTGAAAAAACATACACAGAGAGACAGTCAGACAGATAGAGAAACACAGGTATGAGAACAGAGTGGATGACAAGTCTGAAAAAAAGCAGTTAAGGAAGACATGCAAGCAGAGCATAGAAAAGAAACAGAGACATGAGGAAAAGGGACAGCCAGAAGACGGATGGCAGGCGAGAAAGAGGACACCTGCAGAAGCAATAGAATAGAATATTACTACCATCGTTATGATGTTCCTCGCCAGCTAACTTTGAAGTCCATACTTTTTCACTTTTTTAAGGTTTAATGTTTAAAGATTATGTCAAAAGGATCGACTTTATTGCACCTAGTAGTCTTGTCTCTCCCTGGAAAATAGCTAGCTACCTGCCGAAAGCGTCTACCAAAGTGCGAACACCGTAGCTATGGAAACGGTCCCCATGGGCCGTAAAACGAACGGTCAACCTACCTTCAGAGCTCAATACAAACGGCTTTACCATCTAAAAGCTTCAACACCATGTATCAGTTCGAATACCATCTTTTCAGTTATAGCAAGAGGTGTCGAGCTTCTCCTTCCATTGAATTACACATGCCTGGATTTTCTATCAATCCTTCACATACTTTTGTCTCTGTTTTGCATGTGTTCTCTCCATCCGCACGAATTCTCCAGCCTCTTTCCATTTTATTTCTTCATCTCTGGTTTCCGATCTCCTTGTTTAAACTTGTCTGCTTGCTTGTCTTTTTCCTTTCATTCTCGGTTTCTGCAATCTCACCACAGACTATATGCCCCCTTAAAAGATTATATTATGTTAAGGCTATGATGTATTTCCATGCGATCTCTTGATAATATTTTTTTTTTCAAACTAAAAGTTTTTATTATTGTTTAAAACTGAAGATGCCAGTCGAATGCATTCCAATGTTTGTGACTAATATTTAATTGGTTTTGATGATGTTTATATTATGCAACCTGTCAGACTTACATCGTTTTTGGCATACTCCTATTAGTATACTCTTTAAAACGTTCAAGTAATGTCATTATAAATTAGAAAACATTCCAGCATGTGTAATTAAGACTTAGATATTGTACACTTTTTTCCCCTTTCTTTTTTTTTCCTTTTCTATATTTCTTAAATTTTTAATTTTGCATTCCTCTTTTTATTATTATTATTATTAATATTATTGTTATTATTATTAACTATGAAATGAGGTGCAAATGAAACATTGTATGAAAGGAGCGGAGTGGAAGGGCAGCATGTTAGACGGGCCTGCGTGCCCAATTCTTAACCCTTTGAAAATAAAGTTCGTTCGTTCGTTCGTTCGTTCGTTCTCTCTCTCTCTCTCTCTCTCTCTCTCTCTCTCTCTCTCTCTCTCTCTCTCTCTCTCTCTCTCTCTCTCTCACTGTGTGTGTCTCTCTGATACTTTCTTTCTGTGCTTGTGTCTTTCTGTCTACACTGACGTCTGTCGGTTTGTTTGTCTGTTTAATTTGTCAGTCTGTCTGTCTTCTTTCCGACTGTCTGCTTGCCTGCCTGCTTTTCTGTCTGTCTGTCTGTATATTTATATGTCTATCGATCTGTATGTCCATCTATTTATCTGTCTATCTTATCCTTCTAGTCTAAATATTTTTTCTCAGTTGTTCTCTCCCTCTGTTTCCCTCCTGTCTCACTCTATCATTATATCTATCCCCCTTCCTCAGTGTGTTACTCTATCCATCCTTCTCAGTTTGGCTCTCGTTCACCACTATTCCCTTTTCGGTTTCGTTTCCTTTTTTTCACTACTCTATGTTACACATCCCCACCTGACACGTCCCCGCTTGACATATTCCCGCCTGACACATCCTGGACTGGCACATCCCCGCCTGACACATTCCCACCTGACACATCCCCGCCTGACACATCTCCGTCTTGATCATCCGCGCCTGACAAATTCCCGCCTGACACATCCCCGCCTGACACATCCGCGCCTGACACATCCCCTCCTGACACATTTCCACCTGACACATCCGGGCTTACACATCCCCACCTGACACATTTCAACCTAGCATATTCCTATCTGGTACATTTCCGCATGATACATCCCGGCTGACACATTTCTAGCAAATATATTCCCACCCGACACATTTCCGCCTGACACATCCCGGCTGACACATTCCCGCCTGATACATCCCGGCTGACACTTCACCGACTGACACATCCCGGCTGATACATCCCGGCTGACACTTCACCGCCTGATACTTCACCGCCTGACACTTCCCCGCACCTCACACATTTCCACCAGAAACATCTCTACCAGTACAAGCAAACCCCTTATTGTAGTCATCTGCATTATCAACATTAAAAACCATTCGATTACCTAAATGTAAAGATATGCTCCGATTATGAAAGTCGGGTCTAACAGATCATGAGCCAATTACAGAAACCAGTTGAATCAACATAGTTAAACAAAAAATCTATGTTGGCGTATTTCACAAGGGTTAACTATGTAAGTGTTACTGTCTCACAGTGTGACATTTATACACTCCCGAAGACAATTACAGGGTGTCACCCCCAGACGACACGAAAAAGCAATAGATCAGTCCATTTAGCGTGTGCGGAATCGATTCCTCACGATTAGAAGTCTTCCAGTTGGTGTAGTATGGATGTGGAAGACTTATCGGCAACCGGGTAGACCATTGGCTGGCCGGTAGACGACTTCGTTGACGGTCGGGACAGTATTTGGGTCTGTTTTTTTTTTATCGCAGCAACACAGCAAGAGTCAATTTCACAGCTAGTTGGTGTCGACCAGTGTCAAGCTATTCTTAAATGGCGCAAATAACCTAAATTACGATTATAACCAAAACCTACAACTTCGGGAATGTTGGTTAAACGTGACGATTTTTCTCCCGCCAAACAAGGAAAGGAATGTGGAAGAGTAACGCATTCAGTACCTAGGAAAGTATCTATAAAAAAGTTATAAAATGTGGCTTAGGAGTTGCGAACGCGCTTCCTAATGCCGAGGTGCTGGATTTGATCCCAGCTGCAGGCTTTTTTACGCCCTACGTCGATTTCGACAGTGGTATAGAGAACCGACCATATAGTACCAGTGATAAACTACTGAAAGTAAAATTTGCCTAGGAAAACCACCATAGGGAAACATTTCTGGTGTTTGTTCTGCAACGTCCGATATAGAATATGCAACTAACTTCAACCTTACTGAAACCCCGAGTGTTTCCGTGGTGTACCTGCTGTCTTAGATGGGTTGTGAATAAAAATGTTCTATCTTAGCAAATATCCGCGGTGAAGTCCGGCGTTGTTCGCCTACTTCTGGACTCCGGGTATTTCCCATAACTTAAACTATGTATGCACACCCGTTTCGCAGATCCGGCCTAATTGTTTGCAGACAATTGGCTCCTGGCCTCTCAGGCAGATGAAATGCTACTTCCAATACCACGACCCTAATTATTCGCGTTTCTTGTTGTTGGGGAGTAGAAGTGTTTACCCCCCCCCCCCCCCCCCCACCCCTTTTCCAACACCCCCACACACATAAAATGTGGGCCTGAAGCCCACACAGGGAGATCAGTTAAAAACAGTAAAGAACCTTTATAATCTAGTTGTGAATCGGGCACGTGAGGCTAAGCATAAACCTAATGGTTCAATTGGCTCCGTATGAGTTATGAGGCTGCCTTTACCTCTCAGGACATTTCCGACACCAAGTTTAGCCTAAGTCAACTGATCCCAAGATTTTTCTCAACGACAGACATGCCTGTCGGCACTGTGTTACGACATCTTCCAGACGCAAAGGTTTAAAATAAAAATTGCTTCCCTAAGTACAATTATGATTTATATGTAATATATATGTTTTAGCTCGCTTGAATGAATTGTCATTCGCGAGAGTGATTAAGCCTGGGCAAAAACACACTGATGATAGAAAACCAATCTGTCATCGCAATGTCATCATAATCTCCGTTAACACGTTATATATGCATGAGTACATTCGTGTAAAATGGGTTCTTTTAGCCAGGGTAATTAATTTGACTAATATTATGATTGAACAGTATCAGAAAATATCGGATCTTATTAATACCAAGTCTGAAACCAATATAACGGCTAACTAAATCAAATCTGAATAATATCTAACAACGGTAGGTCTGAGCAATATCAGCCAGTATCAGGTTTAAGGATTATCAGCTTTTTAAGGCCCTAAGATTATCGGCCAATATCATTTGAACAATGTAAGCAAATATAAGCTGTGAAAAATAGCAGCCAATGTAAGCGAAATCTGAACAATATCAGGTCTGAAGAATATTAGCAAAAATGGAAGTTTGAACAAAATCAGCCCATTAAAATGTAAGCAATATAAGCCTAAACCAATTCAGAACAGCGCAAGTCAATATCAGCCAAGATCAAGACAGCACTAATCAATGTCAGCCAATGTCAAGACCGGATAGATTGGTCAATATCAGCAAATATAAAGTCCCAACAGCGTCTGTCAATATCAGTTTCGAGCATTGTTGTTCTGCCGCATTTCTCCACATAATAAACAATGACTAACTTGTTGGGTTCGAATCCACATAGGGACGGATTTGGTTTGAAAATTGACCCTGACTCTCAAGCTGCGTCAGTCTAAAATGGGCACCAGGTGAAATAAAAACAGCATTTGACATGTTGACCACATCCAGCCCCTAATTGGCTGGCCAGTAGACAGCCTCGTCAGTATTTGGGTCTGTCTCCTTTAATCGCGTCAACACAGCAGTTGAAATGTTGACCACATACACCACCCAATTGGCTGGCCAGTAGACAGCCTCGTCAGTATTTTGGTCTGTCTCCTTTAATCGCGTCAACACTGTAGCATTCCTTCTCACTGCTTTTGGTGGCTTGCGATGCTAATAGCCATTTTATGTGGAGCACATAACCTGGTGACAATTAAAATCTGAGCGTTCCTTTTGGGCGTCCTAGGTTTAGGCGTTGCGAGTCCTTCTCGTAATTCCACCGTACCGCGATCGAAACCCACTGCTGGCTGCTTTAATTTTTTTATCATAGTATGGGGCGTCTCAGGTCGACGCAGGCTAAAATGAGTACCAGGATGGCTGTCCTGGGGAAGTTAAGACGGCCGGCGTAATGCTGACCTTATTACCCACCCAGTGCCGATTATTCTGTAGAAATATGAGGTGCTCTTTCCATATCCCGATGCGCCTAAAGGCGTGAAAAGGCATCTTTACTTTTTGCGTGGATTTTTATCATGGCATAGGGTGTCGCAGGTCAACATAATCTTAAATGGGTACCAGGATGTATGTCCTGGGGAAGTAAAGACGCCGGCGTAATGCTGGCTACATTACACACATAATGCCGATTGGTCTGTAAAAATATGGGTGCTCTTCCAGTATGCCCATGCGCCTGAAGGCGTGAAAATTGATATTTTTCTTTATCTTTATGGATGCTGGTTGAAGGTGACGATTTTTTAAAATCAAAGCACCGACCTACTGACGTTGACCATTTCAATCACCAAGTGCCGATTGTTTCCATAAAATATGTGAGTCTAGCAGTATGAGATATATGACGCTGCTTGTCTTACAACGACCTTTAACTGTATTAAGTTCTTTGGTGGCTTCACTCCCAGGTTCAGTGCCTCATAAATCCGCGGTGGCTTAACTCCAAGTTTCAGTGCCAGAGAAATTCGTGGTGACGTAACTTCAAGATTCAGTGCCTCATAAATCCAGGATGGCTTAACTCCAAGGTTCAGTGTCTGAAAAATCCGTGGTGGCTACACTCCAAGGTTCAGTGCCTGAGAAATCCGTGGTGGCTTCACTCCAAGGTTCAGTGCCTGAGAAATCCGTGGTGGCTTAACTTCAAAGTTCAGTGGCTGAGAAATCCGTGGTGGCTTCAATCCAAGGTTCAGTGCCGGAAAAAAACCGTGATGCCCTAACTCCAAGGTTCAATGCCTCTTAAATCCGCCATTTTGTTGGGTTGTAGGGTTTTCACTAAGTGGCTGATTATCAAGTTATCGTTCTTACACGACTAACTGCACCCCCTGCTTCTTATGCCTTTCTAACCTACAATGGAGCAGGAGAACAACTCACGCTAATTCATGCTTTCTATAATGCATGCAGCTCAGCTTTTGTCCTCCCCTTGTTTATAAATCCACTCTATAGCTCGATACTTATTGTCTTTTTGTGTGTGTGGCAGGGGTGGGGGTGGGAGTCTGAAATTGTTCTGTGCCTCTGTGGGTTCCAGTGCAAAGCCATTCTATCTATATTGTTCTCATATTTTCTCAAAGTATATCCTATCCAACGCAAACGTCTTTTCTTCACTTTTTGGTCTGCTGAAACTTGTTCTCTCCCAAATCTCTACATTAGTGATTCTATGATATTATTCAATTGTCTCTATTCCGCACAGACACCAGTTAATGAGTGTTTGTACATTATTGGTAATGGCGTTGGTTGTTCTCCATGTTTCCGCTCCAAACAACAGTATCTTTTTTGACACTAGAATTTAAAACTAGTTTTTAATTTCTTTTGACCTCCACAAATTCCCTGGTGCTAAGAAAGCTCCTCTTGCTTTTTGTATTCGCAACCCTTGCACCCACATTTAAAACGCCTCTGAGTACACACAACATTAACCACAAATATCTTAAGTACATAGAGATATATTTTAGTCTGTGATACATGTTACGAAAAGAGATACATTTGAAAACCTAATGACACCTGGTAAACATGCTGCACATTCATTTGGGTTATGACGAAGATATCTTCTTCTCCGTATTTAATGGCTGTAAATTCCGGGAACAGTTTTGGTTGTTTGGTCACTTTTGGACATAGGTCTTGCTCCAGAAATTGAGTTGTGAGTGTACATCCATTTTTCAGATCTTGCTTATTTCTATGCAGATCGTTGTGTCCTCGCCTCTCTGGCAAAAACACTCTGACTTCAAAACACCTCTAATTGGCTTCCTCCTACGTCATGCTTGTTAATGCAATAAGTATATTATTTATTTCCCCCTAAATGGAGCCCAGAAACCCAGTTGACATTGGAGGAACAAGAACACAGATCAGATTAACCATGGCTGCCTAACCTTGTCTACATTGTAGCTGTTGATGATAATAAAGATAATAATGTTGATGATGCAGATGCCAATGATGATGATGATAATTATGATGATAGAGATGGCGAAGATGAAAGTAAAGATATTACCAAAGTTTCAGAGCCTGACATTTTCTAGAAGATCTTTCCACTTCATACATACCTCCCTGTTTTTTAAAGTCCCCAACTAACTAGACAATCTGCATTCAAAATATATTAGTTCAGATTTGCAGAGCTATGCCCAGCTCTTGTTCGAGCCAGCGTGTTTACAGTATGTGTGTATGTGGGTTCGTCCTGTTAAGGAACTTTGCTGCAAAATTATGCACAGCGGTGCGCAAATTTGGATGTAACTCAATTAGGCAGATATGAGGTCTGTGCGTTGCAGCAACAAGACGCGAATATTCATACACTTAACAAAAAACACAGCCAACACTAAATGTAGGCATAATTTTTTTTCAAAGTGTTATTTTCTCGAGACGTTGTCCCGTGTGAAATGTTATACCGGAGCTGGCGAGAAATGGCTTTCGAACAGTTAAATGTGGCTATACTTTGATACGCAGTGAGGTTTAATTTTTTTAAGGACTTGGAAGCAATTATATATTTTATACCAAAAAAATTTTTTTTTTTTTTTTTTTTTTAATAATAAAGACTTCACAAACCATTTGTTTCTTCTTAGTTACGTAATTTATACTTAATGTTTTGCTGGGGGAAAAAAAGTCGGAACGCTCAACCAATATACCCGAAGAGGGAGCTTTAGGTTATAACTGTGACTAGGTTATGTGCGCAATATAAAATCGCTTAAACCTGCACACCATCAGGAGCCTAAAAACGACTCTACAGTGTTGCTGATGCGATGACTTGATTTGACTTTCTACCCCACTAGGACATCACACAAGCGATAAACACCCAATGGCACAAAGTGTCACCATGCGGATGAGGATCACCGTGGAGAGGTCCCAGAAACCGCGTTCAGACAATTGGCCATATTGATGGCCTGCCTATATTGCGGCCCCTGGCAAAAGCCAGAGTCGGGCTTCAAATAACAAAAAATTAAGTCCTAAAAAGGTCGTAGGGAAGTAAGAATAATATTGACACACTGATGCGATCAAAGGATACAGACCTAAATACTGTCTCGACGGGCAACAAAGTCGTGTACCGGCGAGCCAATGGGCGACACTGTGGCCAATGTGAATTTATACATTGTGGTGTTGGTCTTCTTGTCTGCCTTTGCCGTGTGTCTCATGGTTAATGGTTAGTTGCGTATCCTTTACAGGACGTTGCAGAACCAACCACAGCAGCCCCTGGCTGTTGTGTTGTTTCTCTAGGCAAATTTACGTCCAGTAGTTGGCCATTGCTTCCTGGACGGTCGGCCCCCTGATACCACTATCGAAACCAACGCAAGGCGCATGGCCCGCAGCTGGGATCAAACCCGGTACCCCGGCATTACGAAGCGTTCGCATCGACTTAGCCAGAGAGCCGACGTGTGTCTCATACAGTCTCAGTTCTCGTACATTTCTTTTCCCTGTGACATGTACAGTCACATCGACAAACAAACAAATACATTGAAGTTAAGCGTCCTTCCCAACCTCTTTCCCCATACCCCTCAGCCCCCCACCCCCACACTAATTTTGTACTGGGACTAAGAGATGCCTTGTATTCAAATATAGAAATTCTCATTAACAGTGATTCTTTACGTTTCATAGTATTTCAAGTACACTTTATACTTCTGTGGCATTTGAGACATTATTATTATTATTATTATTATTATTATTATTATTATTATTATTATTATTATTATATTATTATTATTATTATTATTATTATTATTATTATTGATATTATTATGTGATGAAAGGCAAATAAATTATTTAAGAAAGTAATATACTTAAAATAATACAAATACTTGTAAAAATTACATTTTGTTTATGGTTAATGAGGTCTCTTGTTTTGCTAACAAAACTCCACATCTCCGCCTTCTCAACCACACACACACAAAAGTCAAACTGTTATGGCAGAATGACCCTATCGTCAAAAGTCCGGCGCTCATGGACTCGAGTCAACCTATCCAGTTGCTGTTTTCTTGGTACTCTCACCTCTGTCATAATCATACTGAGCAACGAATGCAGAGACTGGCCAGCAGGTGCCATGAAGGTGGAAATTCGGCTCGCCGGTAGACGACTATGTTGCCCGTCGGGACAGTATTTAGGTCTGTATCCTTTGATCGCATCAGTAACACTGTAGAGTCCTTAACAGGGCTCTTGGTGGTGGGCCATGCTAAGCGATTTGACATAACGCACATACCATAGTCACAGTTATAAGCTAAAGCTCCTTCTTCAAGTATACTGGTTGAGCAGCAGAGGATTTGATTATTTACACAGACGGTTCAGTGTCAAAAGCAAAAGAAGTGCTTGGAGCTTCTTAGCAAAAGTTAATAATCGACGTTTGGTGTAGGAGAGCTTAGCATATGATACCAAACCATTCACCTTAAGAATGGAGGTGGATGCTGTCACTGCTGCTTTCCGCTTGTTAGAGAACACGACACACACACAACCATCGTGATTGTAACTGACTCAGAAAGCATGCTGAGGAAGATCAGGACAGGCATGCTTCGTGTAGAGTACAAGCTTCACTGCAGAGGACACAACTGAGAAGTTTTGTCTGGAATTTTTTCACCGGGACTCGCCGTTGTGTTGGTAAAAAAACAGGACTGTACTTAATACCCATTCAAGGCTGGGTCGACCTGCCTGCCAAAGTCATTTTTTTGGAGAGAAAAAAAATCCAGACCCTAGCCGCTCGTCGGCTCCCAAGTTTTCAGTTCTTTTTGTAAATTAATTTCACCACAGAAAGCTTCATTTTTTTTTTTAAATCTGTAAGAAGCTTTTTTTGTTAATTCTTCTTAAAAACGACGTCTGTTCTGTTCCCTATAAGTTAACATTAACTGATATTTTTTTCACATGCAGACAACCAAGTATTCATTGAGCTATTTGGAATTTATTTCATCTGAACATCCAAATCAAGGAAACATCGAGCTACCCTATCACACGTATTTAATACTCATTCTCTGGAGAAAGGCGAACAGAGACAAACGAGACATTACCGTGACAGCAAAATTTTTTACCGAGAAAATAGGACGCCATTGATGTTGGATGGGAGTCGCTGTCGCATTGGCGGCTAAACGCTCGCCTATGGATAGGAAGTTCGTGGGTTCGCAACCTAGCAGAGACGAATTTTTTTTCTTTCTGTAAAAATTGCCTTGACTCCTAGGTCGACCCAGCATTGAGTTGGTACCAGGCTCAGTCCTGGAAGGTAAAGGCAGCCAGTGTGATGCTGACCTCGTCACCCACCAAGTGCCGACTGGTGTGTAACAAATTTAGGTCTAACCCTATAATCCCAATGCGCCCAAAGGCTTGCAAAAAGGACCTTTACTTTCACTTTGATGTTAGATGCTAGGCTGTTTGACATTGTGGCGTGGACGTGTGTACTGCTATACTGTCTGTACGTCTAGACAGCTGTGGGATACTCAAGAGGAGTATTTGATTGCAACATGAATAATCAAAATTAACATACATTACGTCTTCTGTGTTTTGCTCTTAACGGCAGGCGAGCGTATTGTAGTTTACAGCCAGGCTGTGGTGTCTTCTCCTTTTAGCCTGATTTTAGCAAACCCCTTACTATTGAAGTGGGTCTATTCTCATCACTGCCATTGACTTTGTTCACTGAGTAGAAACCTAACACTGTCATCGACTAAGTTTACTGAGTAGAAACTCAACACGGTCATCGACTTAGTTTACTGACACAAACACAACAGTCATCGACTAAGTTTACTGAGTAGAAACACAACAGTCATCGAATATGTTTACTGACACAAACACAACAGTCATCAACTATGTTTACTGACACAAACACAACAGTCATCAACTATGTTTACTGACACAAACACAACAGTCATCAACTATGTTTACTGACACAAACACAACAGTCATCGACTACGTTTACTGACACAAACACAACAGTCATCGAATATGTTTACTGACACAAACACAACAGTCATCAACTATGTTTACTGACACAAACACAACAGAAATCGACTAAGTTTCGACTACGTTCATCAACTATGTTTACTGACACAAACACAACAGTCATCGACTACGTTTACTGACACAAACACAACAGTCATCGACTAAGTTTACTGACACAAACACAACAGTCATCGACTAAATTTACTGACACAAACACAACTGTCAGCGATTAATTTCAGAGTTGAAAGAAAAAAAATATCATCAACTATGTTTATTGAGTAGATAATCAACACTGTCATCGACTGGTGCTGGCTAAGAACCACTGAGCACGAGAGTGGACACAGGACATACAAGACAACGGACAGGAAAGTGCATGAGGCGGGAAAACCGGCCATCGACTGCATGTCTTCCATGCCTGCTGTGATGGGAGCGACGTTCTGTAAAGGACCTCCTGTCTATTTAAAGTACAAAATCCGCATGGAATTTTGAATATGACATAGAGCGGTATAAAACCTTATAACATATCATGAAATGTATTATACAGGGAAGTAACGGCTACCTGTGTGATGTTGGCCACAACATCAATTTAGTGTCAACTGATCTTTGAAAATATGGGTCAGATGAAGCAAAAGTGGTAAAAAGGGTACTTTGACTAAGTTGAATGTTGAATTAGGAATCAACATCACAGCCCTAGGGACACCTCCATAAGCGCTCCGTCCTTATCTTCAGCAGCAAGCGAAGAGTTTTTAAATTCTGATAGTACCAGTAACTATTTGATTGTATATCAGACTCGCCTTTCCCCTATGTGTCGAGCGTCTGTCAGATCCCCTTATAACTCCTCGCAGTGCCATTCTCCTCAGACCGTAATGATATACTTGTTCCTCGGCACTGTTTACTCGCTCCCAAAGGGCCCTCACTCCATCCAGTTTGTCATACATTAGTTCACCACAAAATGGTGTAGAACCGGCCAGTCTTCTGTCTGCCATGTCCCAAAACACCGGCATTACCATGAGAAAATATCAAAAGGATGCTAACTACCTGGGACCTTTGAATGAGTAAGTGACTGAGTAAGTGACCTTAAATCCCACCAAGACCGCACAACGAACAACCAACACTGGGTGACACGCAGTGCTACCATTCGGATGAGAATCATCCGAGCACAAGTCCCAGAAACTCCGTTTAACCGCCATAACATATTTAGGGCCTTGGCGACAGCCCGGGTAGGGCTTTAAAAAAAAAAGATTCGTGTCCCATATTTGGGCCCAAAGTTGTGGGGGTGCTTTACTTAATTTTTTTTTTCAATGTTAAATTATATGTGGTGTGACTGTATAAAAATAACTATACACATGACGTTTGTTTTACGTGTTTCGCACAAATGTTGAATTAAGAATCGACATTGTAGCACTCGGAACACCATATAAGCGCTCCGTCCCCATCTTCAACAGCACGCAAAAAAGTATCAGTTCCGATGGCACCAGTAACTCTCTGATTGTATATCCGTCTCGCCTTTGCCTTGAGTTTTGAGCGTCGGCCAGATCCCCTTGTGTTTCGGTCAAAAATTACAAAGGTCATTTCAACTTAGCCATTATACTCTATCATGTGATTGTTCATTGAGTACAGCCTTTCATCGGCAGTCAATATCACTCAATGGTATCTCAGTACTTGCCTGACCTATCCAAGACCGGCTCAAGCTGACGGGCCATGCTGCTGTCGTCTCAAAACCAGGCTAACTATACGCTAACGCAGCGTTTAGGATGCCAGAGTTCTTGAACTTGTTATTATCTCGCCTATTTATAAAAAATGAATAGACCACCCATCCTTGGTTGTAGGGGATTCTCGTAGGAAAAGACCTTGAGAGCACTCACGTGTCAGCACAGAGATGTAGGCTATGCTCACATGCATGCATCATGACATGACTAGCCAGAAAATAGACAGCACACATGGACATGTACGGCCAAGATTTTACAATTAAATCATGCTGTTGGAAGGATCTGGAAATAATTTCAGAAGAAACGTCTCTCTAGTGGGGATAGAAATAGAACTCGGTCATTCTAAATCTCGTTGAAACGGAATTAAAGAGCTAAGTCAGCCTATAATGTTTAAGGCTGTGTTTATATATGTGTTTGGAGCTTACAATGAAATGGGCCGGGTAAACACTTCATTGAGAAATGAGATGTTGTGAAGAATACTCCGACAGAAAACGGGAGGTTGTACTTCGTTTTGTTTTCGTGGTGGTAGGAGGGTCAGTATGCAACTGATTAAATAAAGGTGTTAGATGGGGCGCTAGATGTAACAGACATAAGGTGGGATATGTTTAAGTAAAGTGTGGGGTTCATTCTAGAAGTGGTATTTGATTTACACAGGAGATAGGAGGAAATCGAACGAGTTCATTCAGTTAAATTGATGGCGTGATTTAGGCAGGCAGATCAACATTGTACCG
>CAJHNH020003108.1:0-82566 GCA_905116865.2 Candidula unifasciata
AGGGCTGTATTGTTCATTGTACATTAAAGATTATGTTTGTACTCAGCAGGAGCGTGTCTTCAGTGTGTCCAGGGTAGTGAAGTCTGTTAGCTGGCCTACCTAGCGAGCCATATAAAATGATTAGAGTAAATTAGGTCGCTGACACATGTGTGAGTTTCAAGGCTCAGTTGTTTAGAACAAACAATTGACCAACTGTGTCCTCAACAAACCTGTTATAGGAAGCGACTAATTGTGGGGGTTTATTTTGATGTCAGAGTACATCTGCTTGAAGAACCTACAGTCTGTATACAAATAAGGCAGATCTATCAAAGGAATGCACATGCAAAATTCCAAGTTCTAGAACAAGACCAAAGTCCGGAAGTGGAAGAACAAACAGATTTTCAGTGAGAGAACGCTAAGAAGTATTAGAAAAAGATTTATGTTATCTCATCGCGTGCATTCTACAGCTGAGTTGAGTTGAGTTTTAGAACCTACATCACAGCATTTAGGACATTCCTATAAGTACTCTGTCCCTATTGTCAGCAGTCAACAAAGAGTTCCAACGGCGATGGTACCAGTTTACATTTTACAGGGGAGTTGAGTTTCACAACCTACATCACAGCAATTGGAACATTCCCATAAGTACCCTATCCCTATTTTCAGCAGCCAACAAAGAGTTCCAAAGGCAATGGTATCGTATCAGTAGCAGTTTGATTGTATGCCCGTCTTGTCTTTTCTCTGGGTGTGCAGTGTCGGCCAAATCCCTAGGTAATCCCCGTTGTTCCATTCTCTTCGAGCCGTGATAATCTAACTGAGCCTCTGTTTCCTCACCCCCACAAGGACTCGACATCTGTTTCCTCACCTCCACAAGGACTCGACATCTGTTTCCTCACCCCCACAAGGACTCGACATCTGTTTCCTCACCCCCACAAGGACTCGACATCTGTTTCCTCACCCCCACAAGGACTCGACATTTGTTTCCTCACCCCCACAAGGACTCGATATCTAGCTTGTCAGGAATTAGATTGCCACCGAGTGGTGCAGAAACAGTCTATCTGCCTGTTAAGTTCTTTTTTTTTTTTAAAGTCCCGCCCTATCTATTGTCGGGGGCCTTAATATAACCCAATCTATTGGTTGAACAGGTTATCTGTGACTGAATGGCCGCATTTTAGGTCATGAAGTGACCGCGTCTACCTCCATTCCCAAACTAGATTGTGGGATTTCAGTTGGCCGTGGAGTTGTATAGACACCATAGTCGCGCAATGTACTTGCTAAGTTTGACACTGGTCTTGTTAAGTCGCCACTGACATATTTTGGTAAGTCGGCCATGTTACACCTTAAAACGGACTATGTCTTTTGCAGGTTGTGCATTGAAGTTCTGTGGTAAGTCGGCGACTACCAGAGCCAGTCAGTAACTGTTAATCGTCCTCGGTTTATGTTACGTCATTGGATGTCGTTCCACTTTGGGATATCGTCTTGTTCCCACTTGACACCATAAGTTAATCAACGCACTTCACAGATTGTTCACTGGTCGTTTAGTTAAGCTTTTAGGTAAGTCGGTCACTATCTCTGGGACATCTCAATTCGCTGGATGTCCTTCAGCTTTGGGACACTTAAACACTTAAAGGACGATTTTGGTCTTTCATGGGTTTTGATAAGCCATTGACTATTTTTTCTTGTTAATTCATTACCCGTCCGTTTTAGACATCGCTTGATGACGGCTTATTCTGTCACTGGTATTGATAAGTAAAGTCCTGTCAAAAAACGCCCACCAGTAAAGTCCCGTCATGATGTTAACAACAGCACCCGTCTAATACCAATTGATGTATACAAATATGAATCTATCACCATGTGCCCGAGGTGTGACTGGTGTGAAAAGGTCTTTTACTATAAACTGTTTTTGCTTACCTTATATAAGAAGTACAGGACTGAAGAACTGACCATGGCTTTATGGAAAACTTGTAAAGTTTCTGAAAGTTTGTTCATGTCTTGTTTTGAGAGATCACCGCGGAACAGACCTGGAACAAAAGAACCAGTAAGTGCAAAAAAATAATAATCACGCTATATATTCAATTTGGTAGCAGACAGGTTTGCGCTGGTTTCTTCAAAGATATGTGGCGCTGACCGTCGTGTAAGAAACTGCAAACTATTGAACGTATAATTGCATAGCAAAACTATCATCACACAAATAAACATTTTCTACTTCCTTCTGTGAGTGCGGATCAATACATTTTCTGTTACTTTATTATTATAAAACTATCATCAGCATCATCAAACACCTTTAAAGAATGTCGCTCACGGCACATCTGATAGTTTCTCTATGTCTAGCCAATTCTCCAGCAATGTGGGCTGACAAATCCAATGCGTCTTCAATGTAGTATATCCACCGTCGAGGAGGTCGGTAGCTGTCTTGTTTTCCAGAAACTCCACCTGCTATCAGTCCTTTCCAAGTCACAATGACGTTTAACATGACCAAAATACTTCAGCTTCTGTTGATGAGCTAGTTCTCCTTGAGTTCAAATCGTGGAAGATGTCTATGTTTTTTTCATCTTCCTGTTGCAAGATTTTCTGCGAATCTTTCTGCAGCATTTTGTTTAAAAAAGCTCCGTTTTTTTTTAAAATGCTAGGGTTGGTTCTGCAACGTCCTGTAAAGGTTACGCAATTAACTTTAATAAAAGTATTTAAAAGTTTGTTTTTTTTTTTTTTTTTGGTGGGAGGCAATGAAAATTATGTTATTTTAATTGCGCTTACTATAAAGAAAAAAAAATTCTTAGTTATGAGAAAAACGGGCAAGATCAACAGGTAAAAAGAGCAAGAGGATAATTATATAAACAGACAAGCAAGAGGATAATTATATAAACAGACAAGCAATAGGATAATTATATAAACAGACAAGCAAGAGGATGATTATTTAAACAGACAAGCAAGAGGATAATTGTATAAACATACAGATAAAAAATACTATAAATGGTGAGAATGAATAAGGTGAAAATCCATATCATTTGGCTGGTGGGGGGGGCGGGGGCATTTTCCTTGTATAACATTTGCTAATCGTAGCTCGGATTATCTGAAGAACAACAAAAAAACTCCCTGGCTCTGTGACTTTATTGGAAGGGGGAAAAAAAAACGATTTACACCGCCAAACCAGCGGCGTGACGCCGCCCTATTTGGCATTTTTAAAATCTAGGTCATTTGGTGGGTCGGTCAAGTCTCCAGTCACGTGACTCGGGGTCAGCTGCGGGTTACAGTGAAGTTCGAATGGTGTTAGGTCACTTTGTAGCTAAGATAAGGCCTCTTGTATGTGCATGATGCGGCGTCCGTGGCTAAGGCGTTGCGTGTCCGACTGGTAATCCAGCGATCGAAACCCATTGCGGGCTGCGTGGATTTTTATCGTGGTATGGGACGTCGCAGGTCGACCCAGCCTCAAATGGGTACCAGGATGGCTGTCCTGGGGAAGTAAAGACGGCCAGCGTAATGCTGACCACATTACCCACCGAGTGCCGATTGGTCTGTAAAATATGGGACGCTCTGCCCATATGCCTGATGCGCCGAAAGGCGTGAAAAGAGATCTTTACTTTTTTTTATGTGCATGATAGGGCAGGCGGAGCAGAGGACCCTCGAGATCCGGATCATTTGTATGCAGAATGTTGGTTCCCCGCCTCTTGGGCGGATGCACTACGACTTGGTAGTAAACACTACCAATCACTTGTCTCCTATATACTTTGTATTGGGCAGTCAGTCTCCCCTTCTCCATTAAATGATACTAATAATGATGATAATAATGATAACAATAATGATGATAATAATAATAATGATGATGATGATGATAATAATAATAATAATAATAATAATAATAATAATGATAATAATAATAATATTAATAATATTAATAATAATAATAATAATAATAATAATAAACGCTAATAAAAATTTCCTTACATTTCCCTGCTGTGTTTTTAAATGATGTAGGTATGGCTATGGGGAAAGATACGGAGAATAAAAACTGGTCTCTACATTTCCTATTATGGTCTAGAATATGTGGCAGTGTATTACTTCCCCTTCCAAAGGCAGTATTTAGAATAGAAACTACCCTTTGTATTTTAGGCAATGCAAATAATCATGTTGACTGTCTACGGTCAAATTTACCTTACGTGGAAGAACGGATAGAGAAAATCCACATCTATATATATAAAAATCAAGGTTTGTGTGTTTGTTTGTCCCCTATAGGCTCGGAAACTACTGAACCGATTAAGCTGAAATTTTCAGGATATGTTTGTTTTGATACCGGATGTTGAACCATCATGGTTTGAAATTCAACCTGTCATTGTGAGAGATAGTTTGCGACAATTTATGCCATAATATTCGAAACTAATATTTATAATTTTAGTGATTTCTAATTATAGCCACGTTAGTAATTGCGCATGCGCCGTAGTCAGAACGCAAGGCTTCCACCATTCGCCGGCGAGTTACGTGCAGCCAACGCCTTCTCTAATACATAGAGTAGGTCGTGGTAAAGCAAACAAGACTATCTCTATATTTGCCACAATAACCATATAAAACACGATTTCTATTTTTTTTTTTTTTTTTCAAACAACCTTCAAAGAAGGGGGGGGGGGGGCATCAAGGACTATCTCGACGTCGGCGCAGACATTGACTGCGACATTAACTTCATTAACCGTGTTAGACACGTGCGATTTCTATTGTTGTACCGTTTCATTAATATATCTGGATTATCTGTCTATGAGAAAACAATTGCCTGCGGTTTTGAGTTGTGTTATAATCGGGACACAGTATTAGGGACACACATCTCTAATAGTTTAGTTCTATTTTCGGTGCTCCGATTAAGTGGCTGCTTGGTCAATTGGTTAAAATACTGGGTTTCCCGTGCGGGAGACCAGGGTTCAAATCCGCAGTAGTTAATTTTTTTTTTCCCGGACTAAAATAATATCCTCATCTGCTATGTTGTGGTGACAGCACTAGCAATGTTGCTCTTAATCTAAAAAAAAAAAATACAAATAAATTGGTAAACCATTTGATAATTAAATTTGACCATTTCGCATACTTATGATTGCATTTTTAAACTTTCCGATTGCATGGTCACGCTGAAATTTCATAGCTTTCCATTTTATTTTCATTTAGATTTAGTTATTTCATCTGCGTTGGAATTTTAAGCTGTGCTGTTTACCATAGCGTTCATTTCCTAATTATGGTGGGGTTTTTTTTTCCTGTGTTCATTTGCCTATCAAAAGTTTTTTTTTTTTTTTTTTTTTTTTTTTCTTTTAACTACTTCAATGAGGGAAAGAGTTGACGGTGAATGTAGGGGTGGTGGGGGGGGGGGGGCGAACAATTAACTGAGAGAGCTTTAAGTCACAGTAACTGCTTTACCCACTTAAAGTAGCAGCAGCAGTAATAGTTGTGGTTGGGCTGTTACACCATAGTGCTCTCAGGTGAAGACCGCCGGTAAGGTTATGGCGTTCTTCTGTCGGCAAGTGAAATTATACATCCTAACCTGACCAGTCTGTGGCGACAGCACTAGCCATGCGGAACCAAATCTTCTGGCTCACGACTCTCTGTCTACTCCGATGGTAACACAGATAGCAGTGACATTATTTTATCTACTGTGGTGGTGGTCGTGGTAGTAGTTGTACTGGTACTTGAATGATGATGTGGTAAATATTACACTAGCCCCGTTCACTACCTATTTCAATTACTGCTCCCCATTTTAGTCCGGATGGACAGGGATGTCAATGTCAGTTACAGCAACAACAAAATATCGCCAATAATAATTTTCAAATCCTTCGGAGAGGGAGAGAGCAGTATTCGGTGGAAGAGGGGAGGGGATGGAGTAATGACTTAAATTTAGGAGAACTTAAAGAGCTTTACACGTGATTTTCAAGTTCTCATTACCTAATTTGCTTATATTTTACTAACGCTACCTTTGCTTTTCTATTTTTTACGACTTACTTTGTTATTCACAAGTACAGTTGTAGCTTTACTTCCGTGCCCTATAAAAATACAAACAGCTTTAGCATGTGATAACCAAATAATCATTTTTGTTACTGTGCTAATAACACCATTTAAACGACCACTAATATAAAGACACAATTATAAGGTGCGTGTTCTAAAGTTGGAAAACAAGACTATCTCTATATCTGTGCAGAAAATTATTGCGACATTAACTATATTAGACACGTGCGATTTCCATTGTCTTTCTTTTCCAAAAACCTTTGATGAGGGAGAGAGTAGTAGGTGGATTTAGTTGTGGTGGTGAGGGGGGTGGGCGCGGATCAAAGACTACCTCTATATCTGAGCAGACAATGATTGTATTAGACACGTGCGATTTCTTTTTTCTTTCATTTTCATTTAGCCAAACTATGCCACAGCAACGCGTGGCCGGGTACAGCTTGTACGATATAAAAAAAAAAAGCAAATCGGATACTGTAACAACTATCGACAATTCTGACACATAGATACTTTGTACCTCCTGCATGCTGGTTAGGTAGGTAGTGGGTCTCCCTTCCCTTCCCCAAACGCAAAACTTCATCTTATATTTACCTGAAATGTTTGGAGGTAACACATGAATAGCTGACAGTTCCGTGGATTCTACAACAGACTGGAAGAAAGAAACATTACTCGAGAAGTTGCTTTCGAACAGTGTACGATGTGTTTGCCTTATTTCTGCGCGAACTTGTGTTCCACAGGAATACTCCCTTATCTCGCTGACTAGAGGGACGGAAATAATTGTGCATACGCAGAGAAAAACACACAATTTGACCACCCGGCTTCGGTAACCTGGCTTCTGTGAAGAAGAAAGTAAAGTAGGCTGTAGCCCAAAGGCTTGGTGTGTGTATGATGCCGTGTTCATGTTGTTTTTGTTTTTAATTATTGTTTTATTTGTTATTGTTTTGCAACAACTCACGCAGTCGGGCCCAGGGAGACCGTGATTGGTCATTCATGCGTCTCAACCTTTGAGACGCGTTAGTCTAAGCTACAGGAGTGTCAGCTCCAATTCCGATTCCTTTCAAGAAAACAAAATGAAAAAATCAACCATGTTAAACCTTCTGCTAGCTAGCCGAAGCTGCCAGCAGTCTCCGGTTATATTCGTGGTCTTGTTTATTTGTGCCACTTTCGTGGCTTAAGTTCTGATATTTGTGCCGTCGCTGGGCTTAATGCTTCTTTCCTGTCAGACCGCTTAAGGGTTTTATATATCTTTACGTCCTTTTTAGGATGAAATTTGTTGATATTTGAAGCCCCAACCTGGCTTTTGCCGGAGGCCGCAATATGGGCAGGCCTTAAAATGGCCAATTGTCTGAACGCGGTTTCTGCCACCTCTGCACGGCGATCCTCATCCACATGGTGGCACTTTGTGTCATCGGGTGTTTATCGCTTGTGTGGTGTCCTGGTGGAGTAGAAAGTCAGCCAGTCAGACCACTCATTCCCAATCTTGTTGTCAACTGTGTTCATCTTGCCCTGTTATTTCTAATGTTTCCTTCTTTGTTTCAGCTCCTTCTGATGTGGCCAGGCGTATTTCGTAGGAGGTTCTTTTCTGATATTTATATATTTTGGCGGACGAGCAGGCGCACGTTCTGTTTTACTCGCTGTGTGAGCTATTGCGTATATTCTGATATTCTCTGACTTTAAGTACGCAGTGAATTCACATCAGTTGTCACCGTTGACGACCGACTCGGAGAGGATCGTTGCTTTTCTGCGGGCCCACCGCAAATTGTTCACACTTCTGAAATCACAGAACGTATGGTGCAGTCTCTCATAGGGCATACGATGAACCTGTGTGGAAGGAGGGCATGAAGGGGAGTTGTTTTTTTTTTTTTCTTTCAAAGTAAGCCCCTTGTGCATTTATACAGCGAGTGGCATGATCTAACAAACACTGGAACAACCTCCGTAGTTCTGTTGTTTTGGCCTTGAAAGTCGATGTTACGGCCTTTTAGATGTCATCAATATCGTCAAAGAATCTTTCTTTCAATAGTAACTTTAATTTTGGGGAGTAGAAAATAATCACAGGGAGACACATCTGGGGAATAGGGTGGATGGTTGAGAACACACACTTGTTTTGGGGCCAAAAATTCCTTGTACAACTACCGCTCGGTGAGCCGGTGCATTGTCATGAACAATGAAACATCTGCCAGGGGTTATTACTCGGATCAGACTCGGAAAATCCTGTTCAATAGACGTTTTTAAATACTGAAATAAACTGTGGCTATGACAGTCTGTCCTTCTTGAAAAATTCTTTGCGAATAACTCCGTTGCTGTCGTAGAAGCACTTCAACTTTGTCTTCAGTTTCGACATTTGCAGACAGATTTTTTGCTTTTGGTGATAATGATGACTCTCACTGTGTACTTTAATGTTTAGTTATGGGATCATAGCGGAAAATTCATGTTTCATCCTCTGCTACAATCAGATTTAAGAAATGTTTATTTCTGTGACATGATTTAATGGTGTCTTGTGTGTACTCAACACACTGATGTTTAAAACTTGTCGCATCAATTAAGAATGTCTCAAATGCGCGTTTTCTGAGTTTTAAACATAATTTAATTTTATGGTCATCGGACAATGAATGTGCTACAAACCGGCAAGCAACATTTTTATAAAAATTCAGTCTATTTACTTAATTGTCGGACTTTGTATATTTCAAGAAATGAAACGTTTTACCAATATTTTATTCATTTGGAAATATTACTGATTACTGATTTAAGAATCGACATCATAGCACACCGGGAATAACCATAGATGATCCGTCTCCCGCAGCAAATATCTTAAGGTGTAGATGCTAACTGTTCCAGTAGCACACTGATTAAACTCACGCGGATCTCTTTTTTTCTTATCCGTTCCTCCTTGCCAGATCTGCACTTAATTCCTTGTTCACACATCCTTGCACATGTTATTTCATCTAATCCCGTGTCTTTTGCCAACAGTCGTTCACATATGGTTTTCATAATATCTCCCTTGTCCGGTTCGAGTTTCTCCGCTGCTTTCGCTCTTAGCACCAAAAAATCCACTCTTTCACTCCCTCGCACACCTGCATATCCCGGACAGTATATCCAGTTGAAATACTTATTAACGTCACCAATATGATTTCCATTATTCGGGATGCAAATGTTGATGCGCTTGGAAAAAAAAATTGCAAGTGAACTCCAGGCAATAAATCTCATTCTGGCTGTCCAATAAATTTTAAGCATTCTTCTGTAAAGGGAAACATCTGTGAGACCTGGAGAAATTATTTGACTTCTTTATTAATTGTCCAAGATCACAATCTCATAATGAAACTGACTCTATATAGCATGCGACTGTTAAATTTCTAAGCACCCATAACAGGGATTTAATGCATAAGATGTTCTTTAAATAGCATTCAATGGACAACAAAGATATAGACAGTCTACCTCATCCAAATAAAGTAAAGTACCTTTTTAGACACCGTTAGGCGTTTTATGTGTATTCCGTGAGACCTATATTGTATAGACCAATCGGCACTTGTTGCATAATGTGTTCAACATCACACCGGCCGCCTTTACTTCACAAGACCTTACCTGGTAGCCATTTGAGGCTGGGACGACTTGGGATCCAAAGTCGTTTTTGAAAAAAAAAAATCCAGCTGCTTTCGGATTTGAAGCCACGACTTTCAGATCCTCAGGCGAGCATCCAGCCACAACAACACGACGACTGCCATTTCATGCAAGTGCCTCACCACCCCACCACCAAACAATTTAATCAGTTCGAAAAGAGTTTACAACTTTCCATTGAGCGTAATTCATGTTACTTACACTCAAATCTAGGCATGTGTATCTCTGGGGTAACAATCGCAGTTGCATGATTGCGAACACCAGTGGTTCTGAGTCAGCTGCAGGCAGTTTGGCCACAGAGCGCTTTGTCTTGATTTCGTCTACCGTGTGAGAGTCCTACTTTGAAGAAACAAAGATATACTACTAAAAGTAAAATTGAGCTAGTTAAAAAAAAATGCTAAAAAAATGTGAACAAAATCCCGTGTTCATTTGCAGCATAAAAATTAGCGTTTGTTCAACGTTCTTCCTCGTCTCGTCTTCTTCGTATGCACTTTTCTTCCCGAGTGGAGCATAGCCCCTCATCCAACTCACGCCAAGTCCTCCTGTCATTTGCTATTGAATACTGCTCATTCGTTCTCTTCCCTTTCTTTCTAAACGTATTCTCTAACGCCCATATGGTGTGTGTGTGTGTGTGTGTGTGTGTGTTAAGCCTAGAGACGGCGCAAATACCAGAACTCAGGCCACGGAAGAGGCGCAAATTAACAAGACCACAAATATAGCCGGAGACTGTTGGCCGCTTCGGCTAGCTAGCAGAAGGTTGAATGTCGTTTTTTTTTTTTTTTTTTTTCCAAGGAATTAGAAATGGAATTAGGATGTATACACAAAACTTAGGTCCTAGCACCAAAGTAGTATACAGTGAGGAAATCATACAGTGAGGAAATCATAAAGTGAGGAAATCATACAGTGAGGAAATCATACAGTGAGGAAATCATAAAGTGAGGAAATCATACAGTGAAGAAATCATACAGTAAGGAAATCATAAAGTGAGGAAATCATACAGTGAGGAAATCATACAGTGAGGAAATTATACAGTGAGGAAATCATACAGTGAGGAAATCATACAGTGAGGAAATTATACAGTGAGGAAATTATACAGTGAGGAAATCATACAGTGAGGAAATCATACAGTGAGGAAATCATACAGTGAGGAAATCATACAGTGAGGAAATCATACAGTGAGGAAATCATACAGTGAGGAAATCATACAGTGAGGAAATTATACAGTGAGGAAATCATACAGTGAGGAATTCATACAGTGAGGAAATTATACAGTGAGGAAATCATACAGTGAGGAATTCATACAGTGAGGAAATTATACAGTGATGAAATCATACAGTGAGGAAATTATACAGTGATGAAATCATACAGTGAGGAAATTATACAGTGAGGAAATCATTCAGTGAGGAAATCATACAGTGAGGAATTCATACAGTGAGGAAATCATACAGTGAGGAAAACATATAGTGAGGAAATCATACATTGAGGAAATCAAGCAGATTCTGGCGTCGCCTACAGCCATGCAGTGATTGGTAATATCGACTAGGGGTCTCATAAGGAGGAAAGGCCGGTGGGATGCTGACCACATCATAGAGTGAGGAAATATATACAGTGTATGCCTAATTTCGGAAATCATACAGTCAGGAAATCATACAGTCAGGAAATCATACAGTGAGGAATTCATACAGTGAGAAAATCATACAGTGAGGAAATCATACAGTGAGGAAATCATATCTATGGCGCAATGCACAATGACAGGTGTGGTTACGTCGTTAAAACTTCTGGATAACCCAAACAATACCACCGACTACTTGTCATACACAAGCTTAGCCATATGATCTTAAAGTTATTTAAAACATGACTGGTTTCAGTCCTTTCTTTTCTTTTCTAACTCTTCTTGGGGTCCATTTTCTCCAGTCCACGAAGAGAAATAACATTCATAATTTTATTCGCGTCAAATCAACCAGCATCATGGATGGATCTTTTTTGCTTTTTTTTTTGTTAGGGGTTTGGGGGTCACATCTGACAGCAGTCTTACCCGGATGCCAAACTCAGGAGAAGAAAATCCAGTCCAATTAAAAGGTTTACAAAGACTTGCTGTAATAAAAACAAATCCTGGATGGAACATATTGGGGAGCCAGAAGCAGCGAAAACTATTCGAGGTTCAGAATTTGAGCTCACGAACAACTCACTAGGCAATGAGAAGCAGACATGTAGGCAGTACAAATCTCTTAATTATTTTAAAAAGCTTTAGAGGCTTCCAAGCCATTTGCTGAACTAGAGATTTTAACCAAGAAGAAAGAAAAACTATACAGAAGAAGTATAAATCATTTTGCACGAGAAATTTTGACTCAAAGTGAAAAAATCCTACATAACGATGTGTGAAGCTCTGACACAGATCTATGGATTCATTCTTATCCAGTACGGCTCTGGTTGTCCCAGGATTCATTCCCCCCCCCCCCCCCCCTCTTTCCCCAACCCAAAAAAATAAGAACATTCACAACAAATTTACTCAGAAATCAGTATCCCTCAATATTTGGGCACGTATGTTCACCGAGGCTTTTACATTACACAAACTACCTGAAACACAGAGACACACTTGATATCGACATGGTATGTTTGCACACAAGAGCAGAAGCAGCAATCTTCCTTCGAGCTGGGCAGACTCCCATTACTCCAGTAGCTAAAGACAGCCTTAAAACAATCTATGAAGTTAAACTGGAGAAAAGGCTACACAAATTTCAGACCAGGATATTTTGTAATGCGAATGAATACCGCCAATGATTTTCGACATGGCAGATTATCATGATGGTGTTTCCAGGAAAAGGGATCGCTAGGCGATTTTTGGTGTTTTAACAATAAAAACACATTTGGGAAGCGATAGCTTTGATGTTCCGTGATTTATTTTGATTAATCTTCTACAATCCCTAAATAAATAAATATTTGCACACTTCGATAAAGTGTTCGCTTAGCTCATATTGAGCCACAAACTTCCATAATACTTGTCTTTCGACGCTATCGAATAACTTACCTGATCTACGAATGTCACAAATAAGTTTTAATTTTATTCGATGTTCCTTTCTATCAACTGTTTGAGTGTGAAGATTGCCTCTGTGCAGCTTCAGTTTCTCCTAAATCCAATCTGCTCTTCTGTCAAAAGTGGTCTCAACCTTGGTTCTATTATCTTAACACACATTTAGCAACATGACTTGAAAGAAAAAAATGCCTCGGTATTTACTGGATTCTCGCTTGCTTCCTTTGTTCTTCAACAAAGGTATAAGTTTTGCATGCTGCCAGTCAACAGGTGCAGTTTGTTGCACCGGTAGTCATTAAACAGTCAGGGAATTTATTTGCTGTTGTTTGTGCCTGCAGCTTGGATTATTTCTGATGGTATTCTATTAACTCCTGGTGCTTTATACTTGGGAGACTGTTTAATTGTTGTCTCTGTTTCATCAATTAGTATAAAAAGTAAAGATCCATTTTCACGCCTGTAGGCGCATCGGGCATATGGGAAGAGCACCCGTATTTTTACAGAATAATCGGCCCTAGGTGGGTAATGCGGTCAGTGTTACGCCGTCCATCTTTATCATCAGGATATCCATCCTGGTATCTATTTTAGGCTGGTTCGATCTGCGACACCCCATACCATAATAAAAATCTACGCATCATCAATTAGTATAACAGTATTATATAGCCTAAAAACGACGCAAGAGTGCAAATCCAATAACAAAAATAACCACACACAAAATGTTAGAATGAAAAACACGACTTACCGAATTTTAGATATGTAAGGTCTAGTTTTGGATTTGGGGGAAAAGAGATTACATAGATTAGTACTTTCTACATAGATCAGGGCTTCCCAAACTTTTTTGCGTACACTGCCTCTTTTAGGTGAAAAACATCGCCGAGTGCCCTCTGGAAGTATCGTCATCATCGTGTGTCCTAAGCAGTCATTACTGGCTCTCCTTCATAATCAACAGGTTGTGCTCTTGTCCTTCACCATGCATGTGGTGAAACATCTCCCATAATCCTCTTTCTATCAATCTTGCCAGTTCCCTGTGTGCGTTCCGCGACTCCTGGATTTTTTTTTTTTTTTTGGGGGGGGGGGGGGGGAAATAACAGATCCGCTGCCTCCTAACAAGCATGTCGTAAAAGGCGACTAATTATGGTAGTGCATCAGCCTGTGAGGCAAAGAACCAAAAGTTGTGCATAAAAATAAGGCATATTTATACAATGGACTAACGCGCAAAACTCAAGTTCTGGAACAAGACTAAAGTCCACAACTAAAACTTTCTAGTGCAGTTTGCAGCCAGCAAATGTTAGGAAGAAGAATCTTGCCGTTTGCCACCAAGTTCTGTAGTCTATTCCTTGCATTGATGTATGCCTTCCATAATCCAACAAACCGAATGATGCAATGACATTTTTGTTTTGTATCGTTTTTCTTTATAGGTCTTACAACATGTTCTGGTGTGTGTAATTGTGGTCGTTTCTCTAGTTCAACTTCACATACTCTTTCAATAGTGTCTTTGACGTTTTAGAGCTCTTAAACAGATGGGACTGCTTAATGTCTCTTGTAGGCTTCGTAAGTTTGTCTGCCTTTCTATTTCTAGCCGGAATTCACTGCTGGACAAATTCTGTTTTTGTGGACACAATTCTTGTTGTTGTTTTTTTTTTTTTTTCCCTTCATTTCATAAATGATATCGTGTTTGGAGCATAAAATGGTTTTAATAATTGATTTTGAGCATATGAATGTGACAGCGTTTTATTTAGTTAAACAGGACAACTGGGAGTCTGTTCAGGTCAAAAGAGGATCGCTTCGTCTGCTCGGAAGTTGGTGCAAGCTTTCCATGCCGATATTGAGTGTGTATCTGTGTTGTAATTAGGATTTATTATGAAGATTCACCTACTTAGTCCTTTTTATAGTTTCTTTGTCAAAACCTTATGTGAACATGTGTGTCCCAGATATTGGGGGGATATTAATTTTGAATAAAAATAATATACCAAATTTTATAAGAAAGCGACGCTGGCCATGCATCAGAATGGATCAGACAAGACTCCCCCATCGAGCCCTCATGTGGACCCCAGAAGGGAAAAAAACGGGGAAGACCATGAGAAACCCTTCGTAGATCCATCACCAGGGAAGGCTCAGTCGTGGGCCTTGTGAACATCCGAGACCTGAAGCAGGTGGCAACAAACTGACTTGGAGAGCTATGACCTCTGCCCTATCCGCCACCTTAGGCTCATGAAGACTCAAAGCCAAAGTCTTAATGGACGAACAACCAGGACATTTCGGCGTAGCATTCAGCCAGTGAACAACAACAAAAGAAGAAACCTTGTACTTGTTTCAGAGGATCGTGCTTGCTGTTTCAGCCTACTAGCTTGAGGAGTATTGCATAAAAGGCCTACCTGCTTCACTATAGTCTAGCCTTCTTGTTTTTTGTACTTGCTCTCCAGGATTTTCCTTTCAGTTTTTGTTTCATTTCAACGAGTGTCTTTGTGCACCTTTTAATTGAATGTATTTCTTCATTTGAGTTATACTAAACAACAACACCAAAACCATTGGTATATCGGTTATAAATATTAATAGCTGATTTTCTAACATTAGGTATATTGTTTGTGTGTGTGTGTGTGTGTGTGTGTGTGTGTGTGTGTGTGTGTGTGTGTGTGGATGAGAGAAAATTTACTGTTCCAGTGAGTATTGTTTGTTTTAGTTTTAGACATGTGACTGAGCTACCGCACAACAGTAATGAGCTCTATTGTCTCTGTACCACATTATGTTTGACGCCGTAACCAAACCTGTATCTGCGACTGCAGACGAAGTGCACTGCGAAGCAGACTAGCGCCCCTTGTGTAGGATAAGGAAATGCAGACTGAAAACAGTGGTATTACAAGGCAAACCAGACCAATAGACCCAGACCTTTTTTTTAAGGCAAAAATTAATGGGCTGAAGCAGCCAAATCGACTCTCTGAAACTTGTACATGTTTCTACTTCTTCTTCTCTTTCTTTGTTCACCGGCTGAAAACCGGCGGAATGCCCTGGTTGTTCGTCCATCTTGACTTTAGTTTTGAACCACGGCCTTAGTTTTGCGTGTACGTCAGTTTTACTGACTTATTTGTGTGCAGTTGGTTGTGTTGGCGTCTGGTCTATGAGTAAACTTTAGACAAATGGACAAAGAGAAACACAGCTCTACTAATCTGCTAGCTTCTTCTGCAGGCTTTGTTTCAATGTTTTTGGTGTCATATTTCCATTGAATTAAACAAGGCAGGCCGAGAGAGCTATCCCAATTCTTTGGCCAGTTGTCTACATTTTCCACTGACCTTTTAGGCGGCTTTTCTTGTGTTTTCAGTGGCCCTAAACAGCAAAGACATCAATAACGTCTTTTTTTTTTATAGCCCTCATTTGTGAAGGTTGTTGGAATCTTGCTGATGACAACATTTAGTAATGTCACTTGCGTCAACCACGATGAGCCTTAGGTATTTTACCTGGCTCTGGGAGACCCTCCCCTTGGTTTACTGAGCGGACAAGTGAACAGTCATTATAGCTTCAGAGGTTATATGTTTACATTCTGTCCAATTGCTTGTACAGCATGTTTCGTATTCACAAATACATATTGTCATTGTTGCTTGCATAAGTTTCGGCTCCGACCGCTCTTTCACTCAGTGTCGAAGTATGGCAATACTAAAACAAAACTTAAAGAATAACAAATTCATTAATGTTAATGAGAACTATGAACTTGTAAAAAGTAACAGTAAATGACCCTTTTTCTTTAGGCGTATAGGGCATATAGGGCTAGACCTATATTTTTTTAGACCAACGGCACAAGATGGGTTGGCGATGTGGTTAGCATCACGCCAGCCGCCTCTACTTCCCGGAACTGCACCCGGTACCCACTTAAGGCTGCGTCGATCTGGGAGCCAAGGTCATTTTTTACAGAAAAGTCCGGCTCCGCTAGGGAGCGAACCCACGACCTTCCGATCCGCAGCGCGCGTCTAGCTGCTCTGCCACAGCGACTCCCTCTATGAACTTGATTAGTTATAATATAAATTTTTGTGTGTGTGGAGAGGGGGGGGGGCTTCTTTTATACAAATTTTTAAAAAAGCTGCGATTTTAGTTGAGACAGGTAAAAAAATGATCAGTCTCTCATTCTTTCTCTCTCTCTCTCTTTCTCTCACTCTCTTTTTCTCTTTCTCTCTTTTTCTCTCTCTTTCTCTCTCTTTCTCTCTCTTTCTCTCTCTTTCTCTCTATTTCTTTCTTCTCTCTTTTTTCTCTCTCTTTCTCTCTCTTTCTCTCTCTTTCTCTCTCTTTCTCTCACTTTATCTCAGTCTTTTCTCTCTTTCTTTATCTCTCACTTTCTCTTTTTCTCTCTTTCTCTCTCTCTCTTTCTCTGTCTCTTTCTCTCACTCTTTCTTTTTTTTTCCTCTCTTTCTCTTTCTGTCTCTTTCTCTCTCTCTCTCTCTTTCTCTCTCTTTCTCTCTCTTTCATTCTCTCTCTTTATCTGTCTCTTTCTCCCACTCTTTCTCTTTTTTTCCTCTTTCTCTTTTTCCCTCCCTCACTCTCTCTTTCTATCTCTTTTTCTCTCTCTCTCTTTCTCTCTATTTCTCCCTCTTTCTCTTTCTTTCTCTCTCTCTTTCTCTGTCTCTTTCTCTCTTTTTCTCTCTCTCTTTCTCTTTCTTTGTCTCTTTCTCTCTCTCTTTCTCTCTCTTTATCTTTCTCTCTCTCTCTTTCTCTTCTCTCTCTTTCTTTCACTCTTTCTCTTTTTTCTTTCTCTCTTTTTTCCCTCACTCTCTTTCTCTCTCTTTCTCTTTCTCTCACTCTTTCTCCTTTTCTCTCTTTCTCTCTCTCTTTCTCTGTCTCTTTCTCTCTCTCTCTTTCTCTCTTTCTCTTTCTCTGTCTCTTTCTCTCTCTCTCTTTCTATCTTTCTCTTTCTCTGTCTCTTTCTCTCATTCTGCCTCTTTTTTCCTCTTTCTCTCTTTCTCTCCCTCTCTTTCTCTTTTCTCTCTCTCTCTCTCTCTCTCTCTCTCTCTCTCTCTCTCTCTCTTCTTTCTCTTTTTCTCTCTCTTTCTTTTTCTTTCTCTCTCTCTTTCTCTGTCTCTTTCTCTCACTCTTTCTCTTTTTTCTCTCTTTCTCTCTCTCTCTTTCTCTCTTTCTCATTCTCTTTCTCTCACTCTCTCTTTCTTTCTCTCTCTCTGTTTTTCTCTTTCTCTCTCAATCTCATTCTCTCTATCTCCCTTTCTCATTATCTTTCTCTCTTTTTCTCTTTTTCTCTTTTTCTCTCTCTCTCTTTCTTTTTCTTTCTCTGTCTCTTTCTCCCTCTCTTTCTCTCTCTTTCTCTGTCTCTTTCTCTCACTCTTTCTCTTTTTTCTCTTTCTTCTCTCCCTCTCTCTCTCTCTCTCTCTCTCTCTTTCTCGTTCTCATGTAAAGGCGTTGATGTATTTCTCTATCTGACTATCTTTTGTTTTGGCGGGGGGGGGGGGGGGGGGGGGGGGGGAGGGCGGGAATGGATGGGGGTTGAAAACTGAAGCTTATTTTTGTTTAAAACTGACGATGTCAGTCGAATGCATTCCAATGTTTGTAACTAATATTTAATTGGTCCCTTGATCTTCTTTTTATATTATGCAACCTGTAAGACCCTTACATCATCATTTTAGAATCTTTCTTATTATTATACTCTTTATAACGTTCTAAGTAATGTCAGTATAAATAGAGCACATTCCAGCATTTGTAATTAAGAACTTAGATATTGTCTTTTTTTGTTTTCTTCTCTTTTTTGTTCTTTTGTTTCTTTTCTATATTTTCTCATCAACTTTCTAATTGTGCATTCCTATCTTTTTACTATCTTCTATCTATTGTTTCTATCTAGTATTCTATCATTCTTATTAACTATCTTCTAGGTACAGATGAAACATTGTATGAAAGGAGCGGAGTTTCAAGGGCATCTTCTGTTCTTCTGCCTTTCGCTTCCCTCTCCCCAATTCTTACCAAAACTCTTTTCAAATACATCTTTCATTCTATCTTCTTCGTTCGTTCTCTCTTCTCTTTCTCTTTCTCTCACATCTTTCTCCTTTTCTTCTTTTTTCTCTCTCTTCTATTCTTTCTCTCTCTCCCTTTATCTCTTTTTTTCTCCTCTCTCTTTCTCTCTTTCTCATTCTCCTTTCTTTCTCCTTTCTCTCTGATCTTTCTTTGCTTCTCTCTGTTTCTCTCTTTTCTCTATCTATCTTCTTATTTTCTCTCCTTTTTCCTTTTTTCTCCCTTTCTCCATTCATACTCTTTCTCTCTATCTCTCTTTCTCTCTCTCTTTTCTTCTACCTCTCTTTCTATCTCGATCTATTATCCCTCTCTCTTTCTTTCTTTTTCTATCTATCTCTCTTCCTCTCCCTTTCTTTTGCTTTTTCTCCTCATCCCGTCCTCCTCTTTCTCTCTCTCTTTCTCTCTCTTTCTCTTTTCTCCTCTCTCTCTTCCTTCTCTCTCTTATCCCTCTTTCTTTCTTTTTCTCTAGCTATCTATCTTCTTTCTATCTCTCTATCTCATCTATTCTTTTCTTTTCTCTCTATCTCTTTCTCTATTTCTCTATCTATCACTATCTATCTATCTATCTATCCTATCTATCTATCTATCTATCTATCTATCTATCTATCTATCTATCTATCTCTCTATCTATCTATCTATCTATCTATCTATCTATTCTATCTATCTATCCTATATCATCTAATCGATCTATCTATCTATCTATCTATCTATCTATCTATCTATCTATCTATCTATCTATCTATCTATCTATCTATCTATCTATCTATCTATCTATCTATCTATCTACTATCTATCTATCTGTCTATCTGTCTATCTATCTATCTATCTATCTATCTAGTCTATCTATCTGTTATCTATCTATCTATCTATCTATCTATCGATCTATCTCTCTATCTATCTATCTATCTATCTATCTATCTAATCTATCTATCTATCTATCTATCTATCTATCTATCAGTATCTATCTATCTATCTATCTATCTATCTATCTATCTATATATCTATCTATCTATCTATCTATCTATCTATCTATATCTATCTATCTATCTATCTACTATCTATCTATCTATCCTATCTAATCTATCCTATCTATCTATCTATCTATCTATCTACTTCTATCTATCTATCTCTCTATCTATCTATCTATCTATCTATCTATCTATCTCTATCTATCTATCTATCTATCTATCTATCTATCTATCTATACTATCTATCTGATCTATCTATCTATCATCTATACTATCTACCGCTGTCCCATTTTCATTCAATATCTCTCAGCTGCACTTAATGCTGCTACGGCCTCCTGGGGCCAGTAGCGCCCTCTGTGGGAAGCACTGGCACAGATGTTTCACGCACTTTTAACCAGAAATCTACTTTGGCAAACACTCAGTGTTGCCCCTAAGCTGTGAACAGTTTATACGATTTGAGGATAAAATAAATCGACCACACAAAAGAGAGATTAATTTTATATCTATACTGCTACACGTTGTGCGCATTTCAAATAACCACTAACATTAAGTGAGAAGCATGTTGTCCACCTATTTTCTTGTGTACTACTGTCTTTCTTTCTTTCTTTCTTTCTTTCTTTCTTTCTTTCTTTCTTTCTTTCTTTCTTTCTTTCTTTCTTTCTTTCTTTCTTTCTTTCTTTCTTTCTTTCTTCTTTTCTTTTTCTTTCTTTCTTTTCTTCTTTCTTTCTTCTTTCTTTCCTTTTCTTTCTTTCTTTCTTTCTTTCTTTCTTTCTTTCTTTCTTTCTTTCTTTCTTCTCTCTTTCTTTCTTTCTTTCTTTCCTTCCTTCTGTTAAGTGAAAACTATATTGACGCCTTAGATACACCAGGCAAATAGTGCTTCACGTTCATGCCGTATTTCCCTAAGTATAAGACACATTTTGATTTTCCAACAACTTGTTGGGTCTTAAAAAAAAGAGGCGACTTGTATTCGACTTATATATGGTATTATATTGTTCCCACTTCAAGTTTCCGATCATTAAAAAAAATCAAGGTGCATCTTCTCCGTGGCAGAATCGTCTTTTCCTTGGGGGAAATAAGATAATTGACAAACCACTCGGTGTATGAAATGGTCAACTCGCACAGGCCATCTTTACTTCCCAGGATATTTCTAGTTCCTACTTATTTAACAAATCCGCAATTCGAACCCAAGACTTTCGAGCCGATAGGCAAGCATAGAGCCTCTCAGTTCCGCAATTCCCATTTTGGAAATGCAATAGAAAATGCAGCAGATTAAGAATTGAGGATTATTAATTCACTCCACGCGCGTGTGAAGTAGTCCCAGAGACCACTCCGCCGTTGACAGCTTGAGGGACTTCTATGGGTGAATGAAACTGAACTCCACTAGCACCGCACTCTGAGTGATTAACAGCCTATGACGCAAAGTGCAAAACTCTAATGACAAGCCCTCTGGTCAGGTCCCAGAAGAGTAGGTAGGTAGGTAGGTAGTTGTACCCCACCAGGAAATCACACACGCGAAAAACACCTGGTGACATAAAGTACTAACATGCGGATGAGGATCACCCGTGGAAAGGTCCCGAAAACCCCGTTCAGCCATTTGGCCAAATTGAAGGCCCGGCTATGTTTAGCGTCCCCAGAAAAAGCCAGGGTGGTTCTTCAAAACAACTATAAATTTCCTTCCACATAGGGTCGATCCTTTTTTTTAAATATCCCAGAAGGTGGAGTAGATAGGTAGTTGTACCCCACCAGGACACCACACACGCGATAAACACCTGGTGACACAAAGTGCCACCATGCGGATGTGGATCACCTGTGGAGAGCTCCCAGAAACCGCTTTATGGACACATTTGTGGCCCAGCTATATTCAGGGCCTCCCACAAAAGCCAGGGTGGGGCTTCAAATAACGAAAAATTGCATCCCTCAATGGGACGACTTAACAGAAAGATAATATCAATTGCAGTGGGGGAGGGGGTTAATACAGTAATATCAAACAATAGTGTGCAGTTTTGGAATAAGATTGAATAGGGTCTATTTTATAGAAGACTAGCCCGGAATGGATTTAAACTCATTTATTATATTTATTTCAGTATTTGGCTGTATGCAATATTGATATATGTGTGTGTGTGTCTGTGTGTGTGTGCGTGTGTGTGCGTGTGTGTGTGTGTTTGTGTGTGTGTTTGTGTGTGTGTGTTGTCTATTAAGATGATGATGACCACGCATTTTCATCAATATTGATAGTCTTATGCTGATCATCCGGGATGGTGAAAAATGTTGAGAGATTAGCACCCTTGACAATCACACATACAGCTGCCATTGCGAAAGACTCTCCTTGGTTAAATCATCGCCCGCGACTTAGATTGATCGCCCTTGTGGTTTATTCGTTTTCAATGCAAGTCGAACAGAAAATTCCAATAATAATATTAAAAGCTGAAATTTGAAAATAGAACTGTTGCGGTAGATTAGAAGTGTGCAAATCCTACGTCGTCACTGTTCGACTAATAGGAGTTCTAGTGACCATCTATCAATCTATCCATCACTATCCACACTGCTAAGATATGTGAAATGTTCTACATTTTCAAGTGATTGGTTACTTATGGTCACTGGTTGTTGGTTTGGACTGTTTGTCTTGATCTTAAAAATTTCTTTGTATTTATTCTCAGTCCCACCATTTCTGCTGTGCAGTTTAGTCTGTTACTTTTCTCTTGTATATGTTCATGTTTATGTGATAGGAGTGCTATATCATCTGCAAAATCAAGGTCCTCAAGCTTGGTGAATAGAGTCCATCATATGCCTTTTAATGTCCTGACTACTGTGTTCTTTAGTATCCAATCAATCACAAGGTTGAAGAGGAGAGATGACATAACATATCCCTGTCTTACACCCGTCTTTACTGGGAAAGATGTATGTAATTTTTTATACTGCAGGAAAAGTCTTTATAGAATAGAGCAATTATGTTGACTATTTTATCTGGAATTCCATAATGTCTTAAAATTTTCCACAGACCGTCTCTATGGACGCTGTCAAAAGCTTTCTCAAAGTCCACAAAATTAATATATATACTTCTCTGCCATTCGTTGCATTGTTCTAAAATGTTACGTATGGCGAAGATGTGCTCAGTTGTTCCTCTGCCCTTTCTGAATCCTGCTTGTTCCACTCGTAGGCCATCTACTCCTTTTTCAAGCCGCATTATGATGATTTTACAAAATATTTTGCTTGGTACTGAGAGTAGAGTAATTTCCCTCCAATTATTGCAGTCTGTTAAGTCTCCTTTTTGGGGGGATTTTGACTATTGTTCCTTCAGTTCGAAGAATGGAGTGGGTTTCCTGGTACATCCGGACATATCTAACTACATATTAGACATACATTATCACTCAGATAGAATTATTATTTTGAAAATTAAAAGAGGAGAACAAGCTGAAACATATATACAGATATATGCACCATGCAATGATAATTATACAAAAGAGCAGAAAGATGAATTCTTTGACGATCTGTCTGATGAGATAAAGAAAGTTGAGAGAGGCAGCATACTATATGTAATGGGTGACTTCAACGGGAGGGTAGGAAATAACAGAAGAGAATACAAACAGTTTTTAGGTCCATATGCAGCTAAGAACAGTGCTAGAAATGGAAATGGTCAAAGAATATTGGATCTATGCAGCCAGCACAATCTTTTTATTACGAACACATTCTTTGACCATAGAGATTCACAACTTTACACTTGGTACAAATGGAATGATGTCTCCGTCAAGAGCCAGATTGACTTTATACTTACCAGAGTTCAAGGAAGAAGGAGAATTCTTGATTCAAGAGCAATCTCTAATGGTCTATGTGACACTGACCATAAAATAGTGGTGTCAACAGCAAAACATCTTACATTAAAGAAACACAGAAAGAAATTAAACAAAAACAAGGATCTCATCAAGATAGCAAATCTGAAACAGGAAGGAGTAAAAGAACAGTTACAACAGAAAGTAGAGACAGCATTCAAACAACTTCCACATGTAGTTGGCAATATTGAGGAAGAATGGAGTATATATGAAAACACTATGCTTAGTATTGCAGAAGAATTATGTGGAAAACGGAAGAGTGGAAACAGACGGGGAAATAACAAATATTCACCTTGGTGGTGCGAGGAAGTAAAAAATACAATTAAAAAGAAAAAAAGACTTATATAAACAGTGGATAAAATCAAAGAAAGAAGAAGAATATATAAACTATAGACTGCAAAGGAGAGAAACCAACAGGAGTGTCAAGAAAGCAAAACAAGCATCCTGGGAACGTTTCGGTGAGTCACTAACAGAAAATGAGAAAACAGCCAGCAGAAAATTTTTCAAAGTAGTTACAATTATGCGGAAAAGAGATGAGAGCTACAACCCCACTGAAATAATTAATGATAAGACAGGAAGGCCATTGATAGATCCACCCGAGATAGCAAAAAGATGGAGGGAATACTTCAATGAGGAGAGCATCAGGAAAGAACAACTGAAGAGCACAGAGCAACAGTGTTAGAACCACACATACTAATGGATGAAATAGAAAAAGTCATTAAACAGTCTCCCAAATATAAAGCACCAGGAGCTGATAGATTACCAACAGAAATAATTCAAGCAGCAGGTGAAAGCAGCATCAGATGGCTTCAAAGAATATTCAATGCAGCATGGGTACAACAAACGGCCCCTATTGATTGGCAACATGCAATAGTTATACCATTGTGGAAGAACAAAGGAAGCAAACGAGAATGCGGTCAATATCGAGGCATCTCTCTTTTGAGCCATGTTGGCAAAATGTATGCCAAGATAATAGAAACAAGACTGAGACCAGTGATAGAACCACAGCTGGCAGAAGAACAGATGGGATTTAGGAGAAATAGAAGCTGCACAGATGCAATCATCACACTTAAACAGTTAATAGAAAAGAACATTGAATACAATAAGAACTTATTTGTGGCATTCGTAGACCAGGAGAAGGCATTTGACAGAGTCGACAGACAATTATTATGGAAAATAATGGCAAGATATGGAGTAAGCGAACACCTCATCGAAGTGTGCAAAAGTTTAAACAGGGATTGTAGAAGTGTAGTTAGAATAAATCAGGGAACATCTCATCCTTTCACAGTGACATCTGGAGTAAGACAGGGGTGTGTCTTATCACCACTGCTGTTTATCACCTACATCGAAGTATATGCAAGAATGCTAAGCCCATGAATGAAGATCTTAGTAAGATCAACGAATTACTCTTTGCAGATGACCAGGCCTTGATAGCAGATACAGCCATGAAATTGCAACAAAATCTAACATCCATGAATGAAGAATGTAAAACAAATAATATGAGAATCAACACTGAAAAGACAGAAGTAATGTCAATAGGAAAAAAGAAGACAGATCTAAACATAGCAATAGAATACAAAAGCATTAAACAGGCATCTGAGTTTGAATATCTGGGAACTACATTTACCGAAGATGGGAAATTGGATAAAGAAATTGACATTAGATGCAGTAAAGCAAACCAAGTATTGGGACAGCTAATCCCCCTCTTACAGCATAAGACAATCCCAATCAGCACAAAGAGACATCTTATTCAAAGCATATTTATTCCAACTCTGTGCTACCAGTGCCAGACATGGTCACTCACAACAAACCATAAAAGAAAATTAGTAACCACGGAAATGAGATGTCTGAGAAGGGCTGTAGGAGTGACCATAAGAGATAAGATCAGGAATGAGATCATAAGAGAACAAGTCGGCACAGAACCAATTCTGGATTACATACAAAGACAGCAAGTGAAATAGTTTGCCCACTTAGAGAGAATGCCTTGTGACACCATACCATACAAAGCATACATGGAAAGAAGAGAAGGACGTAGAGCACGGGGTAGACCAAGAACAAGATGGAAGGATAACATCAGAGAAACTCTACAACAGCACGATGTGCCTATGGTCGAGCCAGACAGAAGAGCTAGAAACAGAACCTTATATCTCCCTCGACACCAACAGGGTAAAAGAGGAAGTGAAGAAGAAGAAGAAGTTCCTTCAGTCCAGTCATCAGGCAACACTTCTTTTTCCCAAATATCCTTGAACAATGGTTCTAGAATATTAGCAGTTGTGTTGGGATCTACTTTTAGAAGTTCTGCTGGCAGTTCATCTTTGCCTGGTGCTTTGTTGTTCTTTAAAGTGTGGATAGCTTTAAGGATTTCTTGTTTGCTTGGTGGTTCAGTAATAATGTCAATGTCCTGAGAGGCTGGTTGAATATCTGGGGGATTTTCAGGATCAGGTCTGCTCAAGAGGTCGGAGAAGTGTTTAGTCCACTGCATGTCTTGTTTTTGTTCTGCGGTGAGCAGTCTGCCTTGGTTATCTCTGATGGGTATGCTGTGATAGTTGTTTCTGCTGGGTAATTTTGTGTAGGGTTTGTAGACTAAAATGAACTGATTTAAAAGGGTTAGACGAGAATGAAAGACAATGGATAAGGTCAGTGATCCATAACAACAGACTGGCATGCCTAGGACTGAGCCAATGGAATCGAAAATGGGTCCCCCGCGTGACAGGCGAATATTCTACCACTACACCACCGATACCGTTGACAACAATGTCCTGAAATCCAGTGCTATAATTTTTGAAGACTTCCCTTAACGCGGGCGATTCTTGCTAGTCATATACGCAATCGCCATCGTCTTCTTCCTTTTCTTCTTCTTCTTCTTCTTCTTCTTCTTCTTCTTCTTCTTCTTCTTCTTCTTCTTCTTCTTCTTCATCTTCTTCTTCTTCTCTTATTTTTCTTTTTTCTTCTTCTTCTTGTGTCCCACTGCTGATGCTGTAGGCGTTGCCGAGAGGAGTTAGATGTAGTCTCCTGACATCTTCACCGCTTAAAACACACTAGACAACATAAAAATGGAAAGCTATAGTTACCGCCACAGGGATTTAACCTGTCGCCATCCAGCTGACGACGGCACCTCGCTGCAGGAACAAGTAATGTTATAGGCAACACACAGAAAATAGTTAACTATTTGTAGTGGAGGATATGATTCCCGGACGAGGAGCAGAGGTCGACCAGTACTAAGCTGGAAACATGATATCAAGTACACTCTGGGCATAAAAGCTTACGAGTCGGAAAGTTAGCAGCGGATCGAGGGGCGTTCCAGCATGCCACTGTTGAAAGTGGCGGTACTTAGGTAGGCAGCGAATGCCGCCCCCAAAAAAGGTTTGTGGTAGCTCACTGAACCAAGTGTTTTACGACTGTATCTGTGCGAAATCTTGGTCCTTTGCGAGTTATTTTTAGAGATCAGAACAAATGAAAATCACATGGTGACAAATCAGGACTGTAGGCTATGTTAGGTTAGTTGTGTATCCTTTACAGGATGTTGCAGAACCACCACCACACAGCCCCTAGCTGTTGTGTGGTTTTTCTAGGCAAATTTACGTCCAGTAGTTTGCCATTGCTCTCTGGACGGTCGGCTTTCTTGATACCACTGACGAAACCAACACAAGGCGCATGGTCCGCAGCTGGGATCGAACCCGGCATCCCGGCATTACGAAGCGTTCGCATCGACTTAGCCGCAGAGCCGACACTGTATGCTATATGTTGCAGAATTTCCCACTTCTTCTGTGCAACGTTCGAACGAGCATTATCGTGGAACGAAATCACACTGCGAGAAAGAATACCGAGACGTGTGTTCTTGGTGGCTTTATGTAGTTTGTCTAATGTTTTCAATTAATGTGTAAAGTTGACGTTGACACCAGGATCTTACAAGTCTGCCAAAAATAGCCTTTGGTGGTTAAAATAAAATGCACTCAGCATAACCTTACCAAAGGAAACGTTTTTTTTTTTTTTTGGGGGGGGGGGGGAGGGGGGTGTTTCTCTGTTGGTGATTCAGCACGCTTTCATTGCATAACCTCTCTTGTATTGCTCCGCTCAAACTGGTGACGTATTGACTCTGTCTGAAAAAATATGAGATGCATAAACAAATAGTTAGAAACGCTGCATCTTTACGAGGTTGGTGTGGGGGTAGCTGTCCCCTTACAATTGTTAGGGGGGAAAGGGGTGGGGGAGATGGGCGCTCCTAATGCTGAACTAATTTAGGCCTTCTACTGCTAAATTATGATTAAACAGTAACAATTAATAAGGCAGTCAAACGAAGCGGCAACCAGATAGGGGCTTTCAAGACATTAAACAAGGTGTAAGGCTCTCATCTGATGGCTTTTCATTTCATTAAGGGAAACCCCCCGTTTGGGTTCCGGGGCCCTACTATGGGAAAAACAAGAATAAACCCACTGCCTACCCAAAAGCATGTCGTATGAGTTGACTAATTGGGAGCTTCCTTCGAAGTCGGTGTGCATCTGCCTGAGAGGCAGGAAACCAACAGTCTGCATACAGATCTGTCAAACGGATGCACAGGCAACACTCAGGTTCTGGAACAGGACTGCAGTCCAGAAATGGACGAACAACCAGAACTTTCCGCCTGAGTTCACAGCTGGTGAACGCGAAAAAGAAGAAGAAAATTAAGAGAAACAACAATTATAGTCATACAAGCTATGTCAAAAAGATTAGTTGCTGGGCATTATGTAAATAATCTGCAGCCTGCAAATAGTGTCATTCTGATCGCTACGCTTTGGACGTCAGCGATAATCCCCATACATATCAGGTCTCGGGCTCAAGTCATCCTTTTACGTTAGTTTAGTTAGTTTAGTTTAGTTAGTTTAGTTTAGTTAGTTTAGTTTAGTTAGTTAGTTAGTTAGTTAGTTAGTTAGTTAGTTAGTTAGTTAGTTAGTTAGTTAGTTAGTTAGTTAGTTAGTTAGTTAGTTAGTTAGTTAGTTAGTTAGTTAGTTAGTTAGTTAGTTAGTTAGTTAGTTAGTTAGTTAGTTAGTTAGTTAGTTAGTTAGTTAGTTAGATAATTTAGTTAGTTATTTAGTTAGTTAGTTAGTTAGTTAGTTAGTTAGTTAGTTAGTTAGTTAGTTAGTTAGTTAGTTAGTTAGTTAGTTAGTTAGTTAGTTAGTTAGTTAGTTAGTTAGTTAGTTAGTTAGTTTAGTTAGTTAGTTAGTTAGTTAGTTAGTTAGTTAGTTTAGTTAGTTAGTTAGTTAGTTAGTTAGTTAGTTAGTTAGTTTTAGTTAGTTTAGTTAGTTAGTTAGTTTAGTTAGCTTAGTTAGTTAGTTAGTTAGTTAGTTAGTTAGTTAGTTAGTTAGTTAGTTAGTTAGTTAGTTAGTTAGTTAGTTAGTTAGTTAGTTAGTTAGTTAGTTAGTTAGTTAGTTAGTTAGTTTAGTTAGTTAGTTAGTTAGTTAGTTAGTTAGTTAGTTAGTTAGTTAGTTAGTTAGTTAGTTAGTTAGTTAGTTAGTTAGTTAGTTAGTTAGTTAGTTAGTTTAGTTAGTTAGTTAGTTAGTTTAGTTAGTTAGTTAGTTTAGTTAGTTAGTTAGTTAGTTAGTTAGTTAGTTAGTTAGTTAGTTTAGTTAGTTAGTAAGTTAGTTTAGTTAGTTAGTTTAGTTAGTTAGTTTAGTTAGTTAGTTAGTTAGTTAGTTAGTTAGTTAGTTAGTTAGTTAGTTAGTTAGTTAGTTAGTTAGTTAGTTAGTTAGTTAGTTAGTTAGTTAGTTAGTTAGTTAGTTAGTTAGTTAGTTTAGTTAGTTTAGTTAGTTAGTTTAGTTAGTTTAGTTAGTTAGTTTAGTTAGTTAGTTTAGTTAGTTAGTTTAGTTAGTTAGTTAAGTTAGTTAGTTTAGTTAGTTTAGTTAGTTTAGTTAGTTTAGTTAGTTTAGTTAGTTTAGTTAGTTTAGTTAGTTTAGTTAGTTTAGTTAGTTAGTTAGTTAGTTAGTTTAGTTAGTTAGTTTAGTTAGTTAGTTTAGTTAGTTAGTTTAATTAGTTTAGTTAGTTTAGTTTAGTTAGTTTAGTTAGTTAGTTTAGTTAGTTTAGTTAGTTAGTTTAGTTAGTTAGTTTAGTTAGTTAGTTTAGTTAGTTAGTTAGTTAGTTAGTTAGTTAGTTAGTTAGTTAGTTAGTTAGTTAGTTAGTTAGTTAGTTAGTTAGTTAGCTAGCTAGCTAGTTAGTTAGTTAGTTAGTTAGTTAGTTAGTTAGTTAGTTAGTTAGTTAGTTAGTTAGTTAGTTAGTTAGTTAGTTAGTTAGTTAGTTAGTTTAGTTAGTTTAGTTAGTTTAGTTAGTTTAGTTAGTTAGTTAGTTTTAGTTTAGTTGCGTATCATTTACATGACATTGCAGAACGAACCTTAGCATTTTTGGCTGTTGTGGTTTTTCTAGGCAAGTTCACGTCCAGTAGTTTGCCATTGCTTTCTAGATGGTCGGCTTCTCGATACCACTGTTGAAACCAACGCCATGCGCAAGGCCGCAGTTGGGATTGAACTCGGTACCCCGGCATTACGAAGCGCGTTCGTAACGCCTAAGCCACAGCTTTTGGATATAATTATGAAAAGTTTTATTTGCGCCGTATAGAAGAGTTTAGCTTTGCTCGCCATCCAGTAGCCCTGAAAAGGAGTTGCTGTGTTGATGAGATCAAGGGAGACAAAACCAAATACTGTCCCAACCGGTGACGAAGTCGTCTACCGGCCAGTCAAGGGACGACCCGTCTCTGATAATGGCAGGCTCACGTAAGGCTGCCTATCTTAATATAACTATTATACAGCTCAACCGGGTTCCTAAAATTTGCTCCTGTCTGATCCTCATTGTTGAGATGTTGTTCATATGGACAGCAATCTTAGAACGGAACAGTTGCATGAACTGCTGGCTGTATCTCGTCGGGTGCAATGCTAGCTTGAATGTTGAATAAAGAATCGGACATCACAGCACTCGGGACACTGTCATAAGTGCTCCGTCCCAATCTTCAGCAGCGAGCGAAGAGTTCCAATTCCGACAACACCTTTTACCTGCTAGGCACGTCGTAATGATACCGATACTTATTTCAGGGTATTTACTAACTTCATAATTGTCGGAGTCAAGTATAACCTTATGGTTGAACAAGATATCTGGGATTTGTACAAGTACATAACTGTCTTCACTGCGAGAAGTTACCAGGGGATCTGACCGACGCTCAACACTCAAGGGAAAGGAGAGAGAGATGTACAGTCAGACAGTTACTGGTACCATTAGAATTGGATCTCTCCGTTTGCTGCTGAAGATGGGGACGGGGCGTTAATGGGAGTGTCCCGAGTGTTGTATTAGCGATTCCTCATTCAACATTCGGCTGCAGTCCTGGAGGGAGTAGTAGTAGATTTTTACCCCACCAGGACATCACACATGCGATAAAAACCCGATGACACAAAGTGTCACCATGTGGATAAGGATCACCCGTGGAGAGGTCCCAGAAACCGCGTTCAGCCATTGGACCATATTTATTTATTTATTTATTTATTTATTTTTATGAAGAAAACAAAATATTTAATGAGCACAACATATAAGTTGTGTATAATATCGAAAACAGAAATCTACACTTATGATGTGATCCACACATAAAATCTGCATACATCAGTGCAAGACTGGCTTTCTCATTTTTTTTAATGCCACATGTAATACTAGTATGTACTTAACTTTCTTGTTTAATACTGGGTAGAGTTAGTGAGAAAGGGAGTGAGAAAGGCAGTGAGAGAGGGAGTGATAGAGTGTGTGTGTGAAAGGCAGTGAGAGAGAGTGATAGTGTGTGTGTGTGTGTGTGTGTGTGTGTGAAAGGCAGTGAGAGAGACTGATAGAGTGTGTGTGTGTGAAAGGCAGTGAGAGAGAGTGATAGTGTGTGTGTGTGTGTGTGTGTGTGAAAGGCAGTGAGAGAGACTGATAGAGTGTGTGTGTGAAAGGCAGTGAGAGAGAGTGATAGTGTGTGTGTGTGTGTGTGTGTGTGAAAGGCAGTGAGAGAGAGTGATAGAGTGTGTGTGTGAAAGGCAGTGAGAGAGAGTAATAGTGTGTGTGTGTGTGTGTGTGTGAAAGGCAGTGAGAGAGACTGATAGAGTGTGTTTGTGTGAAAGGCAATGAGAGTGAGTGATAGAGTGTGTGTGTGTGAAAGGCAATGAGAGTGAGTGATAGAGTGTGTGTGTGTGAAAGGCAATGAGAGTGAGTGATAGAGTGTGTTTGTGTGTGAAAGGCAATAAGAGTGAGTGATAGAGTGTGTGTTTAAGGCAATGAGAGTGAGTGATAGAGTGTGTGTATGTGAAAGGCAATGAGAGTGAGTGATAGAGTGTGTGTGTGAAAGGCAGTGAGAGAGAGTGTGTGTGTGTGTGTGAAAGGCAGTGAGAGAGAGTGATAGTGTGTGTGTGTGTGTGTGTGTGTGTGTGTGTGTGTGAAAGGCAGTGAGAGAGACTGATAGAGTGTGTTTGTGTGAAAGGCAATGAGAGTGAGTGATAGAGTGTGTATGTGAAAGGCAGTGAGAGAGAGTGATAGAGTGTGTGTGTGTGTGTGAAAGGCAGTGAGAGAGAGTGATAGTGTGTGTGTGTGAAAGGCAGTGAGAGAGAGTGATAGAGTGTGTGTGTGTGTGTGTGAAAGGCAGTGAGAGAGAGTGATAGTGTGTGTGTGTGAAAGGCAGTGAGAGAGTGATAGTGTGTGTGTGTGAAAGGCAGTGAGAGAGTGAGAGTGTGTGTGTGTGAAAGGCAGTGAGAGAGAGAGTGATAGTGTGTGTGTGTGAAAGGCAGTGAGAGAGTGAGTGATAGAGTGTGTGTATGTGAAAGGCAGTGAGAGAGAGTGATAGTGTGTGTGTGTGTGTGAAAGGCAGTGAGAGAGTACAGAGTGTGAAATGTGTGAAAGGCAGTGAGAGAGAGTGATAGTGTGTGTGTGTGAAAGGCAGTGAGAGAGAGTGATAGTGTGTGTGTGTGTGTGTGTGTGTGTGTGTGTGTGAAAGGCAGTGAGAGAGTGAGAGTGTGTGTGTGTGAAAGGCAGTGAGAGAGTGAGTGATAGAGTGTGTGTGTGTGAAAGGCAGTGAGAGAGTGAGAGTGTGTGTGTGTGAAAGGCAGTGAGAGAGTGAGTGATAGAGTGTGTGTGTGTGTGAAAGGCAGTGAGAGAGTGATTGGTAGAGTGTGTGTGTGAAAGGCAGTGAGAGAGTGATTTGGCTAGAGTGTGTGTGTGAAAGGCAGTGAGAGAGTGATAGAGTGTGCACTGTGAAAGGCTTGAGAGAGTGCGAAGAATGTGTGTGTGAAAGTACCAGTACTGTGTCTGAGAGAGTGATATGGTAGAGTGTGTGTGTGTGAAAGGCCTTGGTAACAGAGAGGAGGGACAAAAAGAAAATGGGTAAGAAAGTACTAGAAAGTGGTAAAAGTGCAGAAGAGATGGCAAAGACAGAAAGACTATGAGTGACATGGGGAACAGAAAAAAAAGATAGAATGAAGGCTGATATATGAAGCTTCAGAAAAAGATGTAGATTGAAGAGACAACAAATCAGGTGAGCAAAATTTAAATATAAAAATCTATAAAACAAGAAACAAACAGTGCTGCCATAAAATAACAAGGGAGACAAAATGTAGGTGTGTTGAGAAATGAGCAGGCAGATTGACTGGCTAGATGTTGTGAGGGCCCCTCACAGCACTCTGGACACACCCAAGCACTCCATCCCCATCTTCAGCAGCAAGCGAAGAATTCCAATTTCGACCGTACCAGTAACTGTCTGATTATATTGCGGCCCTTGGCAAGAGCCAGATTAGGGCTTCAAATAACGAAAAATTGCATCTCATAAGGAAATGACTGGAATAAGCTTTCTCTTCACAATGCATAAATCTTTCCTGGAAAGATATTTGTCATCAATGAGGATCGCCGTGGAGAGGTCCCAGAAACCGCGTTTCTGACAATTGGCCCCATTTATGGCCTGCCTATACATGCGACGAAAACACCCTAATTCCTGAGAAAGAACAAACTTAAAGGATTATACGAAAGTTTTTGCACACGGCTAAACTATCGATCAAACAAATGGCTGCCACGGAGAGAGAGAAGCTGCGATGATGGTCTAGTAATTTTAGTTGCAACTAGAACATTGATATAGTCTTTAAATAGTTATAAGATACAGTTAGACACTTATAAATCATGAATGCAGCCAGCGACGAGCTGTCTGTGCAAAGAAGATAAAATAAAAACACTGTCATCCTGTTCACTACTCTTTCCACAGTGACAACACAAGTGACACATGATCATCATGTCATCATGATCAATTCATCCAGCTTCAAAGATAAGTGACGATATTATTGTACCGTTTAGCTTGTCTGCCCCAAATCGTTTGCGTGTACATCCACCGTTCTCTTGTGCTACAGTATTTCTGATTGGGTACATATTACGAAAATCACCCCATCTCGTCGGCCGCGAGATTTGCCACAGGATGTCCCAGAGTGTCATGTTTTGGTATTTTCAACGCTATAAGCATTCTATAACCAACATAGTGATCAGCCAGCACATTATGTTTTCCACATTGTAAGCAGCCCACTGTGTAGTGCGTTTGCTCTTCATCGCTATGACTGGGACCTCACTTGGTGATTTGACCTTCACCATGAATCATTTTTTTTTAAAGCCTTGGCAAATGTTTTTTTTTTTTTTTGCCAGACGGTGGCCGTTGCATTTTTGCTCCATTTGTAGACTGGAAGGATGTAGTTTCGTCGCCCAGCTTCTGAGTTTAGTGCATGGCGTGACACTGAGCTGCGTTTGTTTTTCGTTGGCACAGGAGCGGAGCATCTGTGGGGTGACCCGTTTGCTATGAAGCTGAAACTAGGATTACCAGATTCAAGCCTCTATGTCTATTCTAAACTGAGATAATAATTTATAAGCTAAATTATAAAAATAGTTGAAATGTATGGTCACCTACCTGACTGTGGATCAAACCCTGGTCTCCAAGAGTGTGATGCAGTGTTTAAATAATCTGTCAGTGTCATACGTGTTCCTAACTAGTTTTGCACATTATGTCATTGTTAATCATGTTAAGCTAAAGACTCACTAGTTTAATGGCTAGAGACTCGTCAGCGTATTGAAGCTTCTGGGTTCAGAACCTCCTAGAAGTTGATTTTTATTTTTAGTAAAAGCAAAAGGCATGGTACCAGGAAAAAGGGGCAACCAACACAAAGATGGCATGCCTCAGATGTGTGTATAATTTGTCTTATCTAGCCTTAGGATCGGCACAGTTGTCGCAGTGTGTTTCTAACATTAAATCCAATCGTTTCACAATTCTCTTGCAGTGCCAGGGTTCGATTTCCGCGGTGGACGGTTTATTTTTAAAAAGACCGTTCTCGTGGCTTTTGGACAGTGGTACAGCAATCGCACCGTGGATTGGAACCTCACTAAGTGATATCCTGAAAGACACCAAAAAGCCCTCATTAAGGAGATAGCACAGTATTATATTGCTCCTTCAACTTGACCCATTTAGCTAGTACAAAGTGAAGCTTCAAGATGATACTGGTTGTCTGTGAAAGACACTAAAGACAAAGTGTAAATTTTTTCTTTACCGTCAGATAAGAATTTTTGAAGAACTAAAATCTGAAATATTTTTTTTGGAATCTTCTGGTTATTAAATTAACTTTTATAGTACAAGGCAGTTGTTACGTAAACATATTCTGTTCTAGGAAGTTGTAAACATTAAATGTTTATGTAAGAAGGAGGTACACCAGAGATCTCACAGGACAGAAGATGTCAAACAATCGGGACACTTTGAGTTAGTTTAGCAGTTATCTGTTATGGAAGAATGCTGAATGTTGAATTAAGAATCGACATCACAGTACTTGGTACTCTCCCATAAGTGCACTGTCCACATCTTCAGCAGCAAGCAAAGCATTTCAATTCTGATGGCATCAATAACTGTCTGATTATATATTCATCTCATCTTTTCCCTGAGTGTTGAGAGTTGGCCAAATCACCTGGTAACTCCTCACAGTGCCGTTCTCCTCAGACTGTAATGATCTATTTGTACCTCCGCACTGTTCACACTCTCCCATAGGGCCCTCACAACATCTAACTTGTTGTACATCACTTCACCACTAAGGGATGCAGAACTGGCAAGTCTATCTGCCTGCTTATTTGCCAACACACCAGCATCACCTGGTTAAAAAATCCAAAAAAGGTTACTACCCGTTACCTGTGAAGCGTTGCTTGCTATCTGTTATGAAAGAATGCTGAAACAGTATGTTGTCTTTTGTAATGACCAAGAAAAATATGTCAAGCTGATTGGTACCCAAAGAATTAGGTAAAGAACAGTCATCATAAAGAGCAGTCATCATATATTGTGTAAGCTACAAAAGTGATGTTTTCTTTGTTAAATTGCCATTATTTATCACCATCATACACTTTAAACTTGACAAAGGTGATACTTTTTTTCATCAGGTATCACCTTAAACTTGACTTACATAAACTTTAACTGTCATCATACTGAAACTTGTTGGCCATACTAAGTTGCCACAGTGGATTGAAAAAAATAATAACAGAAGGCTTGACACCAGGGAAGAGGAGCAGGGGCCGACCAGCACAGAGATATAACAGGATTTAAGTGACACCTCGAGTAGGAAAGTGTACAAGGCAGGGAAGATGGTGTGAGACCAAGTTTCTTTCAGGCAGACTGTGATAAGAGCGATGTTCAGTGGAGGACCTGCTACGTGACTGACATCATCTTACCCATACAATTTCCTGTCATGGACGTGCGGGTAGTATACTGTTGACACTTGTTACATTGCCTAATAGAGGTAGTAGACTGTTGACACTTGTTACATTGCCTCATAGAGGTAGTATACTGTTGACACTTGTTACATTGCCTCATAGAGGTAGTAGACTGTTGACACTTGTTACATTGCCTCATAGAGGTAGTAGACTGTTGACACTTGTTACATTGCCTCATAGAGGTAGTATACTGTGGACACTTGTTACATTGCCTCATAGAGGTAGTAGACTGTTGACACTTGTTACATTGCCTCATAGAGGTAGTAGACTGTTGACACTTGTTACATTGCCTCATAGAGGTTGTAGACTGTTGACACTTGTTACATTGCCTCATAGAGGTAGTAGACTGTTGACACTTGTTACATTGCCTCATAGAGGTAGTAGACTGTTGACACTTGTTACATTGCCTCATAGAGGTAGTAGACTGTTGACACTTGTTACATTGCCTCATAGAGGTAGTAGACTGTTGACACTTGTTACATTGCCTCATAGAGGTAGTAGACTGTTGACACTTGTTACAGGGCCTCATAGAGGTAGTAGACTGTTGACACTTGTTACATTGCCTCATAGAGGTAGTAGACTGTTGACACTTGTTACATTGCCTCATAGAGGTAGTAGACTGTTGACACTTGTTACATTGCCTCATAGAGGTAGTAGACTGTTGACACTTGTTACGAGGCCTCATAGAGGTAGTAGACTGTTGACACTTGTTACAGGGCCTCATAGAGGTAGTAGACTGTTGACACTTGTTACAGGGCCTCACGGAACATCTAAACCCCTGGACTACAACTGCTACTGCCACTTCTACTTGACCTGATCAAAGATGTACCTGATGCAGGAGAAGAATATGAATCTGAGCGTCACAATTTCATTCTTATACATCTGAAACTTATGGCAGCCCAGGACTTGAGAATTGAACCTCGAAAACCCATCAGGTATAGCTGGTGGTGTAGTGCCAGTATATTCGTACTGTTCTTGAACCCTCTGCGCTAGTTATTACTCTGCCAGGCGGAAAAGTGAGCTACTGAGCACATCTCCAGAATAAACTCAAGATCATGGGTATATGGTGTTGAACCCACATAAGCTTTATCTCAGCCAGTTCAGATAATGGACTCCTTCCAATGTAATGTAAATACTGTATATAGGAGAATATATTTCCAGGATTTACTTATATTTGCCAGATCAAATTAAGGTAGGCTAATTGTTGTTCACATGGTATCAGATATGGACTGAATAAATATAAATTGCTGTATGGGTTCCAGGACTGCACTGTCGGACAACAAGAATAGGCCCACTGCCTTCCCAAAATCAATGTCGTAAGAGTCGACTAACTGTGGGCTTCCTTTGGAGTTAGAGTACATCTGCCTGAGAGGAACCAGCAATCTGCATACACATGTCAGATCTGTAAAATGGATATACACGCAACACTCAGATCATGGAACAAGACCAAAGTCCAGAGGTGGACGAACAACCAGAACTTCATACTGGAGTTTACAGCCTGTGAGCACGAAGAAGAAGAGCAAACATAAATTATGAAAATACAACTATAAGATAGCAGTATTTCCTACTGCCACTTGCAACTATTACACCTCAATATTTGAAAGAGATTAGGGTGATGAGGAAAGAATAGCCTGGGTTAAATACAAGAATGGGGTCTGTCCTCTGGCATGCAACAAGGAAGCAATACAATAGCTATAATGACAATACACTTTAAGTGCATCAGAACACATGTGACATTAAATAGAAATACTGTGTCTGATTCTCAGTCAGTATTGCGAAAGGTTCAGACATTGAGCTGCAAAATCTCCCCATGTGGGTTCTGTATGTGTGAGTGTGGGGGGAAAGGGTTGACCTACTGCCCTAAAAAAAACAGTTTGATGGAAAGTGACTGATTAGGAGTTTGCTATAACCAAATATGGTGGGCTGAAAGCCACACAAATCACAGCCTATCTGTAAACCACAGCACAAGCAGGAACCACCCATTTAAGAGGCAAGCGCACAAGAAGAACTACTGCCAAACCCAACCAAAGGAAAAAAGTGGAAGAAGGTCAGCAGATGACCTTTTAATTTGACACCATTGTCACATCAGGCATATGATGCTAGACCCACAGTTTTATAGATCAGTCAGCGCCCAGTGGCTGATGTCAACCAGATCAAATCAAACGCCGCCTTTACTTCCTTACTTCCGCACTTTCAGTTTTCATTTGTTGAGAACACCACCCCAATGTTTTCTTTGTGTCCCCATACTGCCTTCAACCGCGTTCATTCATACATTCTTTAGCTATTCATACACCCTGCAGGAACTGTAATCAATTAACTGGTTTCGGTTTCAGTTTCATGTCTGCTCCAGAACCTTCTAGAAAGACATGCCCATCCTAATGTACCCTGTGCGCAAGCTGTTTGCGCATCACATGTTTCCACCAGGAAGTCAGTCCTCCAAAATTTTAAAAAAAATTGGTAAGTGAACATTGTTAAATTTGTCAGTTGCTGGATTTAATATTATGATTTAAAGTGTGTGTTATTTGTTTATTAAGTTCACTGTTTTGTGTATTTCATATGTTACTGTTGTGAAAAAGTAGATATTTTATCACTTACATGTATTTATCAATGTATTTTGCTATATTAATTTTTAATTACTGTAATATCTGTTTTCTTCTTCTAAATATCCTTAAGTAAAACTTAAAACTAATCAAACAACAAAATAAATATAATAATCTAACAGTTGAAAGTTGGGAACAATATTGACATACAAATTGATGGGGAAAGTTTTGTACAAAATTGGAGTGTTTCAGTTCTTTTGGCACCTGGAATTTTTAAATATTTTTTTAGCTGACTCATAATGGGAAAAATGTTGAATTAAAAAACTGACGAGTGCCTGGCTTTCAAAGAAGCCTTATACACAGTGCAGGTACTGTAGTACGTTAGGAAGCCAGAGTTTTTAAAGCCTGTGTTGACCAACTGAAATTGGCTAGAAAACACTTTACATAGTAGCAAGGATTCACAGCATGTCGGGCATGCATCTCGTTTCTCAAGACTGTAAAAGTTTAATACTAATATACAAATGGCTAATGCCAACTTACCAGAAAATGAAAATAGGAAAAGGTAATTATAGAAAACATCTAACTGGTTAGATTCTGAACTAAAGGATACAGAGAAAGAAAACAAAGAACACCATATTAGTTTTTAAAATTCTAACAACCACTCCCCGAACTCATTGTTCTTTTTTCTTTCCCTGTTTTTATTACTGTAATGATTATTATTACTCTATTTATGCTTTGTTTCGCAACAGCTTTTTCTATTTCCATTTTTCATATTTCAGTTCTAGCTCTTTCTCCACCATGTGACTTTCCTGTTTGGCAGCTGGGCTTAGCATTCTTCTTTTTGTTTTAATCCTTGATAAAGACTGGTCCTAACTTAGGTTGTATTTATTCATGTTTTTTTCCATTCACCCACTTGTTGCACTTTCTAGTCATAGTTTTTATCATTAATTTTAAAAGGGCAAGGATAATGATGTCAAGGATAAATTAAAGCATGACATTTAGAAGTACTCAAGTATTAAAGTATTCGGCTATCCTCCGAATAACAGTAATAAATTATCGAGGCGGAAAATATAACCTAACAGGGCCTCAGTCACATGTCAGTTGCGCACTTCCGGGGACTATAACACTACTGCCGAATTGCGAACTTCCGGCAACTTGTGTGCGGCGTAGATTGGGGCTAAACTAGAAGGCTAGGACTCATGAGCAAATAAAATGAAGGAAGCTGCAGGAGATGCGGTAGCTGCTGCTAGTGAGTCCTAGTCATCTAATTTAGCCCCAATCCACCCCGCATGAGCGGCGTGGGGGACACTCTCGGCGGTGGCGGAATTTGCCGAAAGTTCGCAATTCGGCAGTGACGGAAGTCTCCGGGAGCGCGCATTTTAAGACGACGGAAGTGCGCAATTGACACGTGACTGAGGCCTTGTTAGGGTTTATTTTCCGCCTCGATAATTTGTGTCCGTTATTCGGAGGATAGCCAAGTATTCTGTAAACCTACATAAATTTCAAAGTGATCATACTTGACAGAGTGAAAATGAGGAGGTTAGAATAGACAGGGGAAAAAAATGAAATATTTTCTCTTTTCTTCTTAACATTCACCAGATGTAAATTCTGACAGAATGTCTTGTTCATGCACTTCATTACTTAGGTCACATCCAGATTTTGAGTATTTCCCACACACCCGTTGTACTTCTTCTTCTTCTTCTTCACTTCCTCTTTTACCACTGTGGGTGTCGAGGGAGATATAAGGTTCTGTTTCTAGCTCTCCGTTGTACTGATCTGGCTTATTTGAATGTTGATCATTGGCTGCTCGCCTCTCAGGCAGATTAACTCCAGACTTTGACGGAAACATCCATGATGATTTGCCACCTCCTATGACATGCTTGTTAGGGGAGCCGTGAATTTGGCTATCCTCCGAATAACGGTCCTAAATTATCGAGGCGGAAAATATACCCTAACAGTTCCTCAGTCACTCGTCATTTGCGCACTTCCGTCGTCTTAAATTGCATGCTTCAGGCGACTTCTGCCAGAGCCGAGAGTATCCCTAAGGCCGCTCACGCGTCGTGGATTGGTGCTAAACTAGATGGCTGGGACTCACGAGCAGCAGCTACCGCATCTCCTGCAGCTTCCTTCATTTTTTTGCTCGTTTGCAATTCGTCATTGGCGTTATAGTCCCCGGAAGTGCGCAGTTGACACATGACTGAGGCCCTGTTAGGGTAAATTTTCCGCCTCGATAATTTAGGACCATTATTCTGAGGATAGCAGTGAATCCTTTTCTTTCCTAAATTTGGACCTTAGGAATCACACCAAGAATAAATACAATATTATTTCTTTCATGCCTATTTTATTAATTTCTCCAGCAACTTTCATTTTTCGTCTTCCCTGTGTGGGTAAGGGGTCCCATTATTTTTTAGGGAAACAAAAATAGACTTGTTTGCTGAAAAAGATGTTTGGCCTAGCTGTAAACTACACAGCAGCATGACAACTGGTCTTTTACTGGTAAAAGCAGAAGACAATAAGGAGTTGTTCATCTGTACTTGTCTGTAGTATCGTCTTTTCTTTGCACAATACTGGCGTATCTTTCCCTCATTTCTGGATTTGATACACAATTGCCAAAGTGGACTTGGTATTTCTTATTATCCTGTTCAACTCGTTCAGTCCCAAGGAACACATCGTACATTCATAAGTTCCTACTTTAAAGCCCAGTGAATGTAAAGAAACAGGTGAAAATCACAAACTTGTTAAAGATATTAGATGTTAACCATCAGTAATTTTAGACATGTTGAGAGGCGGCACCATGTTGATTACAGCATCCAGTAGACCTATAAAAGTATGAGTCTAATATCATATACCTCGTGTGTCACTGGCACGAAAGGACCCTTTCTTGTTTTTTTTTGTTGTTTTTTTTTTCACTTTGATGAGAAATCAATTGAAAAATCATAACCGTAAGTGATAGACTTGATGATAAAAGGTCAATAGAAAGGCAAAGAGATAAATATTAAGACAGAGTGCAGACATGATCTAAGACAAATAAAGATCATACAACTTCAGCATTAGTCCACAGAGTTACTATCCTGATGATGGTGATGTTTAAGATGCTTTAAGTATATAATTTAAGGATTGATAGAACTTGGCAAATGGAAGCATGTAATTCTGTTAACATGTGCTATTTCATTGGGGTTTGTAAATTATTATTTTATTATTTGTAATGGTGGTTCTTTTTTCTTTGCATTGGCAGATCTAAACTAATAATGCAAACAGAAATTCATAATGAGCGTGTCCTGAGATCCCTTTGTCCTGGAGATCGGGTGCAGTTCTCCAGAGGCTTATATAGCCACTGGGCTGTATATGTAGGTAAGTAATGTATGTGTTGCTTTTAAGTGGAGAATTTATATTAGTAAGCAACATTACTTTTATAGATACATTGTTTTTATATTTCACCACTTTTTTTTTTTTTAGATATACTTTAGGTATTGGCCTTATAATGCCCCTAATTTCCATTGCTGTCTATTACTTATACATCCCTGTAAATGAAAAAAACCAGCACTGTTGCATTGGCATATCCCAGAGAAGTCTAGTTAATGGCATTGGTTTTGTTTGCATCTGCACAATGATTACTGACCCTGAATATGATTATTTTTTTTTTTACATTCAGTGGATGTTTTATTGTGGGGAAAAAAGGCTTTTCAAGATATTATTATGTCCTTCAGTGGTAACGTACAAATGATGGCACAGTGTATATATTCACCCAACACATCTTTTTAAGCATACGGGAATGTACTCTATTTAACTCCTCACTTCGTTTGTGTTTGTTGATAATTCCCTTTCATATGTTTGCAAAAATAGAAATAATAAGTAAGTAAATAAGTTATAAATGGCCTAATATTATCTATTTTTTTAAAGGATTTTTCAGGCAGTATTTGTAGCTCTGTAAATTAGATATCATTTTTGCTATAGCAGCATAATTGCTGTTGACTCCTTCTACATTCTGGTGCCTTACAGCACGAGGCAGTTTCTAACGTGTCAGGTGAAGCTCTTTAGGGCGAGCACTAACACTAAATTCATGTGGCGGAGTGTTCATCCATAATAGCAAGAGTTGGATAATAATACCTATGGTTTTTAATCCACCTTCAGGTCCATTACTGCCAGATTTAGGATCTCTTTGGAGGGATAATGGGTTCATCAATTATTTGCACTCTAGTTATATTAAAACTTTGCTGACTGCCTGTCTTATCACGCTTTCTGTTCAAGATTTAAAATGTGCCTTATACCAATATATATCAAAAACTGCACAGGCTGGAATAAGTGTTTTGTCACAACAGATGGGCATGTATTCACAGAGAAGGTCAGGGAAGGTTAGACAAGGGGCAGTTACAAAGAAGCAGCCAGGCGCCCATCAACACTCATAGCTGATGTCAACACTGAGCGTGCACACGATATGATTCTGTTGCATTAGGAACAGAATTCTGATAAATGTTTAACTATTAACAATGCGTCGGCTCTGTGGCTAAGTCGATGTGAAAGCTTCATAATGCTGGGATGCCTGGTTCAATCCCAGCTGCGGGCCATGTGCCTTGCGTTGGTTTCGACAGTAGTATAAAGAAAGCCGACCGTCCAGAAAGCAATGGCAAACTACCAGACGTAAATTTGTCTAGAAAAACCACACAACAGCCAAGGGCTGTTGGCGTTGGTTCTGCAACGTCCTGTAAAGGATACGCAACTAACCAATAACAATGCTGTTTTACTGGTTGCTGAGTGAATTACAAGAGACAGTGAAGTTCATACTGGAGACAACATTACAGATATAGATGATATATTTCAAGTGAACGAAAGAAGAAGAAGAACAATGCTGTTGATAGTGAGATGCTGACTGAAGAACTGAAGCTCTACCTACAAACTTTTCTTATATCCCATTGTGACCTCTACATGCAAGCCTAGATTCAAGATAGATGCCATGATGCCACTGCATATGTGCACATGTTTGTTGTTTCTAGGTCAAATTTTTTTGGGGTGGTGTGTGTGGCGCATCCTGAAAGTATATATATATTCAAATACATATTTTGGTATTTGTGTAATCACACAATGCAGTTAGTTTATATACTTGTAGGTGATGTTACGGACAAACAATTCCAGTTGGATGTATTATTTAGACATAGAATATCATTTAACACTAATAAAAAAGAAAAGAAGGAAATTAGTAGAAAATAAGAAAGATTGTGGGGAAATATGTCAAAGGAGCCACGCAAATTTATATATGTTTTTTTTTTTCTAATAAAGAACTGGATGTGGCTAAAAGAGCATCTGTCATGTCACCTCAAAGAAACAAATTAATGCAAAAGTGGAAACTTCACTACTCATCTGCATTAATGACATTTAACTGAAAGCAGATATTGTATCTCAAAATATGATCTGTTCAACAGCTCAGGCTATTTACACAGATCTATCAGCAGTTAATATCCGCTGCCGGTAGCAAAAACATCAGCGAAGAGTTAAAATCTAGCAAAGGATGGTTTGGAAAATTCAAGGATAAAGCCGTTATCCGTAGTGTCGTTAGATGTGATGAGGTGCTGTGCATGGTCCTCACGATTACATGGTGGCAAGCAGGAAGTCCGTGCAACAAGTGATGGCACGAGATACTTGTGGCCGGTGGAGTAAGCGAGGCAAAGCCCGAGCTAGCCTCGTGGTCAGTCGATCATGAGAAGTCAGAGAAGACGGTTGTAGTATTTGAAGATGCCGTTTTTATGTCGGGCACATGGTTAATGTTCGAATGTGTCGCGAGTGATAAAGTGTGAATAATGTTTGAACATGTGAAATGAATGGACCAGAATAAACTGACAGAATGTACCAAGAAGCTGAGCGGCGTTTGTGATGTCAACCCTAGACGTTAAAGTTGGTGCAAACCAAGGTTAATTTCAAGATAGTTGAAAGCGTAGCTTCAAGTCTACGTCAAGGTACATTCCAAGTAGACCAAGATTCATTACAAGTGAAGCATCGATTCATTACATTAGACATGGAAAAGATGCAGTGCTGACCCCAAAAAACAAATCCGCTGAAATGTTTCTAAAGGACTTTCAGAAGTTACAAACCAGAGCAGGTTTTTAGCTGGGATTTTCCCAAAGAAAATGCCTAAGAGAACTTTTATCAATAAGGAGGAAATGGCATTGCCAGGACACAAGCTGATGAAAGACAGACTAACTTTGCTATTTAAACAACAGAAAGTTAACGGACAAAAACTCAGCTTTATATGGAAAAGTAACAGCAGAACCTGGGTGACCAGGTAATTCTGTGAGTGGATGGCAAAGGGTTTTGCTCCCACAGTGATACAGTACATAAAGAAAAGGGTCTGCCTGTCTGAGAAAGTTCTTACAATGATCAGTGCGCCAATATTTATTGTTTTTTAATTTTTCTATATCTAAGAATGAATTGATTCATTTCCCTCAAGGTGTAATGGAAAACTGAGTTTCCAGATATAAACTTTACGAGAGACAAACCATAGTCAGGAACGAATTATGTTCGTTTGTTAGGGCACCACTGTAATACTGAAAAGCAAAAAGATTTTGTTGAAAAAAAATTAATTAAAATCTGCAGCTAAGGTTTTGATACTGTTTTACTTGATCTTGCTGTTTTTCACTATTGAGTCCAGAAATTCCACATCTGTGATATTTCTGATTTCTTCCTTATTGATTTTAATGTGAAGCTGGTATGCTCGATTTAATGTTTTTTTGTTTTTTTTAATGTAAACAAAAAAAATGCACTTCTTTGCTGTGCTGTTTGATGATGAAAATTAATTCTCCTAAGCTCTATAGGGTTAGAGAAGAAAACTGTGTTGTCTACATGTCTCTCTTGTAGGACATGTTTACCTCTAGTTGTAAGTGCATCTAAGCTGTCACAGCCCTCATCACTAATTGCATTTATAATATTTTCTGTATATATGATGACAAGAGAAGAAGACATAATGCAGACCAGTTTCACTCCTCTTTGTACCGCAAACCAGTCCAATGTTTTACCTGTTTTTAATTTTTAAAAATTGTCATCTTTATGAGAACTGAATTGAATGTCATTTTGCAGGCAATGGGGAAGTCATTCATTACAGTAAAACGTACATGCTAATCAAGAAGGAAAACTTCTTCAGTGTGGCAAGAAATCACAAAGCGTTGAAAAACAACAGTAGAAAATGGAGGTACAGAATGTTACTTTTTAAGCTTATGTTCACTAAATATTAATATTTCTTCTGTTTTTGCATCTTTATAAGAATTATAAAATGCCTCAGAACTGAAAGAAAAATGTGTCGATTCACTACATGAGCTTGTTAACTTTAGATTATTTAAATATCATCACCACCATGTAGGAGAGCAGATTCAAAGGGTTCTCATTACCCTGTGAAGCAGTGCATGTCCTTCTACACAAAATATACCTGGCTCCACTTCTATCAGCATTCTATATGAGTATATTAGGGTCACAGCATGAGTGTAGCAGGTCTCTTTCAACAAAAGGCTACAGTGATTCCAACTAAATGTTTTGGTATCTTGTGCCAGGTTGTCTTGTACAAAATGTCATTCATTTCAAGCTATGGGTTAAAAAATGCTTCTTCTCCCTTTTAATACAGAGCCATCTGTGCAGATAACTATAGACACAGAGCCATCTGTATAGATGACTATACAGACACAGAGCCATCTGTGCAGATAACCATACGGACACAGAGCCATCTGTGCAGATAACCATATGGACACAGAGCCATCTGTGCACATAACCATATGGACACAGAGCCATCTGTGCAGATGACCATATGGACACAGAGCCATCTGTGTAGATGACCATACAGATACAGAGCCATCTCTACAGATGAACATACAAACACAGAGCCATCTGTGCAGATGACCATACAGACACAGAGCTATCTGTGCAGATGACCATATGGACACAGAGCCATCTGTGCAGATGACCATACGGACACAGAGCCATCTGTGCAGATGACCATACGGACACAGAGCTATCTGTGCAGATGACCATACAGACACAGAGCCATCTCTACAGATGACCATACAGACACAGAGCCATCTCTACAGATGACCATACAGACACAGAGCCATCTCTACAGATGACCATACAGATACAGAGGTATCTGTGCAGATGACCATACAGACACAGAGCCATCTCTACAGATGACCATACAGACATAGAGCCATCTCTACAGGTGACCATACAGACACAGAGCCATCTGTGCAAATGACCATATGGACATAGAGCCATTTGTGCAGATGACCATACAGACATAGCCATCTCTACAGATGACCATACAGACACAGAGCCATCTGTGCAAATGACCATATGGACACAGAGCCATCTGTGCAGATGACCATACAGACACATAGCCATCTGTGCAGATGACCATACAAACACAGAGCCATATCTACAGATGACCACACAGACACAGAGCCATCTCTACAGATGACCACACAGACACAGAGCCATCTCTACAGATGACTACATAGAGCCTTCTTTGCAGATGACCATGTAGAGCCAACTGTTTAGACAATCATATTAGCATGGTGAGAATGACTTGTTGAGTTTCCACTGCTATATATATATGTGTGTATGTATGTGTATATACACACATATATACACACACATACACACACACACACATACCATTTGGCACTTCAAATATGATTTGAGTATTATATTGGCACTTGTGGCTTATGTGTTATGATCACTGTATCATTATTCAAACATTATTTTATTATTCCTGGTTTGATTCAAATGCAGACGATTAGCTGCAGATCACTTTGCACTATTTTTGACAATGTCATGTGCTTCAATCCCTTCAAAAAAGCACTAGTGAGCTACTTAATGTAAAACCAAATGTCTTGTAAACCTTTAAATAACCAACAAATACTTGGATTAGTTTACGACAGTGATTCTCAAACTGCGCTGCGGCGTCCCGGGAAACTGAAACCTCTTCACATGGGCGCCGCAAAATATTGTAAAATCTTCATAACTAATTTAACAAAGACACAAATAGTCATATTTTTACTTAGGTTAGGGCCCCACGTAAAAATTTTAATTGGATAAAGGCGCCACGACCAAGAAAAGTTTATGACATTCGGTAAAGAGTGTGCAGTTAACTCTCAGTATCATCTCGGCCACCTTTACTCCCCAGAATAGTTCCTGATACATGTTTCTGCTTCTTTTTACTTCTGTTTTTGTCTAAAAAGGTAGTTGTTGCATAGTGTTGTGGTTCACAGCTCGGCTGCAATATCTGTGCCTTTCAGCCCAACACATCTGATTTCAGCCACAAAATCTGATTGCTTACGTTTTACCACATACTTGTTAGGGGTTCAGTGGGTCTCCTCTTTTTTTTTAATGCTCCAAAATGGGGTCCTGGAACCCACAAAGGAGAAGATGTCATTTTATAGCACTCCCCTTACCTAATTTGTTTGCCCACTTCTCAGTCCCCTGCCAGTGAATGAAATTCTGCAGAGAGCAGATTCACACCTGGGGAGACCATATTATAATCTGCTTCTCGACAATTGTGAGCATTTTGTGAACTTGTGCTGCTATGGAAGACGTGAGAGTGATCAGGTGAGACAGATGAAATTTGTCATTGAAGTTGTCCTTACATAGAATTGATGATACTGTGAATTGATGTTGTTGCTAACATAGAATAGATTACATTGTAAATGTAAATGGGGGAAACCATCAAGGTGATGAATGGCGCCTTTGCTGTTACAACTGGTAGCCTTACAGTGAAAACTATGGCTGTAACAAGGGCTTTAGCATGGCTTGGTACTCAATGTTCACACTGTGTATGCATTCTTAGTGACTTGAGGAATATGCTTAAAAAAATCCAAGCTGGATTTAACAGGCAAGAATGGATTGCAACACCAAGAACTTCACGAATAGTTGCCCTAACTTTCATCTTTGTGCCAGGTGATGCGGATGTTCAAAGGAACGAGCGTGCAGACTATCTTGCTTACACTGCGGTTGCTATGGCTGATCTAGTACTGGACAGAAGTTATGTTATCACTGCCATGCGCTGCACTTACCGTACCGAGGAACATGTCAAAGGACATGACTGCATATCTCTGTCCAGACTGATGGACATGGGGGTGCAGCCTGGAGCTGCAAGAAATGAACATTTCACTAAGGGGACAAGATGTTTCATTACCTAACACAGAACAGGCGTCATTATTCGTTTTACACTTGTGGAGCTTTCGAGTAGAAGATCGGAGCACCAATGGATCTGTCCGGAGTGCTGTGATGATAATCCTTTCTAATCACTAATCACATTGTAAACTGAGTTTTGCTTGCATAGATTAAATTACATTGTGGGTTGGTGTGTTTGTTTACAAAGAAAGATTACATTGTGGGTTGGTATTTTGCTTACATAGAATATATAGCACAGCTGTCTATGAATATGTTGATGTCACACACTTTAGTTTACTATAGGAGGAGTCATTTGAGGAATATAGATGAGGAGAACGGTGGTCTTTCTTGCTAGCTGCATGCTTCTCCTGTTACTCTGATGCTTGTGTAACGAGAACATGATATTCGCAATGGCAGCTGATTTCTCCTACAGTTATATACTCTTGCTGTCATGTTGTGTTCTTCATCTCTGTTTACTTGGGAACTGGTTCTTTTATCTGTAACTGCTTCCTGGCTTATAGTACTGTCTGATACTAACGGTTTGATCATCGATTCTGACATCTTAGTAATGTTCTTACCAAATGTGTGTTAGTTGACCATGAATCCATGTACATTGTCTATTATCTATACAGTTCGATGTTTCATTTCATGTCTCTTCTCTAGTGTCTGTTTTTATTTTTAGGCTCCACGCTACTGATTCCTTTTCTTTCTAGTGTTGAATTGTGAGGGCCCTTTGGGAACGGGTGAACAGTGTGGAGGCACAGATGGATCATTACGATCTGAGGAGAATGGCGCTGCAAGGAGTTACTGGGGAATCTGGCTGACGCTAAACATTCAGGGGAAGGATAAGACAGATATACAATCAGACAGTTACTGGCACAGTCGGAATTGGAACTCTTTGCTTGCTGCTGAAGATAGGGACTGAGCACTTATGGGAGTGTCCTGAGTGATGTGATGTCGATTCTTAATTCAACATTTTAGTGTTGAGCTGGCATCTCCACAACTGAAGGTTCTTCCTAACATGTACTACTAATCCCTACTCTTTTAAGTCTCGTAGACTGGAGGTTCTCATCTATGAGTTTCAATATGACTAGTCCCTCTTCTTCCAAGTCTTGAGGACTGAAGCATGCTCAAGTGGTTTCTTACCCACTATTTATGTCTGCTTTAAGATTGCAAGAATAGTTGTTTTTTACTCTTTACTTGCTCCTAGAAGGTTCTAGTATGCTCAGACTTGTTTACTATCTATGTTCTCACCATGGGATTTTCTAACTATGTCCGACTGCATCATCTAGTTCTGCACCTAAATATCGTAGTTAGGTCTTCTAGGGTCTGCTAGAAAGTGAGTACTGCTGGGCTCTTTTTGATAAGGCAGGTCCACACAAAAAATTACACAAAGTGTTATTTATATAACTAGGTTATTCATTTGCATAATTTCACTCTGTTAATAAATAAGTTATGGTTCTAGAAAGGGAATGTCAAGGTTGCTAAGACTTGTGAGTTTCAATCCATTCTAACTCTGCACAATATCCTATCTCCTGAAAAGCATGTGATTGTTCTAAAAACAACTGTGTCGCTGAAGAACAAGAAGATCGCTTGCTGAGAGCATCGCACAGTGCAAATCTCTGTAAATTGAGCAATCACCCTTATGGATCTTTGTAACACCTGCAAACTAAAGTTCAGAGTTTGAAATTGATCCCACATTCTTCACATCAGAGCAAACTGCTTAAGCAATTCACCATGGCTACCATCTTGTTAACAGACACGATTGAATGCTGCTGCGGTTGTTCATGAAGCTTGAGGTTTTAGTTCAAAGTATGTTACTTCACCTGCCATTTGAATTCCGTTTTTTTTTACTAGAATAATCTGGAAGCATTTAAGTCTTTTTTCATGAAGGTTCTCCATGTTAAATATCCACACACTGTAGTACTTAGAACAAATCTTGTAAGTCAGGATTGATATCATAATTGTGATTAGTGAGAACTGTCATCACAGTACTCCAGACAGATCCAGAGGTGCTCCCATCTCCTCCTCACTAGCTCCACACGAGTAAAATGACTAATCACACTGTTGATTAACCAGACGCCTTGTTCCCTTGATAAAATATTCGTATCTGGGTATACCAGACTGCACTGTCGCGTCCACCAACCTGGACAAGGGTACAGCTTGTTGTGATCTTCTCTGCGATATGCAGCATGCATAGCATTAATGATATTATTCCATTACAAGGCTGGGCAAATCATGGTAACTTTCATGTCTGCCAGATAATCTGCACGCTCATTGCCTTGAACACCCGATTAGCCCAGCACAAAGATCAAGGTTAGGCGAGTTGTTTTTGATGCACTTAGTGAGAGAATCCGTTCATGTCTGATCAGGCTGACTATGATTTTCTTGAGCATTTTCATTGCCATAAGTGTCAGATGTTTGATATTCAAATTTATTTTGAAAAGCATAACCACTACTGATTTTCTTCTTTGCATTTACCAACTGTAAATTCTGGCAGAAAGTTCCAGTTGTTCGTTCACTGTTTTTTTGTTTTTTTGCATCTTGTTCTAGAACTTGAGCTTTGCATGCATGTCCATTTTACAGATCTGGCTTATTTCTATACAAGCTTTATTAAACCAGAAGTAGTAAGATGTCAACAACAACAAAATAGAAATTTGGGTTCCCCAGATTAACCCGAGATTCGTACATGTTAAGTATGAGTAAAAATCAGTGAATATTAAAAGACCACACAATTTTCAGAATCGACAAAAAACTTTTTTATTTATGAATGCTTGGTTTATACATAAATCGCATTGGCAGTAATATTGTGCCTGTGCTGGGTGATTTTGGTTGGCCTTCTAAAAAATAGACCTTTAAATAAAAAATGTTCAAGCTTCACTCTCAATTTCCATAAAATAAAATGGGGCACTCATTTAAGTATACTTTGAAAGTTTCATCTTGTAATCTTTGACGCCAAGCTTTTCATACACAGTTCTAAAATCACACCCCAGCAATTATAAAATAACATGGCTGCCCATGGCAGTGCAAATTTATTTTTGTAATAACACTGATTTAAGATATTTAATACCCCTTCAACTTCCAGTTAATGCATAATTGAATTTATCGTCCATTGTAGTATTTATGTTCAATTTTTGCAAACTCTAAAGGTGACACCAAGCCTATTATTTAACAACTATATGCTGTGAAGTGATGCAATGTGGACGTTCTGTAAGACAACATTTTCACAATGACAGCTTTTGGTTTTAAAACAATAATTACAGTTTTATTTATTTTTGAATATTAAACAACCCACAACAGTTACAACAATGCGTACTTGAAGTAAACATTGCAGTATTTATAGTTAATTATTAATTACCTTTTTTTTTCACACAAAGGTGTGACTGTGTGAGGCATGCCAGGGCTTAGGTGGGTAATGAGGGATTTCAACTTTGATAAAAACATCATAGATACCATTGAAGCACTTTATAAAGACTCAAGCAGTGAAGTATTCATACAAAATGACAAGAGCCTATATTTTAGAACCACTATAGAAGTGAGACACGGGTACATATTATCCTCAGTGCTTTTCAATTTAGACTTGCAATACATCATGAAAAAAAGCACTTCAAAATCATGAAACATCAACAAGGTCCAACAATTAAGTAATGAGGCTGATTTTATTATGGCTAAGACAAAAACGCTATTTATGATTCACAGCATGGAATCCAAAGAGGCAACTTTCATCTATGATCTGGCAACTTTTCATTGCTGCCCGATAGGCTAGGTAGACAACAAACAAGCCGCCATGCTGTTAACCTAATCAGAGGTGCATTGTTACGTTATCAGCATGGAGCAAAATAAGCTGTTATTAAATTCTGTTTAAAACTCAGAAAAAAGGGCAATTGCAATAGTTGAATTGATGCGACAAGTTTATGGGGATAATTGTTTATCTCATGCACAGATTTTCAGATGGTATGCTCGAAATTATTACTATGGGTGCAACTAGACCTGGATCTCATCTCCCACACATGTTGTAACGATGGTGCTCCTTTCAATAAAGGGATTGAAGCGCATTCCTATTTATAGCTTTCTTCAAAGGTTTTTTCCTTACTTTCTTTAGAGTTCCAGAATAGGCACAAATTTAGCTTTATATATATTTTATTTTTGTTAAATATTTTTGAACATGTCCAATTTGATATTTATGTTTTGATAAGGAAAATGTCTTGAGTAATTCGATAAGGAAAATTTCCAGAGTCATTTGAAAATTGTTCCGCTTGGTTTGAAAAACGTTATAGGAGGTTTGGAAATTGTCCAGTTTAAAGTGAAAATGATGTGTTTGTGTGTGTATATATAGTATTATATATATATGTGTGTGAGTGTGTGTGTGTCTTATTCTTAGAGTCCATACCCTGTGGCATTGATAGTCATGTCTATGCAAAATCTTCTGTCTCATGTACTTTCAATCAACTCTGACACAGATGATCTTCCATACTATGATGTAAAACCATCCAGGATCTGTTCTCTCTGCCTCTTCTCCCCTCCAACTTTCCAACAGTCACGATGTACTCCAGTTTTCTCCGTCTCATCACATGACCAAAGAATGTAAATTGTCTCTTTCTGATGTGGGCAATCAGTTCTCTTCGTGAGTCAGTTTCTTCCAAGACACCTTCATTACTCTTTTTATCTGTCCAGTGTATTCTCATCATTCATCTATAAAACCACATCTCTGCAGCTTCCAAATAAGTTTTCAATAATTTACTATCTGTCCATGATTCACATCTGTATATCTATATAGGATTTATATAGCTTTTAAGAATTCTCTTTTTCCTCTCAACTGACAAAGAAAGATTGCATAAAACATTCTTCATTTTGTAAAATTCTGCCTTTGCCTGAGCTATTTGGCATTAAACTTCCTTAATACAACTTGCTTGAGGTTTGTCCCATTCACTTTGATTTTGCATTTTGGAGGGTGAGTTTTCTTTGTAGTTACCATTGCTTCAGTTTTTCTGCTGTTGAAACTAAGACCCTTGTTTTCACTTTCCATTACAATTATATCCATCATTTCTGCAGCTGTGTTTCATTTTCAGCGATCAAAACTATATCATCAGCATATCGCAGGTTTTTAACAATAAGGTCATTCTTTCTGAAAGTGTTCTCAAGATAAACATGGCGTTGTGTGTGGCTTCAACAAAACCACTCTGCTCTTCAATTTCTGGTTCAATTTTGCACTTTATTCTTCTCATGATAATTATTGTTAATATTTTAGTTACATGAATCATTAAACTAATTGTTCTATGTTCTCCACATTCCACTGCACCAGATATTTTTGGTTAAGGTATGAAAAGAGATTTCAATATATATATATATATATATATCCATGCTACAGTGCTAAATTATCTGTCATTCCAGTGTTTCTAATTGTCTTTAAGTACTTCAGCACCCGCCCCCCGCCCCTCCCCCGCCCAATCTCAAGAGATGCCTTGTCTCTGGATTGTCTCTTGTGGTGTGAGTAACTGATTAACTTTTTGTGGAAATATCTTCATTATGTCCTTTTTTCATGTCCGTGTCATGGATAAAGTCATAAAGCTTCCACAGCAATGTCTTTCTTGCTAGTCTACATACAATGCACACTTTACTTTCATACATTATGATTGACTCAGCTTAAGCTTAATCAAATTTCTTATCTTGATGTGCAAAGAAAAGATAGTGATAACTGACTTTGTGTGTGTTTTTTTCTGGATCAAACAGGTTAAAAGAGCAGTGATAGGAGTGGGGATTGCAGGATTTGGACTTGGAGTTTATGCTGGAGTTAATGAACTTAGGAAAATTCAAAAGAGAAAGAGAGAACGCGATGCTGCGCTACGCCAGATGAATGAGTAATCCGCTTGTACACAGTGGCGAACAGGCCTGAGTATCAGCTTGCGCAGGGTCTCAATGAAACCTAATGAAGTCAGCCCTATTAATCATTACTTAAGATGTTTGTAATGTTAAATACCTAGTTGTAGATGGGCCACCTTCGTTATTGCATCTGATAATTTTAGATACTGGTCGCAGTTCGCCACTGCATGCATAAACATATTTTTTTTAAATAGAACATACTTATCCTAACTAATTTGTCTTTCTGTCCCCATGTTGCACTTATCCTCACACTTGAACAGCTTATAGAAAATAACACTGAATGTGATAAGAACTTATGTATGGCATTTGTACGCCACACGTCCATTCGACAGAGTGGATGGACAAGTATTATTTAAAGTAACAGTTCAATATGAAGTAAGCAAACACCTCTAAACTACTCTTAGTAACACCTCGAGTAAGACAGGGATGAGTCTTATAACCACTGCACAATGATGGTTTGCCCAAAATACCTTGTGACACCATACCATACAAGGCAAAAACCTAAAGAGGCGAAGGACATAGAGCACAAGGTAGACCAAGAGCAAGATGGACAGTTAACATCAGAGAAACTCTACAACAGCACGATGTGTGTCTGTGGTTGGGGCAGCCAGAAGAGCAAGAAACAAAACCTTATACCTCCCTCAACATCCGAAACTGTACAAGAGGAAGTAAACAAACAAACTTTATTTTCAAAAATTTGACACGCAGGCTCATCTTACATTCGGTCCTCTTAAACACCCATCTTTCACACAGCAGTTGTATTTTATAAATTAAGCATGTTATGTTCATATAATAATATGCATATTATGAATACCAACAAACAAAACACATAAGCATAGGTGGTAAAAGCCATGGGCACACTTCATGCGCACACACATACATGCCCACATATACATGTAAACCCATTTACTCACTTTGGGGTCATCATGGTGTAGCAGATTGATGCTCACCTACGGATCAGAGGGTCGTGGGTTCGCTCCCTGAATCAGACCTTTTTTTTTTTTTCAAAAGTGACCTTACCTCCCAGGTCGACCCAGCATTTAGTGAATACCAGATGCAGTCCTAGGAAGTAAAGGCGGCTGGCGTGATGCTGACCACGTCAGCCATCAAGTGCCGATTGGTCTATAAAAATAAAGGTCTAGCCCTATATGCCCGATATGCCTAAAGGCGTGGAAAAGGGTCCTTTACACTCATGTACACACAGACACAGATATGCACACAGACATGTAGACACAGACACACACACACATACACAGTTAAAAAGAATAAGATTATTAAAAATAAAATGTATGTTCAGTTTAAGAGATTTCCTTGTGTGCTTTTTTTTTTTTTTGGTAACATCTTTCTTGACTGTTGTCTATCTGACTATTTGTTTCAAAGTACACCAGCATGCCTAGAGAAATTCAAAGTATGCTAACTAACCAGGAATTCTGAGCTTTTGAAGCTATTGAAAGGGGGGGGGGGGGGGGTAGGTGGATTACTACATTAAAAACAAAAATCACATTTCTTTATTGCAGTTTCTGTTTCAGAGATTATGGAAGCAACAGTTGATTGGGTAGTAGTAGACATTACAGAGATTATGGAAGCTATGGTTGATTGGGTGGTGGTAGACATTACAGAGGCCAGAGGCTACGGTTGAATAGGTGGTTGTAGACATTACAGAGATTGTGGAAGCTACGGTTGATTGGGTGGTGGTAGACATTACAGAGATTACGAAAGCTATGGTTGATTGGGTGATTGTTGACATTACAGAGGCTACGGTTGAATGGGTGATGACAGACGTCACAGAGATTACGGAAGCTACGGTTGATTGGGTGGTAGTAGACATTACAGAGGTTACGGAAGTTGATTGGATGGTGGTTGACATTGCAGAGACTACTGTTGAATGGGTGATGGTAGACGTTACAGAGATTATGGATGCTACGGTTGATTGGGTGGTGGTAGACTTTACAGAGATTACAGAAGCTACGGTTGATTGGGTGGTTGTAGACATTACAGAGATTACGGAAGCTACGGTTGATTGGGTGATTGTTGACATTACAGAGGCTACGGTTGAATGGGTGATGGTAGACGTTACAGAGATTATGGAAGCTACTGTTGGTTGGGTGGTGGTAGACATTACAGAGGTTACGGAAGCTACGGTTGATTGGGTGGTGGTTGACATTACAGAGATTATGGAAGCTACGGTTGATTGGGTGGTGGTAGACATTACAGAGATTACGGAAGCTACGGTTGATTGGGTGGTGGTTGACATTACAGAGATTATGGAAGCTATGGTTGATTGGGTGGTGGTAGACGTTACAGAGATTATGGAAGCAATGGTTGATTGGGTGGTGGTAGACTTTACAGAGATTACAAAAGCTACGGTTTATTGGGTGGTTGTAGACATTACAGAGGTTACAGAAGCTACGGTTGATTGGGTAGTTGTAGACATTACAGAGGTTACAGAAGCTACGGTTGATTGGGTGGTAGTAGACATTACAGAAATTACGAAAGCTATGGTTGATTGGGTGGTGGTAGACATTACAGAGGTTATGGAAGCTACGGTTGATTGGATGGTGGTTGACATTAGAGACTATGGGTGATGATAGACGTTACAGAGATTATGGAAGCTACGGTTGATTGGGTGGTAGTAGGCGTTACAGAAGCTACGGTTGATTGGGTGGCAGTACACATTACAGAGATTACGAAAGCTACGGTTGATTGGGTGATTGTTGACATTACAGAGGCTACGGTTGAATGGGTGATGGTAGACGTTACAGAGATTATGGAAGCTACGGTTGATTGGGTGGTGGTAGTTATTACAGAGATTATGAAAGTTACGGTTGATTGGATGGTAGTAGACTACAGAGATTATGAAAGTTACGGTTGACTGGATGGTGGTAGACGTTACAGAGGCTCCAGTTATAACTTCTGAGGATGAACAAGGTATCTGGAACCTGCCTTGCTGGTCAGAGATTTTGTAATCTTTATTTTTTTTTTTTTTTTTTTTTTCAAATCAAGGAGACAGACATGATGGATATAACAAACAAGAAACAAACACCAAAATGTGATATTACAGTAGAGTGAAAAGTGCTTAAGCAGATCAACAAGCTTAGATATTTGAGACAAATTATAACATCAAATGGAAGATGTATAGAGAAGGGGCAGGATATATGTGGTATTTGAAAAAAATTTCGATAAATTTTATGCAACGGGACTGTCTCATGAAATGTAGGACAAAGAGCACTGAAATATTATGTTGAACTTGTGCTGCTGTATGGTTGTGACTCTTATAATGTGAATGAACACATTAAGAAGAATGTGGAGGCTGTGCTGGTGTTGTTTCTAAGGCGAATGCTTTGGAACCCGTGGACAGCCAGAATAACTAACAACTATAGCCTGGTAATGGCTAATGAAAACTATACAACTGTAAGAAAGAGGCAGTCAGTCATTTTTTTGGGTCTTGTGGTGAGAAAAAAGGCATTGGAGAATATGATGACTGGAAAAATCAACGGTAGAAGAGACAATGGCAGACCAAGAGAAACATTCTTGATGTCCTAAAGCGATGGCATGGAAGAATATCAGTCGAATTGATTTAGAAAACCAATGATCAAGATCAGGAGATACTTTAGTGCCTATGCTGCATGGCAGGGCACATGCTGACGATGAATCTCAGTGTGCCAAACTTTCAGGTAGCTATTCGGCGGGAACAGAGAAGGCAGATTTCCAGATGGCACTGTACATTTTAGTCATATATTTATTTTAATTAAAAACTTGATTTTGGCATCTGTGGTTTACTTAAAGTTAACATATACAGTTACTACAGTGGTGGATTTCAAACACATATGTGGACTACAGTGGCAGATTTCAAATACATATGCGAACTACAGTGGCGGATTTCAAACACATATGTGGACTACAGTGGCGGATTTCAAACACATGCGGACTACAGTTGCGGATTTAAAACACATATGCGGATTACAGTGGCGGATTTCAAACACATATGCGGACTACAGTGACGGTTTTCAAACACATAAGCGGACTACAGTGGCGGTTTTTAAACACATAAGCGGACTACAGTGGCAGATTTCAAACACATATGCGGTCGAAGCACTTTGGGAGAAGTTGTTGAAGCACAAATCGATCATGATGGTCTGGAGACAATGGTACTGTTGGATTACATGACCAAGGATGTGATTGTTATGACTCACTTAGACAGAAGGCAAGACTGCTAATGGTAGCATCAGAACTGAAGCTCCCTGCTGGAGATGTGGACAGGGCGCTTGTGTGCATGTCCTGAGTGTTGTGATGTTGATTTTTAACTCAGCTCCGCTTAGACACTTAGACTGCAATGTTTAGTTAAAAGCAATATCCCCGCATGGGTTCCACAGCGCCATTTTGGAGAACAAAAGTGTAAACACACTACCGTCTAACAAGCCTATCGTAGGAGGCAACTAATTATGGATGTTCAGTTCCTCTAACTGTTTTATACAGAGTAACTCGGTTTCTGGCAGTTGCTACTGCTGTTCTGAAATGCCTATCACGAACAGGTGTCAGGTAGCAGGATGGGGAATGTTGTTAATGTATTTGTGACTCATGAAGGTAGGACTAACCTGGACTCCCAGATGAACGCGGCCTACGGTGGGTACTGAGAAATTTCGTGGAGACTGAAAGCGACCGGCTGGACGTTGACAGCGGCCATCAAGTGGTCTTTTAAAGAACCCATTACACCTATTTGAAGTAAAAAGAGGTTATTTACATGTGTCTTAATGTTTTAAAACCACGAGGAAAAGTAAGGGACCCTTGGCTAGACCTATATTTTATAGATCAATCGGCACAAGATGGGGGATGTGGTCAGCATCACGCCGGCCGCCTTTACTTCCCGGAACTGCACCCAGTACCCACTCAAAGCTGGGAGCCAAGGCCATTTTTGAAAAAAAGTCCGACTCCGCCAGGGAGCGAACCTACGACCTTCCGATCTGCGGTGAGCGTCTAGCCGCTCTGCCACGGTGACTCTCAAACCAGGAGGTGGTCCAATCAAAAGCAAAAATGAAACAATGTTTACAACTGATGCTGATTAGAGGGATTGTTAAAATGCAAAGAAAAACATACCATTCGTCATCTACAGCATCAAAAATAGGACTTCAAAAAAGTTATAAGAAAACAAATATAATAAAGATACCAACAGATCGCATAGATGTCATTGGGTAGGTTGTACCCCACCTGGACATGAAACAAGCGATAAACACCCGATGACACAAAATGCCACCCTGCGGATGATGATCACCCGTGGACAGGTCCCGGAAACCCCATTCAGCCGTCAGGCTATATTTAGAGCCCCACTGTAAGTCCTAAACAGAATGTCAGCTATTCATTCTGACCTTCCCTATACTAATGTCCTCTACTTCTTATTAAACTAGGATTGGCAGAAAGAAAACCTGCTTTTAAAAAAAATGGGGGGGGGGGCAAAGAAAAAGGGACTATCAGGGACTATCAGCTCGTACACATACGCATTTATGGTGCGGGGGAAAAAGAAAAGCTCAAAAAGATGTTAAATATGGGACCCTGAAAGTGGCCTTGTCTCACACGGACACCAGAGGGCGCCCAAAAACAACATGGAGACGAACGATGGAAAGTGACCTGAGTGCGGCATCTTTGATATGGAAAACTGCACTGAAGATTGCACAGGACAGGAGAGCATGAAAAGTCCTCTCTGAAGCCTCATGTGCCACTAGGCATAACGAGAACTGATGATGAAAGTGGCCTTGTGTTGGGTGGCTCAGTGACAGCTACAATTTGGTTCAAGACGGTGTACTTGTTGGATGCCCTGATACCAGAAACAACAGCGTGCTGGAATGAATGAGACCAAACAAAGCGTTACCACGCGCTGCAAATGAACGAAGTCAGGATAAAGCCGCTGCTCTTTCTAGGAGCTGGCTGAAACTGACAGGATTTTTTTTTTTTTTTTTACGATATCCAGATCCATCCAGGGTGGGGCTTCAAAATTTAAAAAAAAATTGCATCCCACAGGGGACGACGAGATTTAATAAGATGTCATTCTAAAGATCAAACCATAAAAAGTAACCATTTCGTCTATTTGGATATGAGTTTTTACCATTTCGTCTATTTGGATACGAGTTTTTACTCTCAAGGAGATAAAACAAATGACAATATGGTACGCATTGGCAAAGCAACAAGTCATTAAAAGCCTTAACAAAATATGGAGTTCCAAGTTGTACAGCTTTAAGACCAAACTACGAATCTTTAATTTAATTAATTATAACGTTATTTCAATTCTAACATATGCCAGCGAAATTTGGAGTACGACCAAAAATATGGAACGAAAGTTAAATGCATTTGAAAATAAATGTCTGAAAAAAAAAAAACATCTTTAACATAAAATGGGAGGAATTAAGAGTGCGAGGAGATGGAGAAATATCGGAACAAATACCTGTATCGACTACAATAAGACAAAGAAGGTGGAGATATATTGGGCACGCTCTGGGACTAATTGGGTAGAGAATTACAAAACAGACACTGAAATTGGGGGAGGGGGGGGGGGTAAAGAAAAATAGGAAGTCCAGGGAAACTTTGAGAACATTATTGTGTTATATATTGTGTTATTTCGTTGGGGTGTTTGGACTATCTTCTTCGTCTTCTTCTTCCTCTTCTTCTTCTTCTTCCTCTTCTTCTTCTTCTTCCTCTTCCTCTTCTTCTTCTTCTTCTTCTTCTTCTTCTTCTTCTTCTTCCTCCTCTTCTTCTTCTTCTTCTTCTTCTTCTTCGCGTTCACCAGCTGTACACTCTGGCGAAAAGTTATGGCTGCTCGTCCACTACTGAACTGCAGTCCTGCTCCAGAACCTGAGTGTTGCGTGTGCATCAGCTTTACAGATCTCATTCTCTTGAATATAGACTGTTGGTTTCTTGCCTCTCCGGCAGATGCACTCCGACTTCGAAGGAAGCTCGCCAATTAGTCGACTCTTACGACATGCTTTTGGGGAGGCAGTGGGTCTATTGTTTTCCCTCACAATGGGGCCCCCGGAACCCACACGGGGGGTTCCTCTTCTTCTTCTTCCCCTCCTCCTCCTTATTCTTCTTTACTTCACCGGCTGCAAACTCCGGCGGGAATTTATGCTTGTTTATCCACTTCTCGACTCTAGTCTTGCTGCAGAACCTTAGTCTTGTGTGCACATCCGTTTTACAGATCTGTTTACTTGTATACAGACTGTTGGTTCCTCGCTTCTCATGACTGATGACCTCCAAATTCGAAGGAAACATCCCTAATTAGTAGACTCTAACTAACAACGTGATTGTAAGGAGGCAGTGGACCTATTCTTTTTCCCTCGTCACAATGGGGCGCCTTAACCCATGGGGCGATTACTATCCAGTTGAATTCCGTGTATTAGAGTTCTGAATGCTACCAATGAGGGTAGATGTGAATGCCGAGACGACGCTATCCAGATACTTTATCTGACAACTGAGCGATTTTGTTGCTTGTTTCATAGAGTGTTGGTTAGTTCTAGCTATGTTATGTTATCACAACCGACGTCACTGCACACTGATCATTCCCATGCGCGCTCAGTCCTCTGAAGCAACAGCCACTCCAAAGTACTTCTTCTAATTGTTCCAGTGAGAGCTTGGTTACAATGACTCCTATCTCGGCCTCGAAAGTGGTATAGACATGCTTCACCATGCTTTACTCTCATGTCATGCAATCGTGTTAGTGTCAGAGATTCGTCATTATCCACTAGCCCAGTCCGTACAGGGTTAATGATATCTGTCCTGTCCATGCTTCTTCCCACAAGCGTTGGTGCATTGGTTGCCAGTTGGTCTGTTCACGTATTACCCTTCACGCCAGCATGACTATGTGTGTAGATCCAGTTGAGGGAGGTTAATAAGTGCGACTGCCGAATGCTTTTTACCTATTCATCGCGCATACCACTTTTTGCTTGTCGTCTACTGATGAGCCATTACGCATCACCCCTAAAATAGTTGAGACCTGTCTTACCTGGGCTCGACACAACATTCAAACTTGGACTCGTCCGGAAAGGTATATAGTCCCTTGTATCGATATATGCCTTTATCGGACATAATTATAATATCTACATCTTCTAGTTGCTTTGACTTAGCGTCATTTTCAAATTTGCAACTATTGGATAAATATTAGTGGAGTTATTTGTGGTTTCTTAGAAACCGATTTACTCCTTGCTCCTGTATACAAGGAACTACTTCTTACCAACGCTTGAATGGAAATTTAGCGGTATTATTCTGCCGGCTTTCCTGGAACTCAGACGTGTCCATCGACGCCAGTACATTTCATTTTAAAAAGGCGGTCTGTGGCGCCTAGGACTTTTCCTATGCTTGGGATGAAACCTTTATGAAGAGCTGGCAGAAGAATCACAGTCCAACCCACCAACCATCAACCTATTACCTACTAATTATCACCCAACTACCAGGTGTGGAGATTGACGTCAGTTTGGGGTGCCATATACCCCAAACATCCTACAGTGCCAGAGTATGTGTGTAGCTCAGGGACAGTGCTGCGAATGACTAGAGGGAGAGGTTTGTTAAGTGCCTATCCAGTTGCTGTGTCCTTTATGGTGAGGTACTTCTTCACCATCTGATCCAGTTGAGGCAGAGTTACCAAAGACAGTCGAATCATCGGGAGCTGAGGGAAGCATCAACGATAGAAAGAGGATAAGTGCCAGTTTGATGCCATGTTTTGCTATATTCCTCACAGTTCCCATGTTTCCCGAGGATGAATTTGTGCCATCTCCAGATCAGTCTGGCTGTTTAGTTATCTTTGCAATCTAGACATTGTATTCTGGAATCCAGCTATTGAGATCTGGCATCTACTTCACTATTATATATATGTATATGTTGTATTGATTACTTGCATTCATTTTCATGGCTGACTTAGGTGTCTCTATTTCACCTTTTTAAGTGTTTAGCATTTGTGTGTGTATGAATCTTAAATATTTGTGTTAACATGGTTATGATAATGGACTATCATAACCTGGGGGCTTTCTTTAGTAAGTAGTGGGGGTGTCCAGCCAAGTGTGCCTAGGAATATTGTATTCATATACAGATATATTCTGTAGTGCCAATACTTGAGTTGCCCTACTCCAGAAATAAGTTGAGCGTATATTGGCCACGGGGAATCCCTTAGACCAATACGAGCCAAACGACTCAACATAATTATTTCTGAGTGCTGTTGGTTCTGAAGGAGAAATCCTTATTTCAGGCACGTGACAGGAGTGATACGTGACATTGCTATTTTCTGAAGCATGTTCATGGAGTCTGAGACAATTACTGCATGTGTGACTGTTTGCTCTGCTGCCCACGCTAGTACTCTAGAAGCAGCGGCTATCCTCGTGGTTATTCTTGAAATAGTTGCTGGTAAAGGCCGCTGTCCAATTGTTTTGTTTTCCTTATCCTTTGTGATGTGGGTGTCCATGTTGACCTTGATTCGTTCCTTGCGGACTCATCGGTGTAGACGATGTCTTCTGGGTCTGAATGCTGATCTATCAGTTCCCTTACCTCTGTGTCGACAGTCGCAGGAGTCTTATCCCTGCAGTATCTTCCCAATATGATGAAATCAGAGATGCCCTGTATGTCTACTGGTGTATTCGTCCAATATTTACCGTGACTGATCTCGTCTAGGTCACATACATGCTGGATTAAATCTTCAGTCTTAGCTATCCAGGAGCGGTCTCTTTTGAGGCGCTTTCTTTTGTGTCGTGTATAGCTTTGTGCAAAGAGTGGATAACGACAACCGATAGCCTCATATACGCTTTTACCTGTGCAACTTTGTATCTGATAGCCATCGTCGGCAAACCCAGGACCTATCGCATGGCGTGGTAGGAGGTGTCTTTTATGCAGCCGAGTCTCATGGCCTCATTTTGCACTCGGTCTAGTCTTTCTATTTGTGTTCTGCTGACAGTGAGTGGTTTTGTCTAGTACACAAGAAACGTCAACATTACAGGGATTCCGTGGATATACTTTCCGGGCATGGGAAGTGCGAGGAAATAACAGAGCGGATTTGCTGGCTACACAATGGAAAGTTACAGGAACACTCATACTGGACAGATGCGACATTCTGAAGACCACTTATGAACGAGTGTTGATAGAACACAAGAGGTTGGATGAAATAACATGTGTAAGGATGACATTAATTTTTTTTAGACATTTTATGCAAGTAGAATTCCTGATAAGTGGAACAAATTCGTTAGGTCCCTGTGACTTCTGCTTATCCAAACTCCCCTGTAATATGACCTTGTCGGCTTTTGCTCAGCGTTGTTATAGCTTGTCGTGGATTCTACTAAAACTGAACTGCCTTCAGTCAATCTTGAATCAACGTGTCAAGCGTGAACTAGAGCTTCAGTGATTTTCTCCTTTGCCGTGCAATTTATTTCGCGGTGTTTGCAAACACACAACATATTTTAAATTTTGAATTATATTTCATATCCTCCCCCCCCCCCCCCCCAAACACACACACACACGCACACACGCACACACACACACACACAACAAACACACACACACACACACACACACAAATGCCTGTTTGGGCGTCCTTAGTCTTCCTAAGATCTTTTACCAAGTGATTACTTGTTGACATGTAGCTAGGCAACGTTAAGGTGGCGGTTCTGTTCTTTGATTCAGCAGTGGGGAAAGAAATCACTATTCATATTTGCTAACTGGTCGATCATAGGCAGTTGTGTGATTAGGATCTTTGGCTGTGTAGTGCTTCAAGGCTTCTTTTTTATGGTGCTGAATAGGATTAGAAACCTGACAGCTAAGTTAATATCTTACAACGTGTGACGATGTGTGCAAAATAGTTACGGTAAGGTGTGTATAATTCTGACACTGAGATTAACAATGGGTGTTCATTTGTCGTGTCTGTCTGTCTGTCTGTCTGTCTGTCTGTCTGTCTGTCTGTCTGTCTGTCTGTCTGTCTGTCTGTCTGTCTGTCTGTCTGTCTGTCTGTCTGTCTGTCTGTCTGTCTGTCTGTCTGTCTGTCTGTCTGTCTGTCTGTCTGTCTGTCTTTTCCTCTCCAGATTTGCATTCTGTAGGATTTTAACATCTCAGGGATGAGAATTAAAAAAGTACTAATACTGGAATCCTCGTTCGTAAGCACAGTTATATTGACCACAAAACGCTTTCTTTTTATTATTATTATTACTATTATACACCAGTGGCTACTTGATGAGTAATGCCTTTAATATGAAACTTCCCCGTGTGGCTTCCGGGACCCTATTATATGGAAAACAAGAATAGACCCACTGCCTACCCAAAAGCATGTCGTGAGAGTCGACTAATTGGGAGGTTCTTTTGAAGTCGGAGTGCATCTGCCTGAGAGGCAAGCAACCAACATTTTGCATACAAATTATTCAGATCAGTCAAACAGATGCACACGCAGCACTCAGGTTCTGGAACAGGGCTGCAGTCCAGAAGTGGACGAACAGCCTTAACTATCCGCCGGAGTTAACAGCTAGTGAACGCTAAGAAGAAGAATAATATGAAATTACATGTACTTCCAAAACTTTCATTATCTTAATCGATGTGAGTTCACTATCAGATATGGAATCACAGCCTGTTGTCTTGGAGATGGCAGGCAATTGTGATGGAACGACGAAATCAAACGACGCTTTTGTCAAAGACATAACAACCGAAGGGAAACAATCAGACACGTTTACAGATGAGGGAACAAGTGAACTTGTCGAGTTACCTCCTCTAACATACATTGACTTCATCCCAGAATGCAAAGAATCGCAGACTGCAGGGAAAGAACCTAGCTATGCAGATTTCGGGTACTAATGTTTTTTTTTTTTTTTAATTATTTAATTTTGTGTGTGGGTCACACATAATAATATTTTTCTTTCATTATTGTCATATGCCATGATTGCAAAAAGAACATCGTTGGTAGTCCCGAACAGCACACTGTGTGTGATCAGATTCTGCCTAAATGTATTTAGTACATAATCCGCCCTATTTTTTTTTACTTTTAAAGCCCCCACTCCGACTGTCGTCGGTGGTCCTAAATATAACGTAGAGGGTGATGGGGGATTCTCATCCGAATGGTGGCACTTTGTGTTACCGGGTGTAATTGTTTGTTGTGCAGTGCTGGTGGGGTTAAAGGTCAGTCAGCCAATCATGTGAACCACTCAACACATAATCATATATAATGCTCTATTTATAAATCTGCCCGGCTCTCTAGCGTAATTGGCTAAACCGGACTGCGCGGTGACCGGGTGACGAACTCCTTGTGGTCCGGGTTCACTCCCGGGGGTAGGCAGAAAAGCCACATTTCCTCCCAGATTTACGGTACCTATCATGGAATCAAGGCCGAAAGGTTGCGATATCCAAAGTACCGAGCCAAGGGGTTAACAACTCATGGTTTCTGGATATTTTTAAAAAAAAATTATAAATCGAACCTTTTTTTTTTATATAAAACGAACTTTAGAAATCAGCCCATTATTGTAACAATTCAATACGTCTTATTTGTAATTTGTAATTTTAACCAGCAATTGTAAAAATTTGACCTGTTATTTTAACATACAACAGACTTAGGAAATCTGACTTTTTATCACTCAACACATTATGGACAGGCGAGTCTTTAATTTTAAAGGACAAAACACAATCGAAATCTCATCTTTTTATTTTATCACGCAAAGTAGGACTATTCTAACAAAGTAATTTGAAGTTGGAGACAGACAAATAACACCGACAATGGGAATAAATAAGTAAAGTAAGTAAAGATCCATTTTCACGCCTGTAGGCGCATCGGGCATATGGAAAGTTCACCCATACTTGTAACAGACCAATCGGCACTAGTGCGTAATGTGGTCAGCATTACGCCGGCCGTATTTACTTCCCCAGGACATAGAGCCTGGTACCCATTTTAGTCTGGGTCGACCGGCGACGCCCCATACCATGATAAAAATCACGCCCATCTGTATCTCAAGATGGCCGTGATAAAAATCCACGCAGCCAGCAGTGGGTTTCGATCGCGGTACGTTGGAATTGCGAGTGAGACACACAACGCCTAAGCCATTGACGCCGCCTTAAATAAATAAAGGTTTGAGAAATGGGGGGAAAAAAGCTTGGACACAGTGACTCGAGTCATTCCTGAGGTTCGCTACTAGAGCTATAGAGTATGTGTTTTGTGTGACGCTCTCGGTAGGCGGCTATATGTTCCGCGAAGAGAGACGAATCCATTTGAGATCAAAGACCGTATAATGAAGTCGATCCTCTCGACTTTACCTCATGTAATTCCTGAGCCCCTCATGCAGAAGACCTGGGTTCGAATACACATTAAAGTTGGGTAATTTTGTTTCTGTCGGGAGCACACCCAAAATCCACACCTGCACAGTATGTGGCGACAGTACTAGCTATGCGTCCATAAATCCTCAGCCTCCCCTGCCTATACCCCAAGCGTGGTAAATTTAGTAAGCTGTGGCAAACACTCAGATAAAAATATTTATTTAAAAAAAAAAAAATATTACAAACACGGGACAGTGTGGTTTTAAGCTACAGCTATTTGACTCTGTTGCGTGGTTATAACTTAGACAGGGTTGGTTAAAATAGGAGTTTATTATAATGACAGGCGGCAATAGGTTAAAATTGACTAAGAAATTCCTGGTATTAAATCGCAGGTCAGTAGTAAATGACTTAACACACCGGAACCTACCAATCAAATCTCTTTCTTAAATGTTTGTGTATTCTAGACAAAGCATTAAGGTCTACTGTGTTCGTAAATCGTTGCTGTGCTTGTTATGACATATGCTTCGTTAATATAAATTTCTGTAACCTATAGTGCCATTTCAATGGTTTGAAATGAATTCTGTCCGTATTTTATAGTTGTGGATTTCAAGCTGTACGATATACATGGCCAATAAGACACCTTTTTTTTTTGGGGGGGGGGGGGGGGTGCCTAGTTGGCCATGTTCTTAGTGCACTTGTATCCATGGCAAGGCGCACACGCCGTCAGGAGGTGACAGGTTCAATTCCCGGCAAGGTAACTAAAGCTTTCGATTTTTATGTTTAGTGTGTTCTTCTATCTTTCTACTTCTTTCTTTGAGTGCTGATCAATACACTTTCTGTTACTTGATTAATTCAGGTCAGTAGTAGATCAAGCAAATAGATGGCTGCTCTCGGCTCTCAAGTTTGAAGTTTACAAATGCGAGACCTTGTCTGTTAAACTGAGTGCTGATTACAAGCCGCAGACTGGCCAGGCTTTGCTGCATGTTGCTTCCAATGGGAAAAACTCCTATCTAAGAATTTTGAGGTTTGTCTCCGGTTTTGATACCACACTATCATCATTATCAGCAACGTCATTGCCATCATCATAATCATTATCGTCATCAGCATCATTATCATCATCATCAACATCACTATCATTATCATATTCGTCATCATTTTTATTATCATCATCATGATCATTATCGACATCATCATCATCATCATCACTATCATTATCATCGTCATCATGATAATCATCGTCATCATCATCATTATGATCATCATCATCATCATCATGCCGGTTTGCCACATACATGTCACATAAGGCTCGCTGTCTATTCTTCTATTCCCTTCTATCCTGTACAATCATTTCGGTATCATAGGTAGAGTCCAGTTCAGAAACTTTGACCTCTCTCACAAACGTTTGTTTAAGGGTATCTCTCGTCTTTGTTTCCTCAATCCATTTGTTTCCCTTTTCAGTGTCTGTTTCATGATTCTCTGTTCGTCTATTTTCATAATAGCGACATCTTCGCTGTCCTTTTCTTCTTCTTCTTCTTCTTCTTCTTCTTCTTCTTCTTGTCTTCTTCTTCTTCTTGTCTTCTTCTTCTTCTTGTCTTCTTCTTCTTCTTGTCTTCTTCTTCTTCTTGTCTTCTTCTTCTTCTTGTCTTCTTCTTCTTCTTGTCTTCTTCTTCTTCTTGTCTTCTTCTTCTTCTTGTCTTCTTCTTCTTCTTCTTCTTCTTCTTCTTCTTCTTCTTATCTTCTTCTTTTGCTTGTCTTCTTCTTCTTCTTCTTCTTCTTGTCTTCTTCTTCTTCTTCTTGTCTTCTTCTGCGTTCGCTTTTAAGAGGGCGGTTGACGTTTTGTATTGTAGTTATAGCTAAGCTGCGATATTTGCACTTTTAGGCCCAACACAACCAATTTTAACAAAACCCTAATTAGTCGACTCTTACGACATGCTTGTTAGTTTACATTTTATTCTTTTTTTTTCCTTTAAAATGAGACCCCCGGGACCCACACATAGATCTTATCTATCTTATAACTGTTGATTTAGTGGTTGCTCAGACATTTTACTTATTTCTTCACCTCTTCTTGGGTTTATTTTATCTAGTACTGCTTTATCACCCATTCTAAATAAGTCAGACAACTAACGGACCCTTGTGCAGAGGATAATGTCTACCCTACTAAGAAAGCGGTGTAGTACAAAGTAAAGGACAAATTACACACGGGACACTTGACGCTTCATCTCGATGGGTGTTGTAATTATTATCAGAGCAGTCGCCTTTACTTCCAGGAGTACCTTGTTTACGCTGAGCTGATATGCGACCCATGCCTTGTGTAAAGGTGAGAGGAACGACTTCATTGCACCGGGTTTTATCCCATATGACTCAGTCTCTCTCCGCAGAAGAGCTAGCTGCCTGCTGACAAGTCCTGTAACGATCCCCAGGGATCCCTGGTAAAATGTGCACCTGTGAACTGAACAACGCCTCAGGAAACGAACCCACGACCTCCAGAGCTCGAGGCAAACGGCTTGACCACTTCACCACGGAGACTCCCACCAGACCATGTGTGTATGGTGTAAGACCCATATGTTTATAGGCCAAAAAACACTTTACTGGAAATGTAGTTAAAATCACTCCCATTGGCTTGACTTCCCAGAATATTATTTATAATTTGTTGTTCTTTGAGATCGAATTTAGGCTAGACTAACCTGCAAGCGAAGAAGGTTACAAACGCTGGGCACTTAAGCTGGAGACCCAAGTTCGAATCCACAGTAATGCTATGAAAGTTGTGGTTTTTTTTCCTTGGGTGGGGGGGGGGGGGGGGTAAACATAATATCCCAAGCTGCACAGTCTGCGGTCCAAATTCCTTAGGCTCAAATACCGTCTACATCGCAAAAGTGGTAACTACAGTAGTTATGGCAGTGGCGGAATGGACTTGGACGTCCTTACCCACACAGTACTACAGGTTACACTTGGCGGATGTAGCCCCTATATGTGCCCTAATTATGACGGTGCTTTAGTTTTAATTCACCCCAAACACATGAAATCCTGGAGTTCCCGGGATAGTCAAACACATTTCGTGACATCAAGGTTTTTTTTCCGGTTTTCTTTATATAATGTGTGTTAAACTTAATCCTAACCCGTGCTAAATGTAGCTGCCCTAAATATAACCTTCAGGTTTGTTTGGGATGAATTAAAATTGAAGTATCATTGTGTCTTCTTTGGCGATAGAACGGCTTATCTGGGGTCTACATTGTTGGCCTGCCGGCTAGATTGAGATTTCTTGAAATCTTAGGATGGTATGCAAAGACGTCTGCGCTGGCTGGGACATGTCTCCCGCATGGAGGATGGTCGTATTCCAAAAGATCTCCTATATGGTGAATTGGTAACTGGGAATAGACCTACAGGAAGGCCAAAGCTGCGCTATAAAGATGTTGCAAACGTGACCTAATAGATACCAACATAGGCACAGAGACATGGGAAAAATCAGCTGCAGATCGACTACTATGGAGACAGAAAGTAAAAGACGGACTGTCACATTTTGAAAGAAACCGAACACAAAGAGCTGTGGAGAGGAGACACCGGAGAGTAAAACTGCCGCACAACGAGAGAGTATCTGCTTTTGTGTGTATCCTGTGTGGCAAAGACTGCCATTCCCGCATCGGACTTTACAGTCACTGCAGATGCTGTTCCCAAAGCCAGCGGCACATCTCCATAGTCCCCCGGGACTGACGGATGCCATTATTACATTATAGGATGGTATGGTAAACACTTAGGCAGCATCCTGGAGGGGACAAATAGCATCATTAAAAAGAGTAGCCTGAAAGCCAAGATTTATATATGCTGTTTAAAGTCTGACATAAACAAGAGTTATCACTCATGATTAACGAGTAGCAAGCGAGCATGGCTCCTTCACACGCGTGTTTGTTTTCTACCTATTGCAGGTTGTGGTTGATACCAAGAACAGATTCGAACTCACCTGCACAACAATTAGGGTACATCACAGTACTACCCGACCACGCTAGTGGTAGCCGTACACAGGTTCTCAACTTGTTCCCTGGAACCACTACTACCAGAAATGTGGTGGAAGTGAACCTGTCATCCTTTGATAACGTGAGAACCACTGTAGACAGACTGAACAGCCAGCTTCAGTTGAAACCACTTCCTGGTAACTATGCGATAGTTTGTTCTTTTCACTGCTGCTCTTTCAGGAAGCCACCGTGATGTAACGTAAGGTCGTGGGTTCGGGTCCTTAGAGTGCCAGGTTTTTTTTTTATAATGACCTTGGCTCCGAGGTTGACCCAACCTTAAATGGGTACCAGGTATTGTCAGGGGAAGTAAAGACTACCGACGTGATGCTGCCATGACTCTCCGAGTGCCGATTGGTCTATAAAACGTCTGTCTAGCTCTATTTTCCTAATAATCCTTCTTCTTCTTCTTCTTCTTCTTCTTCTTCTTCTTCTTCTTCTTCTTTTTCTTCTTCTTCTTCTACTTCTTTTTCTTCTTCATCTTCTTTTTCTTCTTCTTTTTCTTCTTCTTCTTCTTCTTCTTCTTCTTCTTCTTCTTCTTCTTCTTCTTCTTCTTCTTCTTCTTCTTCTTCTTCTTCTTCTTCTTCTTCTTCTTCTTCTTCTTCTTCTTCTTCTTTTTCTTCTTCTTTCCTCCTCCTTCTTCTCTTCTCTCTCTCTCTCAAATAAAGTTTATTCGTTGTCTCCTGTTTAGCTCTGCAAATATGTTGCATACACATATGTTCAAGGGCGCCGACACAACGAAAACCTTATAATTTTCAAGGCTGGGGTTCTTTATGGGCTTAGGTCTATTTCGAGTGTACAATAATAAAAATAATTTATTATTATTCTTTTCTGAATGGCAAATAATATTTTTTTTTTAATTTTTTTTTTCTTTAAACAATACGAGAATGGAAAACAAAACCTAGAAAAGCGAAATTCTCTGCATGGTTATTAGGACCTTTTGGCCTTTTGTAATATTTTCTAGGAGACGTCAAGAGGGGCTGATGCCTACATACACAGAAATGTCGGGGTGGGGGGAGAGAGAGAAACTCATGATGCCTGGGCCTCCAGGTTCCAACAGCCCTGTCTGTATCACATGCACACACACACACACACACACACACACACATATATATACACACACACAGGAGCGGAGAAACTATGGGGTGACCCGTTTGCTATGAAGCTGAAACTGGGATTACCAGATTACCAGATTACCAGATTACCAGATTACACACACACACACACATTTTTATATGATGCGTACACACATAGTATGTCGCCCCACCCCCTCCCCCTTTTTTTTTAAACATTTCCTAGGGCGTGTGCTGACTGTTGAAACACAGACTTTCAAGTGCCTCGAGTCCGGTACATGTGACAAACTCAACCCTGAAGCCTCTCTCTGGTCCGAAGCGGCAACAACAGCCAGACTGTACCTGACAGGACTCCGGATTTTCTACGTGACAGGGCTGCCAGCATGCGAGGCTATCGGTAGGTGTTTTAACCTGAAAACTGCATTTAAATGCCTATCCAGCCAAGCCTAGTGTGGATGTGTACACGATAATAAGAATAAGTGTTCTAATTATTATGATGCAGTTAAACTAGGTTTGAGCCCCTGACCCGATCCTATAAAATTATTGGACGGTTGGGGGGAGGGGGGTCTGAAGCCCTCTCCCCAAATAGTTTCTCTGTTCCAGCCCGTCTGGCCCCCTCCCCCTCCCCCCCCCCCCCCAGGTAAAAAATGTATCAGGAAATACGCTGGGAAAGGTCATCGTGTACCAGCTGGTGACAGTCGGGAAAAGAGTTCTTTACTTACTTCTTTTCTTCATCTGTTCTCCAGTTACCCCATAGAAGTGTTGGAAAGGGTGGGGGGGGGGGGAATGATCCTTTTTTCTGTCTCTAATTAGTTTTATAAGGCAAAGTTTATTTCTTTATTTCTGTTTTTGATGCCGTCGTTTCATGTTTTACGTGGTCATCCTCTCGCTTTGCGTTCAGTATATTTCTTCCAAATCTCTATACCTGGTCATTCTCGTCAGATGACCAAACCAGTGCTCAGTGATGAATTGTATTACTGGTTTATTTACCTGCTTTCTCATGACAATGTTACAAAACTGTCAACGACAATTGATTCAGAATTCTGCAATGATTTTTTTTTATAATACAGGTTTCTATGACGAAGTGCCAGAAATGTTCCACAGCAAAGATGGCTTGGGGTTAAAGGTCAAATTTGCAACAGTTGACCAGACTTTGTCTAAAGCCTCCCATTGGCTCCAACGACAGCAGGTTAGATGACGAGATGTATGTGTACTGGAAGCCGCTGTGGCACAATGAGTAGATTCTTGTATGACACTCCATACATCTTTGGTTCAAATCTGCACCCAGGCTAATTTGTATTATCGTAATTGATTTAGGGTTACGGGTTGACCCATCCTAAACTGGTACCAAGACGTGTCCCTAAGAATTTGATATGATTCGTTTTGAAAAGAAACCATGTTTAGCCGCCTCAGAGAAATCTTTCACCACCTAACTCTTTCAGAACGACATTTTTTTTCTCACGTTTAGACAGCATTAATTTTGAGCGGATTTTTTTTTTTTTTTTACTGCAATATGACAAAGCTAAAACCTTCCTGAAGAAAAAGTATTGGCTGTAGAGGGACATATAATATATCAAATTAAAGAGAAATGAGTGCAGGAAAAATCTAAACTACAACAAAATATTATTGAAATCTCACAACATTCAATGATATTAGACACATATGAAGATTATTTACACACAAAAGTGGTGTGCTTAACTTGCTTTTCACTTGTTTAACAATACTGCTATCCAATTCCTACACCGATAGGAGGAGTTCTTTTTGGGACTCGAGCGATCTGAAAGGCCACTGCACTCGGCAGTCCCCGTAATTTACAATTGGACGGGGTTTACTGGGATTTTAACATGTAGGAGGTGAGGAAAAGACGCTGGCGTTGGGTAGGGCACACACTGAGAAAACAGGTGAACAGCATAACTAGAATGTCTTTGCATTGGAACCCACAGGGGCATAGGAATAAAGGAAGGCCAAAAAACACATGGAGAAGACAGCTGGAGAATAAGGTTAGAAAGACTGGGAGGACATGGGGAGAACTCCATGCAATGGCGAAGGATAGAACGACTTGGCGTGAGTTGGTTGAGGGCTTATGCTCCATTGGGGGATAGAAAGGCAGAAGAAGAAGAAGATTCCCATCCCTGGGGTGTTACACTTGCCGACTGCAATCCTGGAAGTACAAAACGGCAATGCAGTCTTCCGCAATTTCACAAACAGCAGTAGCAAATAAATACAAAAGCAAAAATCCACAATGTCTGGAGTTAAGGAATTTTATGAGAATTAGCGAGACTGCTTCCCAAAAATCTGGCATCGTCATCACTTACCTTAAGTCTCTATTTGTAAAATATTTACAGGATGTTCGAGTGGTCAGTATTCAAATGATCGATGTGAAGTTAGAACGAACACAAGTTTCAAGTACGTATTCTGTTAACTTTGATTCCTATTACCCAGTTAGTTTAGAGGTCGGTTCCAATGCTGTGGTTGTATTTTTTTTTGGATGGTGTGGTCTACTGGCGTGGGGGAGGGAGTTACGTGTTTAGGTTTTTCAAGACGTCCGATTTTATTTTTTTCCAGGGCATTTTCTGTTATCGATTTACTCTCGGAGTAAAACAATGAAAGCGAAATGGGGTGAGTTCAGGAGGATTGGAGAAATATGAGAGATGTCTGGGCAACCACTAGTGTGAACAGTTATAAGATAAAGAAAGTGGCGCTACATATGGATACATCCTGAGAAAAACCAACAGAGAATTAACAAACAGGCATTAAAATTGGAAATAAACGGATTAGGGAGGCGAGGACGCCCAAACGACGAACGTTGATGAGATAAGCCGAAACTGCTGGACATGATTCCATCCATGATGTTCAACTGATTGCACAGAATAGCGTTGATTCGAGGGACAGACTGCGAACCCTATGTGGCATATACTGGCACCACAGGACAATGAATGAACGAATGAATGAATGAACGAACGAGCGAACAAACGAATGAATAAATGAACAAACGACAGAACGAACGAACAAACGAACGAACGAATGAAGAAATTAATTAATTAATTAATGAACAAACGAATGAATGAACGAATGAATGAACGAACGAACGAACAAACGAACGAATGAACGAACGAAAGAACGAACAAACGAACGAACGAACAAATGAATGAATGAATGAATGAATGAACGAACGAACAAGCGAACAGACGAGTGAACGAACGAAAGCATGAATGAATGAATGAATGAATGAATGAATGAATGAATGAATGAATGAAGGAATTGATGAATGAATGAATGAATGAATGAATGAATGAATGAATGAATGAATGAATGAATGAATGAATGAATGAATGAATGAATGAATGAATGAATAATTGAATGAACGAACGAACGAATAAATGAATTTAAGCTGCATCGACCACAGGTCCATTTTTTTAGTGCTCTCAATGTTTGATTGGATCCTAAGACTATCGAAAAAGCACAGTTAGTAGAGCCTGGGAATGGTGCTTTTGGATTGGCATCCGAAAAATTACTCTTTGAGTCACTGGGTGCTTAAGTTGTTCGCTGCAATCCCAGAATGAGAATTAGAGATATTTAAAAATATAAATTTAAGGGATCTGTCAAGTGAGTTTCATTTAACGGAACAAAGTTCCAGACATCACTTAGATAGTGCTGAGTGCAGCCTTTCTGTGTGCCTCGATTACAACTATCCTACGGAGTGAACGGTGTATCTTACATCAACCCTGCTGTTCTGGCATTCAGACAAAAAAATATCAATCCGTTACGTGAATAATCTTAATAGTGCTTCCTGCTGGCACGCTCGTAAATTGGTAGTCTTTGATATTTTTGGTGATGGCTTCATTCGCGGACATGTCATTATCAACTGGCGGTGAGCCTTGGGTGAATGAATGAATCAATGGATGGGTGGATTGATGGATGGGTGGTGGGTGTATGGGTAAATGGATTAATGGACGGTGGGTGGGGACGGACAGACGGACGGATGAATCGATGGATGAATATACCTGATTGAGTCAGTAAATAAGTCAAAAGTAAAGTGACGGTGCCAATTTTATTTTAGTGGCGCATCATGCATATGATACTAGACAAATATTTTTATAAACAAATTGACCTTTGATGGGTCAGCCGCCTTCACTTTCCATGAATTTACATGGTACCCATTTTGGCTGATCGACTTTGGAGCCAAGGTCGGTTTTTTTTTTTTTTTACGATACGACTGGGACTCGAAAAAACGACTTTGGCTTAGGCGGACGAGCAGCTAGCCACTAGGCCACCAAAGCTCCATGTTGAAGAGTTACCGAAGCCATAATTGTTCAGTTCAGACGACGGCGTGAGGGTCAGGGTCAAGATAATCTCTGTATTATGAAACCTATTGGCTGTTGGCTGACTGACTGACTTTCTACCCCACCAGGACATCACACAAGCGATAAACACCCGATGACACAATGTGCCACCATGTGGTTGAGGATCACCGTGTAGAGGTCCTAAAAACCGCGTTCAGACTTTAGGCCATATTTATGGCCAGGCTATATTGCAGCCCCTGGCATGAGCCAGAGCAGGGCTTCAAATAACGAAAAATTGCATCCTAATAAAGGACGGCAAATATACATCTCTATTTGCTGTAAAAGGGGGAGCGAAATTTATCCGCTGAAATTATTACTATGATTGTGGTTACTAAAAAGTTTGACCACACACCACAGATCTGTCTATATACTGTAGTTTTTTGCTGAGGGTGACGGGGCATCAAGGGTTTGTCCGGAGTGCTATAATATCAATTCTGCATAAACCACAAGTCTTGCAGTCTGTTATTTTATTTTTCAGGGCCGTGGACTGTGGATAGTGCAGCCTGTTATTTTCTTTCTCCAGGTCTCGTGAGATTGTACAAAGGTTCAGTGTGACCCGCTCCAGTCTGGATACACAGAAACTCCAGGTCTCACAGAGATGAGATATACAAAGGTTCTGTGTCAGTTATTTTTACCATCATAACCCATTCCAGTCTGGAAAACTACCAAAATTACGAAAACAGCTGTGTGTGTTCACAATATAACGAATGCCGACTCATTGTGTAGGTCCTGGAAATAAGAGAGCTTATCAGAGAGCTGGTAGGGGAAGTTGCGACAAAAGAGCAGTCATGTATACCGGTCACACACCATCGATAGAGAAGAATCAATAAATGAGTCAGAAACCCACGGTGCTAGACGACATAATGTCTGATTATGAACAGATCAAAACAAACCATTATTTTGTACCTAAAAAACAGGTCACGACCAGTTGAGCAGTTGCATGGGTACAGAATGCAATATAAATGTATCAGTCATGTGTCGGCGTCTGTGGCTTAAGCGTTGTAAACGCGCTTCGAAATGCCGAGGGTACTGTGTTCGATCCCAGCTGCAGACGATGTGCTGTCTTGCGTTGGATTCGACAGTGGCAGCTCGGGTCTATTATGGAGCAGATACAATCGATAAAAATACAGACATTTGGGGTGGGGGGGGGGGGTAGTTCCTTGGCCTATAGTTTCCATCCATCGCCCTCTGCTGGTGGCCGTTTTAGCCTGGGTCGACCTGGGAGCTTAGGACCATCTTTATGTAATCCACATCGGCACTAATTCTTCTTCTTGGTTTTCGCCGGCTGTAAACTCTGGCGGAAAGTTCTGGCTTCCACCCACTTTTGCCCTTTGGTTTTATTCCAGAACTTGAGTTTTGCGTGCATATTTGTTTTACATATCTGACTTAATTATGCAGACTGTTGGTTACTCGCCTCTAATTGACTTCCAATGAAACACTCATAATTAGTCGACTTTTACGAAATGCTTGTTAAGGGAAGCAGTATATCTTTTCTTCTGTCCCCCAAAATGGGGTCATGGAAACCATACGGAGAGGCACTGGTTCAAATCCAAGATCTTCGGGTGGGAAGAAAGCGCTAAGGTACTGCGCCTACCCGCATTGATAGCTAAGTAATTATTTTCTCTGAGTAGGCCTTTATTTCTTATGAATAGTTTCACCATTCTTTATTTTTTATGTTCCGCCACTGTATTCCGATTAATCGCTAGACAACTTCTGGTATCAAAAGTAAAGTAAAAGTAAAGTCGGGAGATGTGAACCAGCATCATTGCACACGGTTATAAACCATAAGTGCTCTGCCACCAGTACGGACAGCTCATAAGAATTGTCCGTCTGTGTCGCTGTCCGCACGTAACTCTGTAGCTACAGCGACGTTCCTCCATTTACCCCAGAGTGTCAACACTGGTACCCATTTCCTAAAGGCTGGGTGAACCCCGGGAACCGCCCGGTTTCGAACACCGACCTGGTGCTGCAGCGAGTCGCAGCTGGATTTGACAGCGAGCCTCTTATCGACTGTGCTAAAGCTGCCCCCGTTATCAAAAGTTATAATTCGAAGTAGATGGTAACATCCTGGACACATCTTAAGGAGAAAGGTAACATGGGATCAACAGACAGGCACAGAAAAAGGTAATTAATAGAATTATGATTCTACAGAATAGAACAGAACGGAACAAGCTGCGATCCCTTGTGACGTATAAATGGCACAACTGGGTGGTGGTGGTTATGATGATGATGATGATGATGACGATAACACAGCTTGGACCAATCGTAGCACTAATATAAGTTAATATATTTTCTAATCCCAATTGCCCAGATTTTAAGAATCGCCTACATTAAAGGAAAGACACTGGACAACTCACCACTTTACTCAGGCATCAATCTAACTTCAAGACTGTTTATACCTGCACGAATTAAGCGTAGAAATTTCGAAACATTTTCCCAGACAATGCATCAAGTGGCCAGCTGGCTGAGAACTTCTGGTGAGTAAAGCCATTTTTGAATTTCATATAGAATTTCATTTGGCAGGACCTTTGTTTCGTTATCTGCCTTAAAGTCATTTCGCCTGAATTGTATGTGACTTTTACTTACTTTTCTTATCATGTTAAATCTTTAAATAGATAATTTATTCATTCTTATTTTTAACTAGTTCTTTTTCACCTTGTTCTCTTTCACCCCCTTTTTCTTCTTCGTCTTCTTCTTTTTCTTCTTCTTCTTCTACTCTTCTACGTCTTATTACTATTATTATTATTATTATTATTATTATTTGTTTTCTTCTTCTTAATCTTCTTCTTCTTCTTCTTCTTCTTCTTCTTCTTCTTCTTCTTCTTCTTCTTCTTCTTCTTCTTCTTCTTCTTCTTCTTCTTCTTCTTCTTCTTCTTCTTCTTCTTCTTCTTCTTCTTCGTCTTCTTCTGCTTCTTCTTCTTCTTAAATTATTATTTTCATTGCTATCATTATTGTCAATCTTTTCTTCTTCCTCCTCCCTATTGTTTTGTACTTGTTTTTCTTTTAATTCTTCTCTCTCTCTCTCTCTCTCTCTCTCTCTCTCTCTCTCTCTCTCTCTCTCTCTTTCTCTCTCTCTTTCTACTCATCCTCAAACTTTTGTACCATTTCTGCTCCCAACCCTCCTCCTTGTCTTCATCCTCCATAGACCAAGAGGAACTGAATTGGTGGTATGGTCAGTATCACACCGATCGCCTTTAGGTTCCATAACTTTCTAAGCTACTCATTTTAGATTAGTATGACCTAAGGAAATTGCTGCTTCTAGAGTATTAGCATGGGTATCCGAGCAAACCGCTACACAAGCAGTAATTGTATCAGAAGATAGCAACAGGCGGTATGCGCTCTGAATGGTTAGAAAGCATTCAAAAATCGCACTTAACCTCCCTCACCTGGATCTACACACCTGGTCATGCGGGTGTAAAGGGAAATGAGCGAGCAGACCAACTGGCAAGCATTGCACTAAGGCATGTGGCAAGAAGCATGGACAGAGCAGATATCGTCAACGCTGTACGGACTCGGCTAGTGGATAATGAGGAATTCCTGATACTAACACGATTGCGTAACATGGGAGTAAAGCATTATGAAGCACGTCTATGCCGTCTTCGAGGCCGAGATAGGAGACAATATAACCAGCTTCTCATGTAAACAATTAGTAGAAGTACTTTGGAGTGGCTGCTGCATCGGAGGACTGAGCACACATGGGAATGCCCAATGTGCAGTGACGTCGATTAGGATAACAAAACATCAACTGTTATGACAAAAAGAAGATGTCGGTATACTGTATAACCTACGGGCAGAATTGAAAGAGAATAGCTAAAGAGGCAATGAAATGGGAAAATAAATGCATTGAGGAAACGAGCGAACAAGCGAACGAGCGAACGAACGAACTTTATTTTCAAAGGGTTACAAATTAGGCACGCAGGCCTGTCTTACATTCGGCCCTTCCAAACTCCCATCTTTCACACAGAACTTGTATTTTATTAATTTTTTTTTTTTTTTTTTTTTTTTAAATGTATCCAGAAACCATGAGTTGTGAACCCTTTGGCTCGGTACTATGGATATCGCAACCCTTCGGCATTGATTCCATTAAAGGTACCGTTAATCTGGGAGAAATGTGGCTTTTCTGCCTACCCCCGGGAGTGAACCCGGACCACAAGGAGTTCTTCACCCGGCCGCCGCGAAAGTCAGGTTTAACCAACTTCGCTAGAGAGCCGGGCGTATTTTATTAATAAAGCATGTTATGTTCATGTTATAATATGCATATTATGAATATCAAGTCAAAAACAAAAGCATGGGTGGTAAAATATGTCCGCACGCTCGCGCGCGAACACACACACCTACATACACACGCAAACTCATTCACTCACAAACACACACACACACATAGACACCCAATACACACACACATCCACATACATACGAACATGCACAAACAGACAGACAGACAGACAGACAGACAGACAGACAGACAGACAGACAGACAGACAGACAGACAGACAGACAGACAGACAGACAGACAGACAGACAGACAGACGCTCTAAAACACTCACGCGTACAACCCAGATACAAATAGACACACAGCTATACACACACATACATACAAACGCGTAGCCGCACAAAAAGACCCATACAAACACACACACCGACATAAACCCACACAGACACACACACGTGTAGTCACAGTCACACACACAAACACATACACACGCGCAGGCAGGGGAACACACAGACACACACATAGACATACGCAACAAGATAATACGTTTCAAGATAAACCATTAGACGCACTTTGTTGGCAGTGGTAATTGACTGGATTTCTTTGATGATTTCAAAAAGATTGTACAGGATAAAACTGAATAGGGAACTAGACTTCCAGCTATGTGTAAGATATAGCAGCGTGACAATTATGAAGACGATGGTGATGATGATGATGGCCGGCGAGCCCTGGGTGGTTTGAAAAATGATGGAGATTTGAAGAGGCCGGGCCTGCAAGCATGTGTGCTAGTCACTTCGTTTTTGTGGCTATGATTAATGCCGCTATCTCCCCGGATGGTTTCAGGTACGCCATTGTTGATGTGTGAGACGACGAGGTATTACTGTAGTGTCGACAGCGCACTGGCCAGGGTTTTCACAGCCAGAGGCCAGACTTCGTGATCAACGGATTTCAAAGCTATCTCATGTGCATTTAGGTGAATATCTACAATTGTAATATTTGTATG
>CAJHNH020003109.1:0-15000 GCA_905116865.2 Candidula unifasciata
AAAGAACGAACCCCGAAGCAAAGCAAAGCAAAGCGAACAGAAGCAGAACAAAGCAAAGCAAAGCAGAAGCAGAAGAAAAAGCAGAAGCAGAACAAGCAGAACAAGCAGAAGCAGAAGCAGAGGAAAGCAAACAGAAAAAAAAGCAAAAGCAGAAGAAGCGAAAAAAAATAAAAATAATAATAAGAAGAAAAGATATGAAAAAAAAAGAAAAAGAAGAAAGAAAAAGAAGAAGAAGAAAAAGAAAGAAAAAAGAAAAAAGGGGGAAAAGAAAAAAAGAAGAGAAAAAAAAGAAAGGAGAGGTACAAAACGATCGAACTTTTTTTTACCAATTGTATTTTGTGGTTAAGAAAAAAGGCTAAAACAACAAACCCACCATAACCCCCCCCTCCCCCTTATCGCAGACAGTAGTTCCCCCCCCCCACCCCCCCACCCCCCCTTCCCCCAACCCCGAAAAAGGGTTTTTTTAATTGCAACTGAGCGGGAAAAATGCAAATTTTGTCTTTTTGTGATGTGGTCTCTGTCTGATATGCCATTTCGATTTTTTTTTTGGGGGGGGGGGGGGGCAGGGGGAGGGGGGAATCTTATTTAAATATCTTAATTGAATATAGAATGTTGAATATTGAAACGACATCACAGCTCTCAGAACAATCCATAGGCGCTTTGTCCCTTTCTTCAGCAGCAAGCTAAGGGTTCCAATTATGATTGCACCAGTAACTGTATAATTGTATATCCGTCTCTCTTTTTCCTTTAGCATTGAGCGTCGGCCAGATCCCCTCGAACCCCCCAAGCGGAGTTTTTCTCGCCTTTAAAACTTTTTTTGCTCCGCACTGTTAATCGCTCCCAAAGAAAATCGTAAAAAACAGCTTGAACATCAGTTCACCGCCAAGTGGCGGAGAACCGCCTAATCTGTCTGCCTGCTCGTTTACCAACAACCCTGCACCATCTGAAGAAAATAATCAAAGGAAGCTAACTACCCGGGACCTTTAAACCGTTGTTTGCCATTCTGCACTGAGATTGCCTGTCTCCGCCTAGTTCTCAACATAGTCTATAAGTCAGGTACAATTACGACATGTGAGTACATCTGAATCTCTAGCCAATGGATAGCAGTAGTGACTTTCTAAAACCCTTTTTTAAAATTAGATGTTTTGATATCATATGACAGCTTTTGTTGCACTAAGCGACGTCCATTCGTTTTTACTATGAGCCCACCATGCTCTCAGCATAGAGCCATCTGTAAAATTAACCACACCACCTGGGCGGGAATGATCATGAATCAATTGTTGAACTTTTGATTCTGCATCACCAGCTGGCCAGTCCCTGCACTTATAACCTAAAGAACCCTAGACAAGTTTGACTCTTGCTAGGACACTGTGACCCATTCCTCTACTCGCCAAATTTATCAAGCCTGCAAACATGGTGCAATGCTGCAGTGTTTGCCTACGACACATACACAAGTTTCCAGGAAGGAACAGATACGGCTGCAGCTGTTATTGACTTAGAAGATGCGTACAACAGCGTCCCGTACAACATGCTCATCAGACTGCTGTTGGATATAAAGATAAAAATAAAATGGCTCAACTGGATCGCAGCATCGCTATTCGAAAGAACAATGTCGCTTGGATGGATGAAATTTCAACGCATCCTAATGGGTCTGCCCCAGGGATCACCAATGTCGCCTGTGCTCTTTAATGTGTACACAGCAGGAGTCACGAGTTCACAAAGCGTAGGCCTAGGCAGAACAATGTCGTATGCAGATGATATCCTTGTTTATCGTCGAGGTAAAAACTGGCACGAAATTACAACCCCACTACAACACGAACTAGACAGACTTAGTGAGTAGTGCCAGGAATCAAGAGCTCGTGAACCCCTCCAACGCTTCCTTAACATGGTTCTCTCTGAATACTCATATCGTCAGTACAGTACACCAACGCCAGTCGCAAGCATGTGTTGTGTGGATACTGAGAGAACGGACACCATGAAACACCTGGGCATGACATTTGACAGATGCTTGTCATTCAAATACCACGTAGACGACGTCATATTTAGAGCCAGCAAAGGTCTGACAGCACTCAAGGTGGTAGCAGCAGCTGATATCGAACAACGCCTTCTTTTCCTTCTCTATCAAGTATTTAGCATCATTGACTATGGTCCTGGCCTCCTCACTGTCATCAAAACCCAACTAGAAAGACTGGACCGAGTACAAAATGAGGCCATGAGACTTATACTCGGCTGCACAAAAGACACCTCCTTCAACGCAATGCGTTATGTCCTAGGTTTGCCGACGATGACTAGCAGATACAAAGTCGCACAGGTCAAGGCGTACATTAGGGGATCGGCAGAGGCTAACCATCCACTGCACAAAGCTATATACAACACAAAAGGAATGAGTCTCAGAAAAGGCCGCTCTTGAACGGCAAAGGCTAAGGATTTAATCCAGCAGGTATGTGACCTAGACGTGACCAGTCACTGAAAAGAATGAACGACTACACCAGTAGACATGCATGGCATCTCCAAGGTTGTCATCACACTCGGAAGGTGCTGCAGTGATCAAATTCTTGCGGCCGTAGACACAGAAGTAATGGAACTGATAGATCAGCTTTCAGATTCAGAAGATATGATTATCTGCACAGATAGATCTGTGAAGCGGGGATCAAGGTAAGCATGGACATACACAGCGTAAAGAAGGTTGAAAACGATTCAGGAGGACGGCGACGCTTACCAGACAACCACGTCAAGCATGACAATGGAAATAGCTGCTGCTTCTAGAGCATTATCATGGGTATGTGAGCAAACCATAACACAGGCAGTAATTGTATCAGACTCCAGGAATATGCTACAGAAGATAGCAACTGGCGGTATGCACTCTGAATGGGTAGAAAGCATTCAAAAATCGCATTTAACCTCCCTCACCTGATCTACACACCCGGTCAAGGGGAATAAGCGAGCGGACCAACTAGCAAGCACTGCACTAAGGATTGCGGGAAGAAGCATGGACAAAGAGCAGATAGCGTCAACGCTGTACGTACTGTCCTAGTGGATAATGAGGAATCCCTGACACTAATACGACTGCGTGACATGGAAGTAAATCATGACAAAGCACTTCTATGCCATCTTCGATGCTGAGCTAGGAGACAATATAAGCAGCTTCTCATGTGAACAATTAGTAGAAGCACTTTGGAGTGGCTGCTGCATCGGTGGACTGAGCATGCATGTGAATGCCCAGTGTGCTGTGACGTCGATTGCGATAACATAACATAACATGTTTAATAGTGTCTTCAGCTTGCGCCATCCATAACCTTATTCTTACCAGTATGTGACCCTTAACCCTACTAAGGTCTTCGTGCAAAAAGTACTTCTTGTCTGCAGCTACTCTGAGATATGACTTTGCTTGCAGAACTTTGAGTGTATCTAAAATAGCAGGCAGTGCGATTATACATAGCATACGTACTACCGGTGTATCTTTTGTACATCCCAGAATTACCCGCATGACTTCATTCTGCATGCGTTAAAGTTTCATCATCTGCCACTTTTATATATATGGTCAGCATTCCAAGTCTATAATCTGGCACCGACAGGATCAGATGCTGCAACACTGTGGTTCTTTGACCCTGAGGATTATTTGGCCGCACTGCTAGTGTTGTTGCCACGGACTGTGCAGGTTAAGTTTTTATTTTTGCCCTGACAGAACCAAATTCCCCTACCTTACCGAGGATTTGAACCCGGGTCTCACGAGAGACAAATACTATTGTAAGTATATTGATGTAAGTCTTCACTGTGGAGACGCTGTCTGTTCGGTGTATTGAAGTGGAAGCTAGTGACGTAGTTATCACACAGTATTTATATTGCAAAATACTACACTTACAATGAAGTTGTTGTAACATCTCCACAAGGCATTTTTCACTTTCAGATTAAAATATCACACATGGGAAAGACAGTCCCTTATCAGACATTGCAGATAATATATTTCAAACGGACGAAAGAAGAAGAAGAAGAGTCAGATAAATGCTATTTGGATTTTAAGACTTCAGTCTACTCATATGTTTAACCATGACAGAATTAGGTAAGCAGGTCATACTTTAAACCTAAAGATTTCCGTAAAGTTTTTACAAGTGGCTGCCCATTTAGTGAGGCTGGGTGGACCCCGAAAACCATACCTATAGTGGACAACAATCCAGCACATTCTAGAAATTAAACCCATGGTCCCTTCTGATAAGAAAGCGAACTAACCACTTTGACACCGCAGCTCCAGAAATGATAATGGAGATTCCAAGGACTGTCTAAAGCTATAGATTTTGAATAGAGTAGTCATGACCTCTGTTATTGATCTCATAAATATGTTCTCGTCCCTCAAGGCTATGAACTCGAATACTATCTGGCAAATGAAACGGTAGACAGTTCCCAGACGGCTGACGGCCTTTATTGTACTATTCGCGACAACATTCATATTGCTACACAACGGCATTTGACACCGCCTCGGTTGTAGATTTCAAAGTGACAATATTTATGAGTACATTTGTGACACAATTTATTTATGTCTTTACAACCTTTCTGAATATGCGCACCTCTCTCTCTCTCTCTCTCTCTCTCTCTCTCTCTCTCTCTCTCTCTCTCTCTCTCTCTCTCTCTCTCTCTCTCTCTCTCTCTCTCTCTCTGTGTGTGTGTGTTTTCGTGTACATGTCATACTGTATTTATATCACTGTATTTTGTGTGTGTGTTTTCGTGTACATGTCATACTGTATTTATATCACTGTATTGTGTGTGTGTGTTTTCGTGTACATGTCATACTGTATTTATATCACTGTATTTTGTGTGTGTGTGTTTTCGTGTACATGTCATACTGTATTTATATCACTGTATTTTGTGTGTGTGTGTTTTTCGTGTACATGTCATACTGTATTTATATCACTGTATTTTTTGTGTGTGTGTGTTTTCGTGTACATGTCATAGTGTATTTATATCACTGTATTTTGTGTGTGTGTGTTTTCGTGTACATGTCATACTGTATTTATATCACTGTATTTTGTGTGTGTGTGTTTTCGTGTACATGTCATACTGTATTTATATCACTGTATTTTGTGTGTGTGTGTTTTCGTGTACATGTCATACTGTATTTATATCACTGTATTTTGTGTGTGTGTGTTTTCGTGTACATGTCATACTGTATTTATATCACTGTATTTTGTGTGTGTGTGTTTTCGTGTACATGTCATACTGTATTTATATCACTGTATTTTTGTGTGTGTGTGTTTTCGTGTACATGTCATACTGTATTTATATCACTGTATTTTGTGTGTGTGTGTTTTCGTGTACATGTCATACTGTATTTATATCACTGTATTTTGTGTGTGTGTGTTTTCGTGTACATGTCATACTGTATTTATATCACTGTATTTTGTGTGTGTTGTAGAATGGATAACCAGAACATGTACCCATGTTACCTTAGTCGACCTGGTATCCATGTCAGTTTTATAAATTCCGCCTGGTGGTGATCTGAATTCAAAACTTTTTGGGAAAACGTCTTGCTTAGTTACAACTGCATCCCCTGCTACTCTGCCTAACACATAATATCACGTCATTATATAACTGAATCCGTTTTTCTCAATGCTTTCCCCGAAGGCTCAGATGGCTGGGTCAAGAATAAAGGTTGGTAGAGTCCCCAACGACATTATCTGCTTCTTCTCTCGTTCGCCTGAAATAAGTTGTCTGTATCAGCAATTTTGTCTCTTGTATAAATTTTCCTGTCGTTAGTTCATTCAGTGATCCATATAGTTTACGTTCCACTGTTGAAATAATATAAAATGTGGCTATCCTTTGAATAACGGTCCCAAATTATCAAGGTCGAAAATATACTCTAACATGGCCTCAGTAACGTGTCAATTGCAAACTTCCGGCGACTATAATTGCGCACTTCCGGCGACTTCCGGCGCGGCGTGGATTGGGGATAAACTAGATGGCTGGGACTCACGAGCAGCAGCTACCGCATCTCCTGCAGCTTCCTTTATTTTATTTGCTCGTGAATCCCAGCTATCTAGTTTAGCCCCAATCCACGCCGGAAGTCCGAAATTGACAGTGACTGAGGACCTGTTAGGGTTATATATTGTCGGCCTCGATGATTTGGGACCATTATTAGGAGAATAGCCTAAAATGTGTACGAATACTCGAAAGAGTGTTTACATAACTGGTTGAAGGGCTAGGCTTAGCCTTCTTTTACAAAGTGGATTGGGAAAGGGGATCTGCCCTTCCGGGTTTTGGCGTCTATGAATAGTATAAATATAGTTAGACATAACAATTTCCCTTTGCAACTACTGTCTTGCCATGCTTAGTGTTTTTTATCTATACCACGACTATTAAGGTCAAGTTTCTACTTCTTATCCTCTTCAGTATGTCTTCCCGTATACTCTGAAACTTGTCGTGTGTCCATTTATTTTAAGGCTGGGTCCAGTTAAGATTTCTACTAGTAAATTAAAGTAAAAGTAAAGCAAATAAAAATTGTCCACCCCGTCAAGCGTATTAGGCATTTAGGGCTAGACCTATACTTGATTGATCATTCTGCACTTGATAATCGATGTGGTCAGCACCACGCGGGCTGCCTTTACATCCCAGGACTGTAACCTGGTACTCATTCAAGGCTGGATCGACCAGGGAGCCAAGGTCATCTTTTTTTTTTGGGGGGGGGGGGGGGGGGGGGGGGGGGGGGGTGACGAGGATCAGGTTGCACTAGGACCCGAACCCACGACCTTTGTATCCGCAGGTGTGCGTCTAACCGCTACATCACGGCGGCCGTAATGTATAGGATGTGTGTTGAATGAATGTAGACTTTTTAAAATCAGTTTTTTGCGGACTGTAAATACATATTTGCTTGACGTCATGTTTCAAACGCCATGTAACAATTAGTGTGTAATATCACTGCTACAACAGGTGTTTTAGTAAATGATCTTAGCTGCAATGGGGTTAACTGTTTTAAGAAAGAATATTTTTGGTTGATCTGTTCCTTTACGGTGGCAGGTATTCCAATGTGATTGTTCAACAATTTATGGTGTCGTCTCCTGACTCTCAAGTTCCTTGTCATAAAACTGCTGGCAAATTAACCAGTAAAATCAACTGGGAATAGAGCTTTGATGTGGAAAACAGCATTCAAAATAAGGCACACTATAGTAGTATATGTTGCATTGATTACACAGAGGGCGATTGCAAAAAAAAAAAAAAAAATTTACGGCAATATTTTAACAAAGTAGTCATAAAAATACGTCTTGTAAATAGTTTCTATTGTCCAGACCTCTTATGCATATTTCTAAGGAAATCCTAAATAATTGATTTTAAGTGTCCTATTTTTAATTGTAACACTGTCTATTTGTTTCAAAAATTGATGAAGGATGTGTTAGTTTGTCGTTTGCCATACTGTCTTCTACGTTTCTCTACTCCTCGAATGCCTCGCAGAGTTAGTTTAGGGAGAGATCTCTGGAACGGGTCCTTCTGTTAGCCTGTGTCAGTACTTCTATCAGTGTCTGCGATATTTCTGGAGTCTTTTTTTTTTCATGGTCGACCTCTTGTTCTGTTACAAATGTATCTGTATAACACTGAACTCTGTGGAGCCTTGCATGTTTCCAGTCTTGTTACATGGCCAAACCATTTGATATATTGTCTACTGATTTAGTTCGGTACTGGTTCTGTACCGACCATCCTCATAAAATCATCGTTTCTAGGTCGATCTTTCCTTGTTATACCTAGCATAATACTAAACATTTTGATCCTGGCTATTGCTTAATTTGTCGTCTAAAAACAGTGTCCATTTGTGATCACAATGTCTACTACGCCAGGAGAACAAATGAAACGTATTATAATCCAAATAGTTAAAACAATAAATGAATGAGAGAACGTATTACATTTACATCAGATATAAGAGATTTGCATTCTAGTTTGTTTAGAGAGGAGTGGGAGATCTGATCAAATAAAGGCCGGTTCACTTTCATCGGAAACATAAATGACGAGAAAATAAGAGAGGGAATTATAACCGGAAGCGGAAAGACGTCATCCCTTTCTCTGGTGAGTTTATTGGTTTTGTCTGGAGAGCAATAAATTTATCACTTCCTTTTCATTCAAATGAACACTGGCCGCGCCACGATTGTGTTCCCCTATGAAACTTTAAAAGGCAAGAGTAAGAGAAGGGGAAGAATGGGAATGAATGAAAAATAGATGAGCTAGAAGTGATTGGGCCATGTGCGATTTTTTAAATTTTTTAAATTTAACCAACTGTGTGGCTTTTTGAAATAAAAACGTCTCAATGTGAATGCGGAAAGCAAGGGAACAGAACAACGTGCAAATACAGTTACATCTTTAGAGAGCTAACAATATATTTAAATATTTGTAGCGCACAATAGATAGCTTTATTAAAGAAAATCATAGTCCTGGCAAGTAAGTTTCTTTAAATTAATAGTATGCAGTACAACTTTATTAATACGAACTCCAATGGATAGAAAGATCAAGAGTTAGTGTGCAGAGTACTGATAATAATAATAATCAGATATTCTTACTAAGAATTTAAAAAAAAATTTGACGTTAACATTGTTCTTTCAAAGCTGGTTTGTTTTTGTGTGGTTTTACTGTGCTTAGGTAATACTGTGTCGGACAGTCGCTACAGTAAATAATTCAGTCATAATTTGTCAACACTCGTTAAATGCTACTAGACTGGAGTAGTCACAGTATGTGCATATCTGGAACAACTGGGGTCATTGTCACACAATCACTCCTTTTGCAGAATTTAGCTCTCATAATACGCTACACAAACTTATTTCAATCTGCCAGCATTCTTTCTATTTCCTGAATTATTATGCTTAAAGTATCGTTAATGAGGCGGTACCCACCGCCGTGTTGGTTTACCACTGTTACATCTCCCAAGAACCCCACCATCCATTACGGTTCGCTATAAATCACAACGAAGCTCATTCAGGCCAAACTATTTCGGTTTCGATAAATGATCAGGTTTATCGGTCAGCTGTTTTTAAATGATCAGATCATGCATAATACCAGTATTTATTTTAATCCTTAGTATTCTAAGAATTTTTATTTTTATTATAAGAAATAGTTTTTTTTTTTCTCCAGATACATTATAATTTAAAACATGTCAGTTGGTGTCTCTATTTGATCAGTGCTAAACACACCATACCCCACCAGACACTTTCAGTGTCTTTTTGATCATGATACCCTTCCATACACATTGCTTGTGCAGACCCTTCATGGCTACACTGGAACTAAATCCTTTTCACATGCATTCTCCTTGGCTCCCAGTTCGACTCAGCCTTGAGTAGGTACCGGGTGCAGTCCGGGGAAATAGAGGCGGCTGGCATGATGCTGACCCTATCACCCATCTTGTGCTGATTGGTCTATAAAATATAGGTCTAGCCCTATATGCCCTTTACGCCTAAAAGCGTGAAAAAGGGTCCTTTACTTTTTTTTTCACACATGCATTCTGACTTCTGATGTCGAGTTATTCAGAAGAAACCCTAAGGGTGTTCAGTACTAGAAACTAGAGCTGTACCGAATAGTGATATTAACTATTCGGCCGAATACGAATACGAATAGTGTATCATCATCAGCAGGTGCCTTGCCGACTAGCGTGTGCGAATATGCCTCGCCACATTCTGCGATCTCCTGCAGCATGTATTAGTTGGTGTGCTGACATACCTCTATGCCATGCAGCAAGACTGTCAAGAATCTTCTCGTGTTGTCTTTCTCTATCCCTCCTTCCACATATCTTTCTAGTGGTCACCACATGTTTAATTTTCCCTCTTCTCATAACATGGCCGAAAAATTATGACTGTCTCCTTCTGATGTCTGTGAATAGTTGTATTTTGGCTCCCACCTCTTTTAAAACTTTTTGGTTGCTTTTTGTTTTGGCTGTCCAAGGTATTTTAAGTATTGTTCTGTAAAACCATATCTCTGAGGCCTCAAAAATAAAAAAATAAAAATAAATAAACTGCCAATTGTATGTTCAGTTTCTTTAATGAGATTGATGAAAGTGTTTGGATAAATTTGACATTATATCCTTTTAATTTTTAGAAATTCTCTCCATCACGAAAAACCCTCAACGAAGAGATTTAGCGCACCGTTCAAAGACCTTGATGTACAGCGCATTCAATACTATGCACAATGTGTGAAAATCTGAAACAGTGCTGACTGGCCCAAAGCATGGAAAAGATCAGTCTTTCCCGAAAAAAGGAAATCTCAAATTGTGTAACAACTATCGTACTATAGCTCTAACGACCCATTGCTATACCTACTGATAGCTTTCGCAATGGTATCGTTTATGCATAAATGACGTAAGATCGCAGCGAACGCACGATCTTTTTTTTCCGGGTGTGTTCAAGATGTAAAAGCGAGTGGCGTATTTGTAATAGATAAGTAACGTTCGCTTTACAAGCCAATGGCTAGATTCATTTTGTTATAAACCAAGAGGGTGATGTGCTCAAAGTCCTGACGGCCGCCTTTGCTTCCCTACTGCTGCCGATTTCAGACTGGGTCGACCTGGGATAAAAGGTCATGTTTCCGCACCATACGGATTTGAATCCACCACCTTCTTATCCACAGCAAGAGTCTTGCTGCTGCGCCACAGTAATAACAATTAGTATATTGATGGATTTTTCTTAAAAAATGCAAAGTGTAAGCAGCGATTATGTCGGCTCTGTCGCTAAATCGATGCGAACGCTTCGTATTGCCGGGTTCAATTCCAGCTGCGGGTCATGCAACTTTCTTTGGTTTCAACAGTGGTATCAAGAAAGCAATGGCAAACTACTGCACGTAAATTTGCCTAGAAAAACCACACAATAGCCAGGGGCTGTTAGGGTTGGTTCTGCAACGCAGCGATTTTAGAAGTTACATGACCACCCAGGCACAGTGAAAATATGAATCTGATATTCCATGCCTTGTGCACCACTGGATAGGTAAAATTAGACCGTTACTTACTATGACTAATTATGATTTGACTTACTATAACCTGCTGTGATTTATTATAGCAGATGTTAATGGACTTGCCATGTGATAGGAACGTAGGCAAGAAACACTACTGTGAAAAATATTTAAAAAAAAAAATTTACTTCAACGTAATAGCACACGAAAAACAAAATCTATTAGGATAATAGGCGCTTGCAGATGTGACTTCTGTCAGCTCTAAGTAAGTTTGTGGCTTGTATATCATAAGTAATATTCACAATGCATCCTAAAACATTGATTCCTATCAAACCATAAACAGCCACTGTGACCTTTAAAGAGGAAGAAATGAGAGCGAACAAGGAAGTTGGTAATACAATATTGGAAATGTATCAATCTAGCTATTGTGTTATAACTTGTAAATTGGTTGGATCCTCAAAACAAAGAAGCACATGGGCTATTTTCATATCGTTATTTTTTTCAATCTGTTGTTTCTATGCTGACCTTGTTAGTTTGGAGTTTGGGAGATATTTTTTTTTTAGGTGGGCGAGATATATTTGCTATCGATGCATCAGTACCTCGTTAACTGTATAAGTAGACCTAGAAGGATAAAACATAATAAAATCAATCGGCAACTTGGATTTGACGCCTGGTTTCGTATATTGTTAGTTATTTTTGTGTGTGTCACACATTAGTGGGAGCTTTCAACGAGCTTGTGTTGTGTGTTTGCACGTTGTTTTTCTTCCCTATTCGTTAAGCTTTTTTAGTCTCAGTTTACTGGATTCATTTCTTACTAATTATTTCTGTACTTCACTATATTATCTGAAAAAGTTGTACTTCACACTGTTCAATGCTTGACTGCAAGTTTTACAGAGATTGAATAAGAGACACAAACATTGTGATGTACGAGAGAAACAGAGACACAAAATTGGAGATTGAGAAAGAAGCAGAGAGAGAGAGAGAGAGAGAGAGAGAGAGAGAGAGCCAGAAAGAGAGAGAATGGACAGAGAGAAAGGGGGTGGGGGAGAGAGAGAGAGAGAGAGAGAGAGAGAGAGAAAGAGAGAGAGAGAGAGAGAGTTTCCAATACTTTTTATCACATTCTTCATTCAAAGGAGCTGCACATGAAAATGGTCAATATCCAGTTCTGTAAGAGCTACAGCGGTTGCACATGAAAGAGAATTTAGGGCAGATAAAAAGTAGTAGAGATATAAAATATGAGAGGGGGGGGGGGGGGAGAAAAAAAAGACACAACGGAGGAGAGGAGAAAGATAGAGAGAGAGAGAGAGAGAGAGAGAGAGAGAGAGAGAGAGAGAGAGAGAGAGAGAGAGAGAGAAAGAGAATAAGATTGAAAAAAAAAAAAACCAATAGGTCAGACTAAACAAAGCCATCTGGATGGAATGGGATCACATAATTCTCTGTCACAATAGGAATAAACTCTACAGGGGAGCAAGTACAGCAAGGATCTACCAATCGTCAGTAGAAGTAATCTCTCGTCGACAAACGTTTCGGCCCACGAGCTCCTAGACGTTTTCAGAGAGTGGGCCCACCTGAGTTCATGAAGCTCAGGGTTGGTTTCCCTGCTGCACGAAATTACCGGATGGTGTTCGGATAGGGCAAGACGAATTGGTGATTTTGCAGAAGGTACTGTGAGATAAGAAGTCGTCGCGGTAGTATAATTAGAGCAGTCTGCATACCTGGACCACCGAGCGACAAGCTTACGATTGGTATTCCGGACACATGTTGGAATTTTGTTTGCAGGTGGCAGAGGAACACTGGCAATGGAGCAAGAATGAAATTACTAGCTTTAGAACGAGTAATAATGCGTCAGTGTTTTGGTTGGTAGCCAAAGGGTCAAATGTCAATAACAAAGCATACATCAGAGTTCATTGTATTGTCGCAACAAGTAGCATTCAGAAGTTTTCACTTTATTTGTGTTTATTGTGTTTTCCCCTCTGTGCTGCTACTTTAAGATTTGACGTCCAAAAGATTTTTTTTTTTAAAAGCCAGTGTGGATGGCAATCCAACAGAGCAGATCCCAGATCTACGTTAGGCACAACAGAAAATATAATTAGGTTATTCATAACGGCTATACCAGCCTGATATATAATACCATGAAAAGACATGCACGGCGGGAACATGCACTCAGGAGTCTACCGATCTTTTAGTAGGTGTCCTAACTTCAACAATTATTTTCGGCCCGTTTACCTTCCTAGACATCCTCAAGAGAGAGAGAGAGAGAGAGAGAGAGAGAGAGAGAGAGAGAGAGAGAGAGAGAGAGAGAGAGAGAGAGGGCGGGGGGGGGGGGCGAGCCAGCCTGGTTCATGACTCCCGGGCCTGGGACATCTCCTGGCTGCGCTTCATCGGACAATCCGGCAAAACGTTATGGTGACTGCAACAGGTACTGAGTTTTGGTGGTAAATCTTCGCTGTGGTACAAATTAAGCGCCTACCTGCGTCACCAGAGTGACAAATAGACGGTTGGTTCTAGGGACAGATATTTTTTGGACAGACTTTGGCTGTTGACAGTTGCACGAGCAGAGGTTGATCGAACAACTTTGGCTTAGGAGATTTAAAAGTTCTTTTCCACTAAGAACTCCGACCAGTCTACCTTTGTCTATCCCCCGCGTCGTTCAATTGACTTCACAACCAACTGGAAGCTCTCTCTGCAGCTTCACCCAGGTGCTTTAGTTCCCATTTATGCTCTTTACCACGAAAGCTCAGCTGCTTCAGTATATAGTATGTGGAGATTGAGATTAGCCCTCTCGGGCCTACCTCAGACTGGCTACCAAATTATTCTACTCTTCGAGCTTGTACAGCTGTTGATCTTAGATTCGCGACTCGTAGGGTACGTTCAGCTCTATCAGGATGAGCTGACGGTCTTCCGCAGAGTGCAACACCATGTCTGGCCTCAGTCCAGTGTTTCGGATTACTTCAGGGTACCTAAAAATCCAAAGTGTCCGATTAAAGTCTTAGTCTCTCTCTCTCTCTCTCTCTCTCTCTCTCTCTCTCTCTCTCTCTCTCTCTCTCTCTCTCTCTCTCTCTCTCTCTCTCTCTCTCTCTCTCTCTCTCTCTCTCTCTCTCTCTGCCGATTGCAAAAGTCCAACATGTTAGCTTGTCACTCTGGTCGTGAATATATTCGTTTAATTTGCTACTGCAGCCACAACATATAACACCAAATCTCATATTACCTGTTGCAATGTCACTATTTCGTATTGTCCCTATCCGAACGTCTGATCAAGTGCAGCAGGCTTATTGAACCAGGTCGGCCCAACTTCCGAGATTGTTTAGGGAGATAATGGGTCAAAACAATCGTCGACGAGGGAGCTTTTTACTGATGATCGGTGGACCCCTGCTGCGCATCTTTTCATGTGGAGTTCTTCCTATTTTAAAAAGTATGATGTTTAATTTACTTGAGCAGCCATCACTCTGAAGGATAGAATGTCAACCACCATAGAATGACTATTTGTCCTAAATACATTTTCCCCCCTCTAAAACCCAGTCCTGGCACAGAGAAAGCTACTAACAACGATGGGTAAGATTTGTTAAATTTACTTGAACAGCTGACACTCTCATGGCCAGAATAGAAGTCATGAGTGTTTTGTGATATTCCTAGCCTCTAAAGAAAAACATTAGTGGTGAGACCTTCGCTGCTAGGCTGAAGTATTGGAGTTCAATCCTCAAACAAAAAAGCAGGGGTTTTTTTCTGTCTTTTTTTTTTCAAAACTAACATCGGTTCGCAGATTGACCCTGCATGAAATAGATAGCGGGTAATGTCGTGAGAATTACATGATGACCGCATCAGCCATCGAGTGCCCATTGGTCTATAAAATATAGGTTCGTGCGGGTTCATGTGTCTCATTGTGGAGAAAACAAGAAAAGACCCACTGCCTACCCACAAGTATGTTGTAAGAGTCCACTGACTGGGAGCTTTCTCTGCAGTCGCACGGCATCTGTCTCAGAGTCAACAGTATTCATACACACGAGTCGGATCTATAAAACGAATTTGTACGTACCACAGTTGAGTCCAGAAGTGGACAAACGAATATGATTTTCCGCTGAAAACCGATGCACCCAAGGT
>CAJHNH020003109.1:20000-82564 GCA_905116865.2 Candidula unifasciata
CTATCGCCGCAATATTGGTGGTGCCCTCATGTGATTAATATTGATCGCGTGCGCAACTGCTGATCTGTTGGCGACTTCTGCTCCCGTCGATGATGAACTGCATTTCTAATGTCAGACTGTTTGTATTAGCACTTCTGATGGCTACCGTATGCTTTTAATGCGTGTGTATGCCGTGCATATGCTGAGACAGCAGTCTGTCAATCTTTCCACAAGGGACTGCGACGAACATTCTGTGGGTTTTTCTTTGGCACAGGAGCGGAGCAACTTGGGGTGACTCGTTTGCTATGAAGCTGAAACTAAGATTACCAAGATTACCAAGATGTATTGACTGTGCATAAAACCACTATTGCAGCACTCTAGGTATTGCTATAACATGTGATGCTGATAAATCCATCAGCAAGCTACATTACATATAACTTGAATTACGGTAAGAGAAACAATGTAAACAAAATACACGAAGATCTTCGCAACACAAATTCCACTGAACATAGCATGATCGCAAAGACTGACTGGAATTTATGTCCCTACATAGACAGCAAAGAGACTCCCTGTCACGTCCAGAAAATAGGACATGGCATGCTAATTTAGCGCTTGTCAAAGGACATTCTCTTCTAGTATATTATTTTGTCCATTCAATTCGGTTAACAACCTATTATCGAATTTTGTCGCATCCAGAAAGATCAATGTAGAAGCAAATTACTGCCCTTGTGTACGTATCAGCTGTGTTTGTTGCAGGACTTCAAGTCATTATGCTCAATGTAGCCAACTTTTGTATATAATGATGTATTCAGAAACTCAATGTTATAGTTTTGGCTATTTGCTTCTCTTTTTTTTTTTCGTGTCGTTTCTTAAACTTTTTCGTGAATTCGTTTAAAAAAAAAAAAAAAAAAACAATGTTCTGTCTTTTCTACGCGAAATTATTTAACTGTTTCAGTTACTAGCAGTTCTTATTGAATGAATAAATGAATAAATCAAGAACTGCACTCACATTTCCCAGATGGGCCCTGTGCCAATTTTTTAGTAAGCAACGAAGAGTCGACATGCTAACATTAGTTAGTATTTAACACCCGTTTTATCTCCAAAAGTTGAACTTAAAAGCATTAAACACTGAGGTATCATGGGTGGAACAGGCATACTGTAGATCACAAGTTGTTAATATAATAAAACATATGAAAAGGTTCCCGTATGGATTCCGGGGTCCCATTGTTGGGAAAACAAGAATGTACACACTACCTCCCAAAAAAGCATCTTGCAAGAGAACTAATCGGGGGCTTTCTTCAAAGCCTGAGTGCATCTGCATGAGTGTCAATGAACCAACAGTCTGCATAGAAATAAGCAAGATCTGTAAAACGGATGCATACGCATAACTCAGGTCCTGAAACATGCTAAATTCCAGAAATAGACGAACAACCAGGTCTTTTCGGAAGGGTTTACAGCGAGTGAACTCAAACAACTTCATATAAAAGTTCTTAAAGTAATTTTCTGTCTATAATAGAAGACCCTGAGGTCGACCACGCAGAATATGGACCGCAGAAATATCAGACACACTGAAAAGTACTATATACGAAGCGAACAGAAGGGACCGTTCTAGAGATCTAGCTCATATAAATTTAAATAGTATATGCCTGAAGCAAGTTGAAAAACGTAAATTTAAAGAATATATATATATATATATATATATATATATATATATATATATATATATATATATATATATATATATATATATATATATATATATATATATTAGTTAGTCTTTCCTCTTGTGTCGAGTGCGGCACATAGGGCAGAGGTCATGACTCTCCATGCGTGGCGGTTCGTTGCAATCTGTTGTAGGTCTTGGATGTTGAGTGGCCCATGAGTAAGCCTTCCCTGATGATAGTTCTACGTAGGGTTTCCCTTGGTCTTCCACGAGATCTTTTCCCCTGTGGTGTCCAAATGAGGGCTTGGTATGGAAGTCTTGATTTATCCATTCTAAGGGCGTGGCCGACATAGTTCCAGCGGCGTTTTCGTATAAAATTAGACACATACTCTTGCCTGGATTCTTGCCTTATTTGTGTATTGGTTCGGAAATCTGACCATTTGAAATTTAGTATTCTTCTAAGGCATTTAATTTAACAGATTAGAACGAATCATCATGCAGTTAGAGCCATAAATCTGATTCTACAACAATTGGTGGTTTGCGATGACAGCTTGTCGGACCGTCGATCAACCGAAATGCGCCGAGCTAGAGAGAAACACGTCCCGCCATCTTGAAACAAACCGGAAACCCCTCTCTATATATATATATATAAAGATTGTTAAATAGTAAAATTAGAACTTTGAGAGCATGCATCTTTCCTTTATCTACATACGGATGTGAGTCGTGGACTATCTCTCAGTCCTTAAGAAAGAGAATAGGGGCTTTTGAGCTGAAATTCTATAAAAAGATTCTCAGAATATCTTGAACAAAGAAGAGGAGAAATACTGACATCTTGAAAGATCTGAACATCAAGGAAGATTCGCTAATAAACAGCATCCTGTCATGAAAGCTGAAATATTTTGGTCATATCAAGTGCCACGACGGATTGGGAAAAAAAATGGCAGAAGGCATGGTACCAGGAAGGAGTGGCAGGGGCCGACAGACACGAGAATGGGCACAGGATATAAGTGACTCTTTGAGTATGAAAGTACATGAGACGGGAAAACTAGCGAGAGACCCAGTTTCTTTTAGGCAGACCGCGATGACAGCGACGTTCTGCAAAGGACCTGCTACATGATGATGATGATGATGGTTAAATAGCGAATATGCTTAAAGCGTAGGTTTACATGTATTCAATTGAAACAGTGACATTGCAATGCTCCACGGCAAAAGTGGAAGCTGACGGTCATGTAATGCCAAAGTAAGGCCAATTAACCTGAAATGGCTGTCCGATGACCAAAGCAGCACTTTATGAAAGATAGGTCTATGGAAACAGAAAACATAAAATAAAATTTATAGGCAGTGTCTCAACAAGAACAATTACGATTTCTACGTGTTACATGAACCCATACTCCTGGTTATAATTTTACATCCAATTATCTTCCCTGGGGAATTCCGTGATCTAGTTATGTGGAAGGGTCATGCTTTCTCTGGCTTCATCGTTGTACGTAATCATCTGATTTATAGATGATTTCTTCTTCCTTTTCTTCATTTTCTTTTTGCTGTTGTTATTGTTGTTGTTGTTCTTCTTCTTCTTCCTCTTCTTCTTTTTCTTCTTCTTTTCTTCTTTTTCTTCTTCTTCTTCTTTTTCGTCTTCTTTCTCTATTTCTTCTTCTTCTTCTTCTTCTTCTTCTTCTTCTTCTTCTTCTTCTTCTTCTTCTTCTTCTTCTTCTTCTTCTTCTTCTTCTTCTTCTTCTTCTTCTTCTTCTTCTTCTTCTTCTTCTCCTTCTTCTTCTTCTTCTTCTTCTTCTTCTTCTTCTTCTTCTTCTTCTTCTTCTTCTTCTTCTTCTTCTTCTTCTTCTTGTTCTTCTTCTTTTCTTCTTGTTCTTCTTTTTCTTGTTCTTCTTGTTCTTGTTCTTCTTGTTCTTGTTCTTCTTGTTCTTCTTGTTCTTCTTGTTCTTCTTGTTCTTCTTCTTCTTCTTCTTCTTCTTCTTCTTCTTCTTCTTCTTCTTCTTCTTCTTCTTCTTCTTCTTCTTCTATTTCTTTTTCTTCTTCTTCTTCTTCTTCTTCTTCTTCTTCTTCTTCTTCTTCTTCTTCTTCTTCTTCTTCTTCTTCTTCTTCTTCTTCTTCTTCTTCTTCTTCTTCTTCTTCTTCTTTTTCTTCTTCTTGCTCTTCTTTCCCATGTTTACCTCCCTTTTTTAATCTTTTTTTTTTAATCTTCTTCTTTTAATTTTTTCTTTTCTTCCTCCGTCTCTCTTTTCTTCTTCACCCCTTTTTCTTCATCTCTAGCGCATTCTGATACTTTTCTCGCCCTTAAAAGGACGGCTGGCCCTCTGCCTTTTAGTTTACAGCCTGGTCGCGACATCTTGATTTTACCGAACTCTTAGCGAGTCGCACTTCATGGTACGTTTATGGATAGGTGTCCTGAAAATGGGTTCCCAAACTCAAAGGGGAAAATCATCTGTTAAACTTTGCGGTATCTAATTTTTGCTTTACTTTTCTCTGCCTGTCAAATCTTAGGTTGTCCACGGAATTTTAAAAGCGCATTGGGTGCTGTCTGTTAAAAACATAGAGTGAGATTATAACTTTCCAGAACTTTGTTCTCGGTGAAGCGACGAAAGAGATGAGATAGCTTGTCTGTATGAAAAGCAACTGAATGAAATAACAAAGCCATACATGCGTATGGACACGCCACAATGTAAACAAAATGGGAATCCCAAACAATAAAACACAGTCCCAGCAAAACCGCCGCTCACCGTAGGAGCTGGCTAGGAAGACTGGAACTTTTTTTGTTGTTGTTTAAACGATACGATAAGATACGATAAGATACGATAAGATACGATAAGATACGATAAGATACGATAAGATACGATAAGATACGATAAGATACGATAAGATACGATAAGATACGATAAGATACGATAACAAAGTCATGAAAATCGTGCAAAATAAAGTTTTCCCACATGATGTTGACAACTGCACTAAGTGGCTGCTGTAGTTAATTGCATGCTTGTCGACTTTTATCACCGTACGATGTTGACCGCATGCTTGTGTGTTACTTCCTCGTATTTGTATGAATACACCAATCATCATCGGATTATAAGGAAGGAAAAGCAAGAGGCAATCGTGAAAACAATTGCGCTTCAATAAAAAGAACTTTATAGCGAAGCATGCATGGCAGGGATCCACCGATCATCAGTAGAAAGGTTCGATGCCGACGATTGTTTCGGCCTATTAACTCCCTAGACAATCTCAGAAGGTGGGCCGACCTGGGTCATGATGCCAGGCTTGGGGCATCCCCTGCTGCACTTTATCGCACGTTCGGAAAGAAACAAGACCAAGTCGTGACTTTGCAACAGGTATTGTGAGGTTTGGTGTTATATATTGTCGCAGCGGTAGTAAATTAACCGTCTACCTTACCGACCAGAGTGCCTAGCTTGCAGACATTTATCCAGCACTTTGATTTCATGGGATAAAATACTATTTTCCTCTAAAGACTTGCAACCAGACTACCGTGCCATTTCCGCTTACGCTTTTTTCCTTGCAAGCCCAAGCGCTTTAGTACATTGCATGTGCAAGTGGAGGTAAGTTCTCTTGCGCCAACCTCGATGGCAAATATTTTTACTATGTACGCTTCGTCTCTCCTTAGATCGGCTACTAGTACACTGTACTTTTTGAGCTTGTACGGGTGATTTTCTTCTATCTGGGACTAGTACGGCACGCTCAGCTCTATCACGATGAGCTGGTGTTTTTCCGCAGAGTTCAGGGCCATGTCTGGTCTCAGGCCAGTCTTTTGGATTGATTCTGGGTACTCTTCAAAACCAGGAAGATCGACCGCCAAAAGCTGGTCCATCGCACAGTCAAATATTGATGGAGTATATGCGACCTTGTTAACTTTACCTTTAGAGATCTTCACAGCCTAGAAGAAGCACGGGGGGGGGGGGGGGGGGGGGTGTTTCTCTCAGTCTCGGCATCCAATGATCCCCAATCTGAGGGCCTAGACCGACAGTGGCAGCCCAATCCATCATGACCTGCATAGTCATAATGAAAAGTATTGGAGGAATCGTACAATGCATTGCTATCCCAACCTGGAGCTCAGTCCATCTCGTAGTAAACGTGGGGTATAGAAGCGTATGGCGAAGTTTGAGAAATATTGCTCGATCATGTCGTGGATCTGTGTCGGTACGTGGAACACGCGAAAAGCCTGTCACAATAGCTTTTTGGCTTTCGCCCCATAGGCGTTGGCAAGGTCCAACCATATCATATGTAATTCGGTTCTCTCTGCCTTGGCTCTCTGCCTACTGTCCCAGATCATAGTTACATGCTCACCCGGGGAGGCTCAAGATGTTTACTTTTTTGTTGTGTCAATGTATCTGTTCTCTGTCAGATACTGTGTGAGTCTGTATGCCGTAACCAAGAACAATATCTTGCTCTTAATGTTCATCAGCGAGATAGGTCTGAATTAGGATAGATTAGAAGAGTCTTGCTTCTTGGGAATGTAGACTCCAAAGGCTTTCTGCCACTCGGTACATAAGTACTTTAGAATGTGATGAAGCATTCGGAGGTCTTTCAGACAGCGTTTGTACACAACGTACAGGACACCGTTGGATCCTGTGGCAAATTTGCGCTGGATCTTTTCACAACTTCTTCGAATCCTGATTAAGAGGGAGGCATCATTTTAAACGTTGCCTTCGCAACTTTGGCCGCTTCAGGCATCTCTGGGTTGCTATTGAGAGGTTCATTTCCTATCCGGTTGGAGTTACATCTTCATTAGATGTGACTGCAGTTCCTCTTTGCCCGCATACTAGAATCCAATACTTTGGTTGTTTGAACAGGCCTCAGGTATCTTGAGAACACTCTCAGAAAAAATATTTAACATTAATACAGATCCGTATTTGTGGTTTATTTATTACACTGAAGCATAAGAGTAAAATAAAAATAAAGTGAAACATAAAGACATTTTTAGAATTTTGGAAATATTAAACATTGATGGTGACGATCTGAGAATAAAAATTTAAAAAAACCCACTGAATTAATGTAAAATTTAAATTTAAAAGAAAAAAACATATGCATACAAAAAGAAGCAGCCATAAGGATTGACAACCGTGTTGGATCTTTTTAAAACATTACTTTTTTTTAACCTGCAATATGCTGACGATATAGTGTTGATCGCTGAAAAAATGAAACAGCTGCAAAAAGTGGTGGATAAAATTGTAATGGAAAGTGAAAACAAGGGGCTTAGATTTAAAAAAAAAAAAAAACAACAACAACAACCCAGAAGTAATGATAATTACAAAGAAAACTGACCCTCCAAAATGTAACATCAAACTACATGGGACAAATCTCAAACAAGGTACTTGGGAACCCTGCTAACAGCAGACGGAAGATGTATTAAAGAAGATGAATGCCGAAAAACGCAGGAAAAGTTAACATTTTAAAAAATAAAGAACATTTTATGTCATCTTTCTTTGTCAATTGAGGCGAGAAATATAATTCTTAAAAGCTATATAAATCCTCTATTGGTCTACGGATGCGAATAATGCACTGTTAGTAAATTAGTGAAAGTTTTATAGACGAATGATGAGAATATCCTGGACAGATTTAAAAAAAAAAAAAAAGAGTAATAAAGACGTCTTGAAAGAAACTGACTCACGAAGAGAACTGACAAATTACATTCTGTGGTCATGCGATGAGAAGTGGAAAAATGGAGTACATCGTGACGGTAAGAAAGTTGGAGGGGAGGAGAGGCAGAGGGAGACCGAGAGAACAGATGCTGGACAGTTTGACATCATGGCATGAAAGATCATCTGTGACAAAGCTGATTGAAAGTACATGTGACAGAAGGTTATGGATAGACATGACTACCAACGCCACACGGCATGAAATTTGAGAAGAAGACATTATTAAATTATTATTATTACGCTCTTAACAAATTAGTATTAGGTAATTTGAGGCCCCATCTCCTAGATATGAATAAGGTCAGAGTGAGATGCAGGGATCAGAACCCCCCGCGTCCCCTCCCCCACTCCGACCAATGTTTTGACTGTGTCAAGGTTGTTGGTGTCTAGTGACAGTCTAGTAATATGACACGACAGTTCATGGGACAAGTTGAAGTAATTTACAGAGGTGGCGCTGAAGCCTGGGAGCCCACGCACTTAGAATATGTTTAAAAGGGGAAAAAGGAGGGGGGGGGAAGGGTGGGGCTCAGTCTCATATATTTCTTTATGATATTTGCTAATGCATTTCATATTGTTTAAAAAAGATTATTATTCATTTACTGTCACCACATTTTTATGATTATTATTGTTATCACTGTTTTTATTAAAATTTCGCTTGTGTCGAAGCAAATCGCAATAAACACGTCTCAGAAACACAGGAACGAAGGGACGTGAAAGGGGGGGGGGGGGGGGACAAACACACGCACACAAAACACCATCCAAATACGTCAGGGAAAGATGAGTGAATTCCAGTCGCCAGCCATCCTGGAACTTGAAAGCTAGCACTCTTTACATAATGCAAGTTCTGGATTATGACTAAGTGACCGAACGATCTCTCGAGGCTTAGATACTCTCGTAATTTTAAATCCGTGAATAATAATAGTGTTTTTTTCTACTACTACTATTACTACTAAAGGCTGGTGTTGATACTACTACTATTACTATTACTTTTACTAATACCACCACCAGCATCATTACCACAGCCACTACTATCACGCTGTCCATTTTGGGCGTTGTCAACCTGGAGTACGTGATTATTTGTTGTCTGAATCTTGAGTCTTCCAACACTTCAAATGATTAAGACTTTTCTGAACTTTTATCTTCAGAAGTGGTGATCCTTTATTCTTATTAAGAATTCGGGGTTAGATACTAGTATTATCTTTGGAAAGGTGACTGCCATGTCCTTCCAAGGACAGTTCACCACCTTTAGGTTAGGTCTGTCACTCAGCTCTCTCCTGTGGTTCCAAACAGATGTCAGCATGCGGCAGCAGCCACACCCCCCTCTCCTCCCGGGAAACAGTTTTGACGGGGTGGCTAAACTAGGAGAGGGTAGCCGATCTGGTTCTTAAACACTAGGTGCTTGGGATATGCCTACCCTGCATGAAAAAACTGGACTCAGTGGAGGTCCCAGGGACCTCTCAAAACTGCTCTCAAATCTTTTGGCATCAACACAGCGACGTGGGACCTTTCTGAATCCCTCAGGCATGGTTCATCAGTCTGCTAGACAGCAAATTTTGCACAGGTGGAGAAACAAAGGCAGACTAGAAAGAATCGAATCACTAATCCCACGTTTACTGCTGCTTACACCTCCTGTCTGCACTGCTCAAGAACTTTTCGGGCGCATATTGAACTAATCAGCCACCTTTGTACTCATAATCATCGATTCATTGTTGCTACTTTGGATGAAAAGTGGTCTTCACCACTCGTGATGGATAAACACCATTACGAATATTACACTTCGCTGTAAAGAGCTTACCTTTGCTCTGACATTGTATATAAAATCTCAGCCTTGCGCATTATAATGTTATGTCTCTGATTTTTAGGCAATCTGCTAACGGGATATATCTTTTACATGTGAGTTTCATCATTCTCTTGTGCCGCGATTTCCTATTTTGAATGCTGTCACGCGCTTCAGTTGAGCTGCATTTTACATCAAACTACGCTTCTGCTATTCTTCATTTAGTTTTCTGAACTTTTTGAAAAGATCTTCAAAGTTTCGGTCTCTCCCCCCCCCCACCCCTTTTTTTCTCTCTTCCATTACTTTTAAGTTGGATTTTAGTCATCTATTTCTTTACAGCCTTCAACGTCTGCTGTGGGATAAATGCTACTGGAGCCTGACTTATGGAGCATTTCAATATTACCCAATGGTCAATGATATCTTGGGAGACGATTTCTGAATCAGGAAATGAATTCAGTGTTTTTTTTCCTTTCCATGCTGAATTAGTCTGCACGCTCCTCATTCCTAAGTGCACAAATAAATAATTCAGTGTCTCTCAGTTTATCTTCATTTTTCTTCAAAACAATATTCATTTTATCTACAACTAATCTTTGATACTGTAGCTGTCTGCGTTTGATTAAATTTTGGCAACAATTAAAGCATTTCATAATTATTTTTAATGAGGATATAATAAATGTAATCGCTGATCTTCTTGTCAGGACTGATCCACATACAAAGTCTTCCTTGACGTTGTTGAAACCAAATATTTCTAACAATCATATCAGATAATTTTTTTTTCAACCCTAACTTACACCGTCTTTCATTTCTCTCTTCTTCTCCACATTTACCTATTGTGCAACCATTTTCTTGGTTTCCATCTTTAGCACTAAAGTCTTCCATTATGATACTTGATTCCGAGGTTTACTTTTGTTGTCACTGAACTAGGAAAACCTATTGTTAACGCAGGCAATTGTAAAAATCCCCGGTGCTGTCTTCACTGCTTCCTGTTGTTGCGGCTTATGTTTTTACTTTGTCGTTAACACTCTGACGCTGGTCCGTGTGCTCTAGTAGATTCTGATCTTACTAAATTCACAGTGATGGTAACTCCTCCTAGGTGATTCTCTCCTCGATAATCAATAATATTTATTTTCTCCGATATCAATGTTCCGATCTCCACCCATCTATACCCATTATTCACAGGATGCTCACATTCAGTCTGGTCGCGTCCTGTTTGCCTAAGATCACTTATAACAATCACAAGGGAACATGTGAAGTATAACCCAAACAGGATTCATTGAAAAATAAAAGCCTACTGTAGAAAATACAAAGTGAACACAACAAAGAAAACAAGAAACCAAGAAACGAAAAAAAAAAAGGTCATGAAATGCCTTAGTATATGACAGACGCGCTGACACAAAGAAAACATTAGGAACCGGTGGGAAGCAGCTTCTCTTCACTCTTCCCCCACATATATTTGCTAGGAAATATATATATATATATATATATATATATATATATATATATATTACTACTATTATTACTACTGCCGCTGTTGATACTATTACTATTACTGTGACTAATACCTCACGTTTTAAATGCGGCCCAATGTTTTATGCACATTTAGTTATAGCCTACTCTGGCTGTTGCCGGGGCCCTAATATAACCCAGCATATGGGTTGAACGGGTTTTCTGTGAAATGTCATCGGGTGATTTTCATCCGAATGGTGGCACTTTGTGTCACCGGGTGTTTATCGCTCGGCGTGATGTCCTGGTGGGGTTGAACGTCAGTCACAGACATCTACTAATAAAACCGCCATCATTATTACTACAGCCACTACTATCGCATTATCCATTTTAGGAAAATTCATATGCATGGCTAAGGGGAAAGGGGTTAATTAGCCACCTTACAAAATTATTGGTGGTGGGGGGGGGGGGGTGGAGTCTATAGGCTTCATTAGCCCCTAGGTTGCAGCGACCCTGGCAACTGAATATCAAGGAATAAATATTGTTTTTAAAGTCATGCCTACTAAACATACTATGACTTTGAAGAGAGCCATGATCGCCAGTGCCTAATTCAGAACAAGTTTTGTGGAAACGAGAAGCAGCTGCACCAACTAGATAGCATATCAAACAGCCCGTGTTCATATTCGACCTGCCGCCCTCTCATTTTTTTAAACAATCACCTCCCCCTCCCCCCTTTCTTCCTTCCCCCATACCCAACTTTGCACTTCCTTTTTCTCTCTTTCCAGGTTTGCATTCTGTAGGATAAACAACTCAAGGCTCAGAAGCAAACAGCCACACATCCTCAAAACCCTATTCAATCGTATCGCGATATATCATAGTTGTATTGTGGTACATCAACATGGTTAAAGTAACCTTTAGTTGATGGGTTGAATGTTAATAAACGCTCTCTGATTTCTTTGACAAACTCCCTTTAGCAAGCGATCCTACGTTTGATGACCTAATATATGATAACGGAGACGTTTTATAGATTCTAAAGCCAGCATGGGCTTTGCCGTCCGGCTGATCATAGTTAATCTTGACAAGCGATATCAGCAGACATGAATAATTGTTAAGAATCGTTAAAGAAAGATGATGCCTTTCATGCAGACGTTCCATTCCGAAGATAGATAAAACTATTCAAGCGATCTTGGAACATCGTCAAACGGAAGTAATTCTTGATGAACTCCAACCTTAAAATACTTCATTCCCCAGGCGATACATTCAATTATCTCAAGTGTCTGCTGCATGATTTGCGGCGCATCTCGTAAATCTGCCTGAATTGAACATGGGCCTTTAATGCAAGCAAACGCCATCAATTATGTCCTTGCGACCGGACTCTGTATTGCGTTAGGAAGACATGTGCGTTCATTACAGCTCTCTGCTCATCAATATCACTTTACAGCCCACCAGCAAAGATCGTTTAAAAATTGTCAAAAGCTTTCAGAAATGTCAAAATTTGTTATTCCCGAACTACTGAAACAAAAACGTTGACAGATTGATTCACGATACATTGACATTGTAGAGCGACTAAAAATTAATACACTGGAGCTATTAGTAAACCTTTATGACCGGATGTACTAAAATATTTTAAAACAGAAGTGATTATTTCGTATGTGAAAATTAGAGATGGTGTGTTTGGGGTGGAAAAATAATGAAGGGCGGTGATGAGGGAGGGAGTGTTAGCAATACAAAGAAATACACTGCAGAGATTTTGATCAGTTAATTAAAAAAATTAACACACATTTTTATTCTGGCACAAGCATTCGGGACGATCATATATAAGTCCTTGGAAAAGGACAATCATCATCATAATGTGCCCTGTCAACTGGCGAAGGCGCTTAAGCATCTCCAGTGAAACAGCCTTGTGGATGATATCCCTCCATGCCATCGTTTCAGCCCATCCAGCATAATCTCTCTTGGTCTGCCTTTACCCCTTTTTTCACTTTTTTCACTGATCTTTCCAGTTGTCATGATGTTCTCAATGTCTCTCTTCTCATTATGTGGCAAAAGAACAGTGTCTATTTATTATTTGTGTATAAAGAGATCTACTTGCATTAGCCTCTTTCAAGCAATCGTTGTTAGTTACTCTGGCAGTCCAAGGTATTCGTAAAATTCGTTTCAGAAACCATATCTCTGTTGCTTCCAAATTCTTCCTAATTTGTTCATTGACATTCCATGATTCGCTGCCAGACAGCAGTACAGGTTTTATGTCACATTTTAGCACCCTCTTTCCGACATTAAATGAGATCGACTTATTGCATAAGATATTTTTCATTTTCTGAAATGCAGCTTTCACTTGATCTATTCTGCTTTTAATCTCTGTCGCATATTTTTCATCTATTGATATGATTGTTACCAGCTATTTGAATTTATTGACCTGGTTAAGTCTTTTTTTTCTTCATTTGGGATATCACAATGTGGAATTATCTTTTTCTTTAAAATATAAACATTACTTCCGTTTTCCTAATATTCAGTGAAAGTCCTTTCTTAGCACTCCTCATCCCCATATTATCCCTCAGTTGTTGTAAATCAGTTGCTTTTTCAGCTATCAAAACTGTATCGTCTGCATAACGCAAATTGTTTATATTGTATCATCCAACTCTTTCTCATGCATTCTCTTTAATTTCCCCAACAATTATTTCACTGTATAGAAAGGAAAAGTCTGGGGATAAGACACATCATTGTCTTACTCCTTGCTTTATCTGTTTAAAAGTGCCCAATCTGTTTCCCACTTTAGTTGCTGCTACTTGACATATACGTATACAAAGGCCATGAAAAACTCCAAAACCCTTAACAGAAAAATAGAAAATTGAAAGAAAACGGGCAGATCTAGACATAGCAAATCTAAAGTTTCTGAAGTTTGGGTATACAAAAACAAAGCTAAAAAAAAAATGCAAATGCTAATTTAAAAGGAAGCATGCGAAAAAGGAAACATACAAGACAATATTTAGGAGAATTAGAAGAAGATAAAAGGAAAGTGTTAGAAAAAAGGCAACATCTAAGAGATCTTTATAACGCCGAGAAAAAGAATCAGAAAAATAAAAGAAGCAATTCAATACGTAGATAACATAGCGCAAATAGTTAAAAACCCAGAGCCGTGCAACAAGGGTTGGACATTGGTGTCGTGGAATGATAAGCCATTACACATCAGTCCGTAAGACTGGTAACTTGACCTACCTGTAATCGGCACAAAATTCAAACTTGGACTCGTCCGGGAAAGATATAGTCCCTTATTTCGATATATATGCCTTTATTGGGACAAAATTATTATGTCTACATTTTCTAGTTGCTTTGACTTAACTCCACTTTTAAATGTATATCCATTGGATAAATTTAGAGGAGTTATTTGAAGTTTCTTAGAAACCGATTTACTCCTTGCCCATGTATACTAGGAACTCCTTTTTACCAACGCCTGAAGTGCGTATTTTGCACCATTCTTTTTGCCGGCTTCCCAGCGTTCAGATGTGTGAATTGACGCCAGAAAATTTCACTTTCACAAGGCGATCTGTAATGTCGGGGACTTTTCCTATGCTTGGGTAAGTTAATTATAGTTTACGTGTACCTAAAATGATGTCTGTTAAAGTGGTTACTGCTGCAGAGAGATCAGTATCGGCTGTGGGATCACACATAATTCGACCGTTCTTGATCGCTAGAGACGCGGATTCGAACTTAGACCTTCCTCTGTACAGACTAAATAGCCTAGGCCCTAAATAACCCACCCATACTGGTAAAACTAATAACCTTACAAGTGTGTACTATTTAAACTAACAACAGAAGTTTGTGCATACGAATGGGGACAGAATTTAAGTCAGGACTTGGTCGGCCAGTGTGGGAATGTGTTTGACCCAGATCAATGAATGGGTTAGGTTGGCTTGTGAGTCGTGGGGAATAGAAGAACTGAGGGTAAATATTGGTGTCGGTGTGCAGAGGGGAGGGGGAGAGAGATTGATATATGTGTTAGAGTGTCTATCTATCTCCACTATATATCTGACTTTCCATCTCTTGCACTAAACAGACAGATGAATGATAGGAGACTAGTGTCTCCTTGTCTTGAGAGGCATTCTGATGAATGAAACAGGGGAGCAAAGGTGGAGTGGGCAGATGTAGGATGATGACTGATGCTTGTTCTGTCTTTCCTGTCAAGATGTTACCCTTTTGGTGACGACTAATTCTGAGTTATTTCTTGGCAGGATGAACCCTTTGTGAAGAGCTGGCAGAAGATTCACAGTCCAACCAACACCCACCAACCATAACCCATCAATCAATTAACCCATTACCTACCACTTATCACCCAACTACCAAGTGTGGAGATTGATGTCAGTTTGAGGTGCCATATACCCCAAACTTCCTACAGTGCCAGAACATGTGGGTAGCTCAGGGACAGTGCTGCTAATGACTAGTGGGAGCCATTTGCTGTGTACTTATCCAGTTGCTGTGTCCTTTATGGTGAAGTACTCCTCCACCATCTGATCCAGTTGAGGCAGAGTCACCAAAGACAGTCGAATCATCAGGAGCTGAGGGAAGCATCATAGACGGAAAGAGGATAAGTTCAGTTTGATGCCTTATGTGCTATATTCCTCACAGCTCCCATGTTTCCCGAGGATGAAGTTGTGTCATCTCTAGATCATTCTGGCTGTTTAAGAGTTCTTGCAATCTGGACATTGTATTCTAGAATCCAGCTATTGTGATTTGGCATCTACTTCACTATTTTCTATTTGTACATGTTGTAATGATTACATGCATTCATTTTCATGGCTGACTTAGGTTTCTCTATTTCACCTTTTTAAATGTTTAGCATGTGTGTGTGTATGCATCTTAACTATATGTGTTAACATGGTTATGATAATGACTTATCATAACCTGGGGGCTTTCTTTAGTAAGTAGTGGGGGTGTCCAGCCAAGTGTGCCTAGGAATATTGTATTCATATACTGATATATTTTGTAGTGCTAATACTTGAGTTGCCCTACTCCAGAAGAAATATGTTGAGCGTATATTGTCCACGGGGAATCCCTTAGACCAATACGAGCCAAACGACTCAACATAATTATTTCTGTGTGCTGTTGGTTCTGAAGGAGAAATCCTTACATCAGGCACGTGACAGGAGTGATATGTGACAATTGGTAACACAGTTTGTATAAATAGGAATCACCTTGAATACCACGACAACATCTGAGCAAATAAGGACAAACTATAGTCGGATCTATAAGCTCATGGCTTTAAATATGTTAAATGCATTTACAAAATGTTAACTATTATATTTAAATAATACAGACAAAAACAATACATTGCTCAATTTAATGCCAGGTATATTTCGCTGTATCTCGTCAGGTGCGTTACTACAGAGTTACATAAACACAAAATGAAGCACAAAACTGAAAAAATAGAACATCGAGAGTGTGTTTTGGCGGCCGGAAGCTCACGTCACGTCACTTACCAGGGTAACTTCAAATTTACTATAAATTCCATCTGCTTATAAAGGAGGAGGTATTAGTCATTTCTTACATCCTTCTTAGGACGTAATTTTTTGTTATTTGAAGCCCCGCTCTGGCTTTTGCCAGGGGCCGCAATAAAGGCAGGCCATAAATATGGCCAATTGTCTGAACGCGGTTTCTGGGACCTCTCCATGGTGATCCTCATCCGCATGGTGGCACTTTGTGTCATCGGGTTTTTATCGCTTGCGTGATGTCCTGGTGCGGTAGAAAGTCAGTCAGCCGTCAAAGGAGGAGGTTGGCAAAAAAAAATTTCAATGTATTGTTTATGTCCGCATTTTCAAAATTCCTTACGGGAAAACATTTTTTTTTTGAACTATTATATTAAAAAAAGATATTCAATTGAATTTAAAATAATTAAGCAGCAGCAGATTAAGAAAACAGAAGCAAAGGTAGAGAAACAAATAACATAATATAATTATGCAACAGAAATAAATCGCACTGGATGGTCGTAAACTGTCTTATGGAGGAACATCATAATAATAACAGATAAGTCAAGAAGATTGACTTAGCTGCACTGAGTTTATAAGAAGGTTCAATGTATTTCCGTAGAATGGCAAGCCGCCTGTCGTGAGCATTGCACAATGCTTAAACTCCTTAGTCCCGGCAGCAATCCTAAAAAAAAAAAAAAAAACTTTATACAGAAACAGAACGGTGTTTTCTTGAAACTGACCCTTGATTCTTAAAGCGTGGGGCAAATGGCTTGCCCACTTTGATCAAAACACTTAGATATGTTAGAGAGATCCGAACGCCTCAATTTTTGACAGACGACACTATGATGACAAATCGAAAACATTCGGTGAGAGATGTATCCTGGAGGTGAAGATTTATTTAAAAAAATAACTTACAATTCGCAAAGCCATAGACATATGACGAACGCGTGAGACACATTCTTATATACCAGTTTTATCGTTCAGTTGACAATCATATGGGTGATATGGACAACATCTCGGCGGTCGACTTTACATGCCGGAGTAGATATGAAAATGGCAAGCTAAATCTACACTTTGTAAAATGAATATCTTGAAATTCATTGATTGCATGCCAGTTGGATGTAGAAAAAAAATGTATTGCTAAAAAAAAAAAAAAATTGAAAAAGGTAAAGGTCCTTTTCCATATCATTGGCAATTTCTTGGTGCTAGATCAATGTTTTATATACCAACTGTCACATATCACTCCTGTCACGTGCCTGATGTAAGGATTTCTCATTCAGAACCAGCAGCACTCAGAAATAATTATGTTGAGTCGTTTGGCTCGTATTGGTCTAAGGGATTCCCCGTGGCCAATATACGCTCAACTTATTTCTGGAGTAGGGCAACTCAAGTATTGGCACTACAAAATATATCAGTATATGAATACAATATTCCTAGGCACACTTGGCTGGACACCCGCACTACTTACTAAAGAAAGCCCCCAGGTTGTGATAAGTCATTATCATAACCATGTTAACACATATAGTTAAGATTCATACACACACAAATGCTACACATTTAAAAAGGTGAAATAGAGAAACCTAAGTCAGCCATGAAAATGAATGCATGTAATCATTACAACATGTACAAAAATAGAAAATATTGAAGTAGATGCCAGATCACAACTACTGGATTCCAGAATCCACTGTCCAGATTGCAAGAACTCCTAAACAGCCAGAATGATCTAGAGATGACACAACTTCATCCTCGGGAAACATAGGAGCTGTAAGGAATAAAGCACATAAGGCATTAAACTTAGCTTCTCCTCTTTCCGTCTATGATGCTTCCCTCAGCTCCTGATGATTCGACTGTCTTTGACTCTGGTAATTCTGCTCAACTGGATCAGGTAGTGAAAGAGTACCTCACCATAGAGGACACAGCAACTGTATCGGTACTCAGCAAGTCTCTCCCACCAGTCAGGTCACGACACTCTTTGAGCTACACCAAGCTCTAGCACTGGTAGGCTGTTTGGGATATATGCCCCCACAGAGTGATGATGTCAGAAACCTTCACAGGTGTTAGCTGGTGGGTAGTTGGTTGATAGTTGGTTTAGGGTTGGTGGGTTATGGTTGGTGGGTGTTGGTTGGACTGTGAAACTTCTGCCAGCTCCTCACAAAGAATTCATCCTGCCAAGAAATAACTCAGAATTAGTCATCACCAAGAAGGTAACATCTTGACAGGAAAGACAGAACAAGCATCAGTCATCATCCCCCATCTGCCTACTCCACCTTTGCTCCCCTGTTTCATTCCTCAGAATGCCTCTCCAGACCAGGAGACCCAAGTCCCCTATCATTCATCTGTCTGTTTAGTGCAAGAGAAGGAAAGTCAGATATACAGTGGAGATAGATAGAGTGTTCTAACACATATATCACTCTCTCTCCCCCCTCCCCCTCTGCACACAGACACCAATATTTACTGTCAGTACCTTTATTCCTTACGACTCCCAAAGCCAGTCTTACCATTCATTGATCTGGGTCAAACACACTCACACACTGGCTGACAAGGTCCTGACCCAATTCTGTCGCCATTTTGTATGCACAAACTTCTGTTGTTAGTTTAAATAGTACACACTTGTAAGGTTATTAGGTTTACCAGTATGGGTGAGTTATTTAGGGCATAGGCTATTTAGTCTGTACAGAGGAAGGTCTACGTTCGAATCCGCTTCTCTAGCGATCAAGAACGGTCGAACTATGTGTGATCCCACAGCCGATACTGATCTCTCTACAGCAGTGACTACTTTAACAGACATTATTTTAGGTACTCGTAAACTATAATTAACTTACCCAAGCATATGAAAGGTCCGAGACATTCTAGATCGCCTTTTTCAAATGAATTATACAGGCATCGATTGACACGTCTGGACGCTAGGAAGCCGGCAAGAGAGAATGCCGCCAATTACGCATTTCAGGCGTTGGTAAAAAATTAGTTCCTAGTATACATGGGAAAGGAGTAAATCGGTTTCTAAGAAAGCAGGAGCCCACTGATCATCAGTGGAAGATCCCTCGTCGACAATTGTTTAGGCCCATAACCTCCAAGACCAATTTCAGAGGGTGGACCGACCTGGGCCATGACCTCCAGGCCTCGATCTTTTCCTGATGCACTTTACCAGATATTCTCGGACAGGGACAAGACGAAATGGTGACTATGCAACGGGTACTGTGAGATTCGAAGTTAAATATCTGTACTGTCGTTGCGGTGACCAATTAGACCAGCCGGCTACCTTAACGACCAAGTGATATGCTTACGGTTGGTTCATTTGACACATGTTAGACAAGAATGCACTTAGAAAACGGTTCAAAGCCGCTCCGGTCAATGAACGGGAGCGGTTGCACCTAAAGAGCTGACACAGTGCCCTCTGTCGCGCCGAGAATTTCTGTAAGAAAACACGGAGAACCAAAAGGGAGCGAGAGATCTTCTTTAGGGACCCGTTTCAGTCTGCACGAAGCAACCACAGTCTGGGACTCTGGTGGTCAGTAAAAAAGAACTGGAGTCACATCTACTGAAGATGTACTTCGTTCGGAGAAGAAATGAACCTCTCGATGACAACCCAGAGATCACAAGTGGCTTGAAGGGGTCAGGGTTGCTGAAAGTACCGTTTAAAACGATTACCCCCTCTTGGTCTGAGGTCAAAGAGGTTGTGAAGAGAAGTCGCTGCAAATCTGCGCCAGGACCCAACGGTGTACCGTACGTGTACAAACGCTGCCCGAAAGTCCTCCGAATGCTTTACTGCTTGCTAAGATTAGCGTAGAGCCGAAATCACACATGTACTCATTGGCATAGAGCCAACAGGGTCTGCATTACTAAGGAGCGAGACTCTTTCAGTCTGTCCCATTTCAGACCTATTTCGCTTTTGAATGTTGAGGACTAGATATTCTTCTCAGTGATGGATCACAGTCTCACACAGTTTATAGTGGCCAGCAAATACATCGATGAGACTGTTCAGAAAGGTGTAATCCCGGGTGTTCCCGGGTTCCTTGAACACGCGACCGTGATCTATGAGTCTATTTAGAGAGCTGAGGCAGTGAAGAACTAAATTGCACATGATATGGTTGGACCTCGCCAACGCCTATAGGGCGGTTTACCATAAGCTATTGTGGCAGGCCCTTCGCATGTTCCACGTACCGAAACAGATCAGCGACATGATCAAGCAGTATTTCTCAAAGTTCGCCATACGCTTCTCTACCCCACGTTTACTACGAGATGGACTGAGCTCCAGGTTGGGGTACAATGGGTTGTACGAATTCGCTAATAATGTTCGTTATAGCTATGAAAGTCATGTTGGATGGGGCTGTCGGCGTCATTTTGGGTCTTCAAATTGGGGATCACTGGATGCCGCGACTAGAGCATTTATGGATGACACAACTGCTATAACGGGCAGTAAGGAAGATGCCCGCACAAGTCTGATGAGGTCGGATAGCGTAGTCGAGTGGTGTGGAATGCAGTTTAAACCGCAGAAATCTAGAAGTTTGTCAATCCATAAAGGTAAGGTGGCGGCAGTCTGTCTCATGGTTGCAAAGAATCGGATCGCCGCGGTTCTGGAGGAACAGCGGAAGAGCCTAGGCCGCGTCTATGATTCGAATGTATCTGGTAGAAAGGAAGTCAGGCAAATACATGAGTCACTTGCTACAGGCCTGCTCGTGATCGAGCTACGCAAGCTGATCGTGAAGTTTGAGGTCTGGTGTCTCCAATTTATGTTGATTCAAAAAACGCATCTGGCCGCTGCTCGTGCACGAAGTTAGCATAACGGCAGTGGAAACGATGGAAAGAAAAATCAACACAGCCAATGGGAAAATGGCTTGGGGCATCGCTTTGTGTGACTGTTGTGTCTCCGTTCAAGTCAATAAAGTTTAAAGTCAGCAAGGTAAGACTCGCGATGATGCTGTGCGAGTCTTTAGACCCCACGGTGGCAGCTATCCAGCACGCTCTAAAGACAGGTAAGAAATGGAAGGAACGTCATACACCCTAAAAGCCAAAGTATCAAATAAATGTCTGCCAGTATCTCTCTGTCGACTACCATAGTCTAAATGCCAAGTCTAACACTTGTCCAATAAACCAACCGAAAGCTTGTCACCATGGTCGTAAGGTAGTCGGCTGTTCCAATTTGCTACTACCGAAGCGACAAACACCATAATTCTCACATGTGTTACAAATCACCATATCGTCTTGTCACTGTCCGAGAACATCCGGTAAAGTACAGCTGTGAAGATCGAGACCTGGCTTCATCTTTCGAAATTGTATAGGAAGTTAGGGGCCGAAACAATCGTCGACGAGAGATCTTTTTACTGATGATCAGTAGACCCCTGTTGTGCATACTTGCGTGTGGAGTTCTTCTTCTAATTGTTCAGCATTAAACAAATATATTCACAAATAGCTGATTTGACAGGTGGAAAGTAAGACAAAAACATGCTGCTTAAAACCTAAGACACGAATGGTATCTATGCATGGACGTGCTGTGATAAACAAATTTTATGTGTGTGTATATATATATATATATATATATATATATATATATATATATATATATATATATATATATATATATATATATACACACACACATACATTCATACATTATTATGTAACTATATATATATATATATATATATATATATATATATATATATATATATATATATATAGCTACATAATAATATATAAAGGGAGAAAAAAGGGGGGGGGAGATTTAAAAAATAACCTACAGCGTCCAAATTATTTACTACCAGATGGCGATTCTTAACATGGATTAGTGGGAGGGGAAAAAAACCAGTTAGAGCAACACGCACATTTCTAGACCTCATAGAGAGTAATTTAGACATTTTAAAGACCTCTAATTCTAAATTAAAGGACCCTTTTCCATGTCTTTAGGTACACTAGACGTTTAGGGCTAGGCCTATATTTTATAGTGCAATCGAAGTGGTGAGCGATGTGGTCAACAGCACGCCGGGCGCCTTTACTTCCCAGGACTGTACCTGGTATCCATTTAAGACTAGGTCCAACTGGGAATGATGGCCATTTTAAAAAAAAAATGAACAGCTTAGTCAAGACTTGAAGCCACAATTATCAGATCTGCAGACGGGCGCTTAGCCGCTACACCACTACGATTCTTATTTATAATGGTAATAATAATTATTAATTAAGTGCAACAATTTTAAAATATATCACTATAGTAAAGTCTATCATAATAACTGAGTAAAATTGCAATTAAACATCGTGATTCTTTATTGTAAAATCCATAATTATGCAGTCGCCATACAATTTCACTTTAACCCATAAATGGATCAACACCGTGTCTGTATTTCAGAATCTTTGTTCGTGTTTCTCCATCTTCATCATTACAATCACGCACTCAGGCGTTAAACAACCTCGCTTCTTAAATACATTACAAATCTCGTTAGTTATTTTTCTCACTTGTGCAACTTTGGCACGTTAGGTCCTGGAGTGGTGGAAATTCCACTGATGTCTTTTTTTACAATTCGTTCTGTCCAATAATGTCTTTTCCCAATTTCTTCTGATGTTGTCGCGTGAGTTATTGGCCTCATGTGCTCTTCAGCTTCGGGGTCACATGACTAATAATGAAGAACTGACCTGCAGGGTTTTCTTTACTGATTTCATTGCAAGAAATAAAAAAACTGAGTTTCCTAAACGTTTGTTGCTTAAAAACACTTCAGATGACAAACTCGTATGCTGTGATTTTCATAAGTTATTTTGCACAATAATTATGCAGTATTACTTTTCTTGTTATTTAAACTTCTTATGACATCAACCACGAAAATGTCTTAGAAACAAAAGAAAACAAGCCGACCATCGTAATGGATTACTACTTTCTTCTTCTTCTTCTCTGCGTTCGAATTCGTAAGCTCAAATCAAAACATCAGGTGGGTTGCCTCTATAAACTCGCATGTCAGTAGCAGATCCTCCATGGTTCCTCATTGCTTGCTCTGCACACATTGCGCTTGAAGCCAGGTGTCTTTTCAAAGCTGTATGTAGAGGCGGCAAGTCTGCAGTATGTGGTCAGGTGTCTGTTGGTCCTATAATGGAAAACAACTAGTATTATAGATATCGAGTGCATATTATTATCCGAATACTAAGTCACTTTTTAATTGTCAGGAGTCACACCATAACTTTACGGTTAAAGAGGACCTATTGGGATTTGCTCATGTAGGATTCTTATCTTTGAGGTGGTAGTCCTGCTGATTGCACTGCCTGAAAGAGACAGGCTGCAGCAACTAAGTGCATGCAATTATCTTAGGTAGAAGAGTTTGTAAAGATTCTCCTGAATGTTCCAGTGTTGATTCAGTTATATTTGTATTAGTATGCGCTTATTAGGTAAGTTGTGGCAAGATATTAACCATACCACTCATAGAGTACTGACTGGTATCTAAAATAGGCACCGGCACATTGGGCTTAAACATCTTGCCCTCCATTCCCCCCCCCCCCACACAGCCCCCTTTCCAGCGAATTTTAGGGAGCAGATTACCCTCACCTACCAAAATGTACAAACATTATCTTATTAAGCATTTATTCATTCCTTTCATATTATTCACAGTATAGTATGTAAAGTAAAGGACCCTTTTCCACGCCTTAAGGTGTATAGGGCATATAGGGCTAGACCTATATTTTTATAGACCAATCGGCACAAGATGGGTGATGTGGTCAGTATCACGCCGGCCGCCTTTACTTTCCCGGGACTGCACATGGTACCCACTCAAGGCTGGGTCGATCTGGGAGCCAAGGTCATTTTTTAAAAAAGTCCGGCTCCGCCAGGGAGCGAACCCACGACCTTCCGATCCGCGGCGAGCGTCTAGCCGCTCGGCCACGGCGACTCCTATTCACAGTATAATAATATATTTATTTCTCTTTCAGCACACAGTAAATAAGAACAATACTGGCTATTTAATTTTTTTTACTATGATTGTTGCTGCGCAATTAAACAAAGCTTGAGCGGCGTCCGTGGCGTAGGCGTTGCGAGTCCGACTCCTAATTCCAAAGTATCGCGATTGAAACCCACTGCTGGCTGCGCGGATTTTTATCATGGCACGGGCGTCGCATGTCGATCCAGCCTAAAATGGATGGGTACCAGAATGGCTGTCCTGAGAAAGTAAAGACGGCCGGCGTAATGCTGACCACATTAACCACCCAGTGCCGATTGGTCTGTAAAAATATGGGTGCTCTTCCCATATGCCCGATGCACCTAAGGCGTGAAGAGGAATCTATACTTTTTTTTTTTAAAACTTTGCTTTAAACAAAGCTTGAAACCATTTGAGCTTCTCGTCCCTATCAAAAGCGTTTCTTTGTGGCGGCGCGCCTGGTCAATAACAATATCAGTCTAGCAGCATATGTCCAGTGGTCATTGGCGTAAAAGGGTCCTTCAGTTTAATAAAAGTATATCATTTCAACAGGCGAGCTGGCAAATGTCTAGACTAGTTTAGTTAAACTTTTAGCACTTAACTGACTTCGAGAACGAAAACTCAGACTCGGTTGTGAAAAAAGGGACCAAAGTAGAACCCAGTGTATACGAACTCGTTAATGAAGATCATAAGGTTAACGTCAACAACACTGTGCTCCTAGCAGGCGTGTAATGTTCATACCAAATCTTTTAGTCCCCGCTTAGTACGAATTTTTTGTAACAGCAACTTCTAATCTCGAAATATTGTTAACGAATTTTTTGCTTCGTCTTATCTCAGCAAGTCCATATATATATGCTGTGGTGGAGCCCCACAATCTTTTTGTTGTTGTTGTAACTGTCTACTATGTGACACTGTGCGTTGCAGTTTAACAGAACTAGGGCGCGTATGGCTGCTTGATGTGCTGTGATAGTCAAAGCCTAGGCTGTCAGTAACTTCTTCAGTCCATCGTCTTTTAAGTCACTCTGGCCTTTCTCTCTCTCTCTCTCTCTCTCTCTCTCTCTCTATCTCTATATATATATATATATATATATATATATATATATATATATATATATATATATATATATATATATCTATATCTCTCTCTCTCTCTCTATCTCTCTCTCTCTCTCTGTCTCTCTCTCTCTCTCTCCCATTCTCTGTCTCTCGCTCTCTGCCACTTGGAGTTTCCATTTATGTAGCTCGCTCTAACTGCTGGTACTGTAGGAATTTTTTCTTCTTCTTCGGTTAGCGAATAATTTCAGTGTGGTTTGTTTCTCAGTCTTTCTCAAATTCGTCATTAAGCAGAATCTCCTTCTTTACAGGTAATTTGCCTCCCTGCATATGAAATTCCATTCTCAGTTTTCAAAAAAAAAAAAAAAAATGTCAAATAATGCGCAAATAGCTAGCACAATCTTGATTCCTGAGACGATCTATGCATGTGTTGGATACAACGATCATCCAGATTATCTGGCGGGCATGGTGGTTACTATTAGTGGTCCTGCACTGGACAGGATTGATGCCAATAATGCCATGCGAGATGCTTATCACAGAACGTATTATAGCAAACTTGTTCAGGTTTCATGATATTGGACTGCAGTCTACAGCTGCGGACATAAATATTTGACTCATGGCAAAGGGTTGATTAATCAATACAAACGGGCGTGATCATTCGTTTTGTGCTTGTGGAGCTACTGAATAGGACACTGAAGCACCCAAGGACCTGTCCGTAATGATCTATGATAGTTGTCATTAATCACCAATTCTCTCTTTCATTTATTTATTTTGGCGCTTTATGAAGAAAGGGCCCCAATGTAGCCCCATTGGCATGCGTTTTCGATGCCGGATCAGGAGATAATTGTCTACACCAGATTCACTTTGATAGATGGAGGATCTGCTCACTTACGGTACATATCTTTTAGGCGTTTCGAGTCCCACTTGTAATTCCAACGTGACGCGAACGAAACCCACTGCTGGCTGCGAGGATTTGTATCATGGTATGGGGCGTAGCAGGTCGACCAAGCCTAAAATGGGTACCAGGATGACTGTCCTGGGGAAGTAAAGACGGCCGGCGTAATGTTGACCACATTACCCACCTAGTGCCGATGGTCTGTTGAAATATGAGTGCTCTTTCCATATGCCCGATGCGTAAGAAGGCGTGAAAACGGATCTTTACTTTCTACCTACAAATCTTGGATTTAAGATATTTATAAAGGGCAACAAAACGATACAAGATATGTTCTTGGTTTAAATGGTAAATGCAATAAATAATGGTTTCCCTGTGTGCTTTTTTGGGGGGAATCCAGTTTGGGGAGGAAATAATGTTCATTGCGCCTTAAACAAGCATGTCGTATGATCAGAGGTGTTTGCTTCGAAGTCTGAGTGCATCTGTCTGAGAGGCATTTAAAAAAAGTACTATATGTGAAACAAATATGCAAACAAAACTCAAGTTCTGTCCCTAAAAAGCAGTGGGTAAATAAAATATTGCACATGTTAAGCTGCAAATGAATTGCTAGCGAAACCTTGACACAACTAAAATAACTCATGAAAAATGAACGCATGTTCACTGGCAAACAGAGAAGGCAGTGAAAAAATTCAGAAATCACAATATAATAAAACGTTAAAATATGTAAAATTCATGGCCGTCTTCATACGAAAACGCATGCATATTTTAAGATTGCTTAATAATAATTCGGAGGGAGCAGAAGATGAGCAGAAACAGTATTTTTACGTGAACAAAGAAGACACAACTACAGACTGCGCAATTTATTGCCTGACATATTTCATTGTATCTGAAAATCAATAAGTTGCTTCTTTGCACCTAATATATATTTTGGGAAGTTTACATAACTTTCGCGTAATCTTTACGAAAAAATTGCTTACATGTATGCTTTATTGTGATCTTTTCTTTTAAAATTTCAACATTATGTGGAGACTTATCTATGGGTCTTTAGTGTTAGTTTCGATTCGTCTTTTTAAAAAATGTACCTGCACTAGCAAGTCGATCCTGATTTAAATGAATGAATTTTCCTCGACAGGAAAGACGGCCAGCTTGATCAGCTTGACCACAGCTTCTACTACATGTTGTATGATATTGCAAACAAGTGCCCATAGACCCTTATTTCCACTGTTCCTGCGTGGTTTCTAGGGCCTTATTATGGAGGAATCGAAAATAGACTCCGCCTCCCTAAAAGAGTCGACGAATTATGGGTCGACTTTGAAGCAGAAGGGCATCTGCCTGAGAAGGATGAAACAAATGAGCCAGATCTGTAAAACAGATGTGTCTGCAATGCTCAAATTCTAGAACAAGACAAAAGGTCTAAATGCAGACAAACAATCAGAATTGTCTGCAGCAGTTTACAGCCCACGAAGGCTGAAAAGACGAAGAAGAAAATTGATATTTTTTGAGGATACAACCTTGTTAAAGTCGTAAAATTCTTTTTCAGTTGCACTGATGATCAAGCTATCAACGGCAACGTATTCAAAATATTCCACGGATGTCTGAGTACATATATCTATTTTTTAATATGATGTGTCTCTTTGCATTCCTGTGTATCTTTGACGTAGCGTGCCTGATATAAACCATCTGAACACGAATGCATGTTCGCCACTCCAAAAGAGCTGATTATTTCGCTAATAAATATTCTCAAAACTGAATCCGCTATTTCAACATGGTTTCATTTTTTTTATTAAAATGTTTTAAATAATAAACAAACAGACAAAAATGCTTGAATGTTGAGTTTTAGTTTCCTGCCCTTTTCAGATCATAATATTTACCACACGAGAAAGATGACAAGAATACAATAGTTCCTGTCTTAATATTCCTATGGTATAATGTATATTTTTAATTGCTAGAATTATTTGAAGACATTAGCTGTCAGGAAACATTACCTCGCTGAATACTGCATCATTATAATCATCATGTGCAGTACCAAACGGCGTAGGAACTCTGTCACTCCACAGATCGAGGCCCTGGGTATTCTCAATCTTCTTCTTCGCAATTCACTGGCCGTAAACTCCAGCGGAAGGGGGAGGGGAAGGGGACAGGGAAGGGAAGGGTCGAGTTGTGATGAAAATGCTGAAGTTTATGGCACGGAGGACACTGCCCAAAAAAAAAAACCTGCAAATAACTGCCTTCATTACCACTTTTGCTGTTTAGGCCGGGTTGTCTTTGAGCCTGAGGATTGACGGTCGCATGGCTAGTGCTGTCGCCACGACTGTGCAGGTGAGGGTTTAATTTTGCCCCCGACAGAAAAAAATCCTGCCACCTTACCAAGAATTCGAACCCAGGTCTCCGGCTTAAGAGCCCAGCGTTCCAACCTTTTGGCCAGCCGCTACAGGGAAGACAATAAATGAAAACACAACAGGAATAAACATTACCGTTTTCTGATTATCAGAGAAATGGCTGGTCGAGATAAGAACGCTGGACATTCGTGCGGCAGAACTAAGTTTGATTCCTTAATAACGTTATATTTTCTTTCCTTGACAGGGGTAAAAATAAAAATCCCAAACTATACAGAACATGACAACTGCACAAGCTATATGGCTCTAAATCCACAGGCTCTAAGACTAATTGACGAATGGAAACCGGTATTCATTATCACGCCACCCGCCTATATGTTTTATAAAATTTGTTAGTGCTAACGTTCGGCAGAATTCTTCATCATCATCTTCTTCTTCTTCTTTTTTTGTGGTGCTGCTACTGCTTCTTCTACGTTAATCCCAAGATGTAATAGCACCGTGTCCTTTTACAGCATGGCTGCGATATTTGACCGTTTTGGCCGACACATCCGACGTCTGCAGGGATTTTTTGACCTGGTTAGCTTTCCAGGAATAATTAAATTTTAAAAACATTTTTTTCGATGGGCATATGAACACGTCACTGGAAAGCAGACAGGCATAAACTCTAACCCCTGTACCAGCATAGCTCTTGACTTAAGCCATCTAACGATATCCTCCTCATGTCGCTGGTGACACATAAATCATCAGAAGTTATCCCTGCTGTATTTCTGCTCTTCGTATGCCATGTCATTTTACCTTCCTTTATTTCCAAATCTAACCTCCTTTTTGTTCCCATTACCAACCCCAGTATTTGTTGGCTGTTTGAAATTTTCCCAGTCAATTTTACGTTCTGTAATTTGCCGTTGCTTTCTAAACGGCCTGCTCTCGATACCACTGTCGAATTTTACGCAAAGCGGTCTGCTACATGATGGCTTGCAGCTAAAATCGAATCTAGTATATACGAATTAAAATAGGGGCTTTTGAGTTAAACTGCCATAGATAAATTCTCATAATACCATGGACAAAGAGAAGAAGAAATACTGACATTTTAAAAGATCTGAATATCAAGGAAGCTAATAAGCAGCATTCTGTCTCGGAAGCTGTAATATCTTTGTCATATCAAGCGGCATGGCAGATTGGAAAAACATAATATAAGAAGGCATGGTACCAAGAAGAAGGGGTAGGGGCCGACTAACACGAAGATAGGCACAGGATATGACTCCTTTAATATTAAAGTACTCGAGTCGGGAGATCTGGCGAGAGACCGAGTTTCTTTCACGTAGACCGCGATGGGAGCGACGTTCTGCAAAGGACCACCTAAATAATGATGATTTTAGAATTACAAACATCTTTCGCACCGCTTAAGCCACAGATGCCTCAGGTCATGCTCAAGCATCTATCAGTGAATAATTACACACAAAACTGCTTCCGATTTTGAGTTCATAGTTTCCTCACTTTAATGTTCTCATTGGCAGGAGTACACAAGCTGTGCTGAATTCGATGTGCCAACGGCTGTTCTCAATGCCTGATCAATTTTTGCCTCGATTTATCTCATAGCTAGCCTTATGAAATCCTTTCACCCGTTTAAAAAGAATAAATTGTTCTTCTTTTTTCCCCCTCAAATTTCCATTCTGTCCACTTTTGTTTTGAAAGAAAATTTTGAGGAAAATGCACAATTCTCTCAAAGGAAATACATTTATGCTGCAAGAGATTTCCTCAGGGCATCAATTATTTTGTTATATCTCCAAACGTGTGTCTTTGCTTCGCTGATCGTTGTCATGTTTTCTCTTTCTCTGTCTCCTTGAATTCATTAATAATTGCCTGCCGCGCGCCTGCTTTAAATAATCTTTTCCGACCTATCTGACTCGCGGCTCCCTGGGAGTTGTCATTGAATTGCTGACGTTTATGGCACAGTAAATAAAAACATAATAGAAATAAACTTTACCATTGTTCAAGTATCATAGAAATGAGTGGCCGAGATACCATGTAATCAACGATTGTGGGGCTACAGTAATCCCCGTGTCTTCTCCCCGATCCCACTGTTTGGGGCTGAGGGAAGGGGATATACTGATTGTCCTTTAGCAAAGATGTAAAACATGACTTATCCGTGTCTTGCTTCTTCCTGGTTCGTAGTTAACGATATCTGTGTCCTTCGGCCGAAAACACTCCATTTCTTCATATCACTGATTAGTATCCTTTTAAGAAAGGTTTAATTTTTTTTTTTTTTTTTTTAAATATTGGGGGGTTGTGGGATGGGTGTTTTTCATTTTTGATGTGTAGGCCTAAACGATATAGACAGCGCAGGCTAACCGTAACATTTAATTGATGTTTATGATGTTTGTAATATGCAGTCTATTAGACTTCGGTCATTTTTGGATTAGGCCTATCACCATACTTTTTAAAAACTTTCAGTAACATAAGTATAATTAGAACACATTAGTGCGTTTGTAATTTAGACTAAGATGTTGTAAATATTTGTAAAAATTATTATTATTATTATTATTATTATTATTATCATCATCATCATCATCATCATCATCATCATCATCATCATCATCATCATCATCATCATCATCATCATCATAACTATGAAATAAGGTACGAATGAATGACTGTATGCAAGGAATGGAGTGGAAGAGCAGAATGTTAGCCGGACCTCCGTGTCCAATTTTTAACCCTTTGGAAAAAAAATTTGTTCCTTCGTTCGTTCGTTCAGTTCACCACTAAATGATGCAGAACTGGCCAGTATATCTGTCTGCTGGTTCCCAACACACCAGCATTACCTAGGAAAATATCCAAAGGACGCTAGCTACCCGAGACCACTAAAGCGATGCTTACCACTCTGTACGGAGCATGCCTTTCTCCGCCTTTCTCAACATACTCTGTGAGTCATTTGCAATTACGACACGTGTTTACAGATGATTCTAAATCCAGTGAAAGGCAGCTGTGTCAAATAGGGCTTTGGAGTTTGCTGGTGACAATGTTTAGTAATGTCAATTAGGTAAACCAGTTATCTATACCACAAAGAGTTGTGATACCCTTACTCTGCTCTAAGAGACGCCCTCACTAAGTTTTAAACCATGTCCAATAGGTGACACAGGCAGTATCTAATTACAAAATACACACTGTGCACTGTGAGTAACTGTTGATAATAGAAATTTCGGCTTATACCCTCCTTCCGCTCATTGTCGAAAGTATTCGAATAGTAAAACAAACCTTAAGAATAAGTATATTAACTGTTTATGAGAAAACATTAACTGGGTTGATGATTACACAATGTCTTTGCTATTTCGAAAATTATGTGTCCACTAAACTTTTAATGTTGTAATATATTGAAACTAAAGATGGCCACCCGGTCCCCCAGGCTCGGGGGTTGGAAGCAGTGTTGACAGCTCTGCCCTGTAAAAAAAAAAATCTACAACGTTACTGAAACTTCAAGAGGAAATAAGTGCTCTAAACGTCCGGCGGTCTTGGGACAGAGTCCCTCTGTCAGCATGAGCAACATGGGTGAAAGCCGAAAGGAAGCACATGATGGGAAAACAAGTCTGCTGGATGTCAAAACCAAATTAGGAATTGGTTTCTGGAATGTAAGAACCATGTTTGTAACGGCCAAAACCGCCCAAGTAATTAAAGAAATGCAGAACTATAAACTGCATATTCCTGAAAACCAAAGGGAAAGAGAAAGAAGGAGCGCTCAAAAACAACATGGAGACGAACGATGGAGAGTGACCTAAATGGGTCATCTCTGACGGAAAATTGCACTGAAGATTGCACAGTATAGGACCGCATGGAAAGTCCTCTCTAAAGCCTTATGGGCCACTAGGCATAAAAAGAATTGATGATGATATTGAAATACGCACAAACAGTTTATCAAAACACACACACACTCTCTTTCTCTCTCCCTTTCTCTTTGTGTGTATGTGTGTGTGTGTGTGTGTGTGTGTGTGTGTGTGAGTGTGAGTGTATGTGTAAGAGCCTATAGCGATGGCGAGTGTGACTAACAAGACGTCCTAACAATAGGGAAACGTTTCCACAATTATAGCATGGGATTTAAGGACCTTTGTTGCGTTTATTTGTATTTAGTTTGTTTCTTCTCAAAAGTTGGGTTCTCAGCCTCTCTGCAGTTATTTCTTCCTTCCTTCCCATTCCCTTTCTGATGTGCCCCTTCCAATGCAACACGGTGCATGTCATTTGTTTCCACATATCCACCTCAGTGTCTGTATCATTCATGATCCGCTTGCACACTGCGTTACAGCAATATCAAAGTGAATGAAAAACAACTTTCGGAAAATGGTATGCTAAAATATCATGGTGGTGCTCTACGTTTTATCATCATCATCATCATCAATATCATATTTTCAGTCTGGTACCAGGTAATGCTCTGGGGAGTAACAGCACCTGGCTTTATGTTGAGCACAGCTGCTACCGAGGCAGACTTGTCTATGAAATATGATTCTAGCATCATATGTCCGATTTGTCACTGGTGTGAAAAGTGTCCTTCGCGGTCTTTCAGTGGGAGTTTTGTGACAGTAAAATTAAATAATGCGTTATCAAACTATGATAATGAGTTAATAATGGATTTATAGTGAGTTAATAATAATTGGGTACTATATATTTTGAAAGTAATACTTTTTTTTAGGATTAAACATTTTTCACCTTTTACTAATGCACATACTGAGTTGATGATAGGAATACACATATTAGACCAATTGGCATTCGATGGACAAGGCCATTTTTTTTAGGTTTCCATAAGTTAAAGTAAGGAAAGAATACGGAAGAGTCCTGAATGTTCGTCCATTTAGACTTGTGTTTTGTGTCAAGGCCTGAGCTTTGCTTCAAATCCTCATTTACTGGCTTATTTGTGTGAAGTTGTTTGTTCCTTGCCGCTCGGCCAAATACATTCAAACTTCGATGGAGTCTCCCAGTTAGTCGACTCACACGACATGCTTGTTTGGTAGGCAGTGGATCTATTCTTGAGGGCCCCATAACCCATAAGGAAAGAAAGTCAGTAGTAAAAGAAGCTTAGACATGGCGAAAGAAATGATGATACACAGTCGTTTAAGACCGTAGCAATGGCAATCACCACACAGGCATTACAAATGGAGAACACGTGGACTGAAGAAACCAGGACGATGTCCAACATGCACACACACACACACACACACACACACACACACACACACACACACCCACACACACAACCGAAACAGAATTTTCATGAGAGAGACCGAAAGTCCAAGATTCTATTCCATCCACGATATCAACTCTGCAGGAAATGGAAAGTAATCGGGAAACAGAATGTGTGTCTTCCTTCGGTGACACATAATAGAACATCATAACGAAAATAATCATAATAGGGGAATATCATCAAACTTTTTGATTCAGAACACTGAAGTTTGCCATTTGTCAAGTGCGTTCTGCTAAGGCCCATGATGATAACGAGAGGGTATAAATAGTTAAGGTAGTTAGTAAACTGCGCCAACATATACAGAAATGCACGGAATAGAAAAAAGTCACTTTACCCCAGTGACAGTGAATTTCTGGGTATAAAATGAATTGACCTACGAAAATTGTCATTGACAAAGGAACACAATGCTTATAACACGCACCCTTATCTTAGTCTCGAAGTGCCAAATCAAATAAATAACAAAACATGAACTTCTGGCGCAAGAGAGGAAAGTGACAAACCACAAGACACAATACAAATATATCTGGAAGATTAAGATTGACGTACTAAGTAACCCTCTTGAATACAAATAATCCAACTCAGCGGTTTTAAGTGGATACCTGATTTGGGATCATTTAAACATTCCCCGAAACTCTCGTTAAGTGCCACTAAATAACGCCACTTCCTTCGGCCCAGAACTAGTGCTGTGATTTCCCTAAGGAGTCGCAGAATTCCTTGTTCTGAAAACATAAAGTAAAAGAGTTCTCCGTAGCCAAATTTTTTATAATTTTGTCAAACACTTGAGTTATCATAGTAAGCACACACTGAAATTTTTAAACAGTTTAATTATAGTGTATTAGGAACTACTGATTTGTTTTTCCTAATGATTGTTATCTAGAACACATATTGCAGTAGCAACGCCTCTGCTGCTACTATTAACGACTAAGTACTGCTGCTACTATGGATAAGCACCAGCAAGGAGTTCAACATTAGAATTTTGAGAGCATGCATCTTTCCTTTATCTACATACGGATTTGAGTCGTGGACTATCTTTCAGTCCTTAAGGAAGAGAATAGGGACTTTTGAGCTGAAATGCTATAGAAAGGTTCTCAGAATATCTTGGACAAAGAAGAGGAGAAATATTGAACATCAAGGAAGTTTGGCTAATAAACAACATCCTGTCTCGAAAGCTGAAAATATTTTGGTCATATCAAGCGCCACGCCGGATTGAAAAAAAAAATCAAAGCAGAGGGCATTGTACCAGGAAGGAGGGGCAGGGGCCGACCAACACAAAGATGGGCACAGGATATGAGTGACTCCTTAAGTATGAAAGTACATGAGGCGGGAGAACTGGCGAAAGACCAAGCTACTTTCAGGCAGACTGTGATGAGAGCGACGTTCTGCAAAGGACCTGCTACATGATGATGATGACTGCTGCTACTACTACTACGTCTAATATCTCTACTACTACTAAGACTGCTGCCGCTGCTGCCGCTGCTACTACAACTACTGCATTGATCCTTCATTTAGGACTGATTCAGTTTGTCTTCACAAAATGTACTTTCCTTCCTTTCCTCCCTGAGTAGACAATTTACGACTACTGATCAAACAGGCCACCCTTTGGGGTACCATGGAAAGTATTGCATCGTTTAGTAAATAATCCACATGGAAGTATGCTGATCATGTATCCCTGTTTCGGAGATTAGGCGCTTTGTTTTGTAACGGTATGGATTTTTATACAACATTAGGAGTTGCAAACCCCATTTGCATGAAAAGTAAGCTTTCATTTTTGTATATTGTGATGTCATTTCTTCTAGGCCGTGCGTCTCAACTTCCCAGATATCTGGCCATGCGCTAGTAGTATAAAATCAGCCTTGGTAAATAAACGATGAAATTCTTTAGAAAATATTACAAATGCTTCTATCCACAACTGGTTAGACCATTTTGTGTGGAAACCCTTGTCTTATACCAATCAGTGCCATCATTTACAAAAAATGTAATAAGGCATACATTAGGTAAACTGATAGAAAGCTAGCAGATCGTTTCCATGAAAATCTTAAGGATATTCGTTATTCGTCAAAAGGCTGCTAAAGTAGGATGTCTCAATTTTAGCAGTTCCGACAAGTAAAGCCTAATTGATATCTCAGTTACTGCTATAACATCTTGCTCCAGTTATCAAACTAGCCGCTACTCCTTTCATAGTAGTTTTCTTCACAGTTTTGGCTTTCAATTAATTAATTATTTAATTATTAATTTAAAATTAAGGGATTCATATTCTTCTTCTTCTTGTTTGCGCCCACCAGCTGTAAACTCTGGTCGAAAGTTCTGGACTGCAGTCCTGTTCCAGAACTTGAGTATTGCGTGTGCATCCGTTTTACAGATTTGACACATTTGTGTGCAGACTGTTGGCCCCTTGCCTCTCAGACAGATGCACTCTAACTTCGAAGGAAATTCCTAGTAAGTCGACTCTTGCGACATGCTTTTGTGTAGACAGTGGACCTTTTCTTGTTTTCCCTACAATAGGGCCCCAGAACCCACACAAAAAGGGATTGGATGGGGGGTTAATATTCAAAACAGCTATTTTTAACTTCAATCAATGTCTGTTTAAATTTATTCATTTATTTTACTTGTTTATATTTCTACCCCTCTTTTTTTTTCAAATTTCTTCTTACTTATTTCGTATCATGATACAGTGTTTCCTTGTCCCTACTTTACCTCCATCACGTATTTTAGTTGCTGTTGATCGTATTTTGATATCTTACCATATCTCTTTCACGTTTGCTCTCTTTTTATCTGTCTGTCTCTCTCTCTTTCTCTTGCTCTCTGTCTCTCTCTCTCTCTTGCCCTCTCTCTCTTTTTATATATATATCTCTCTCTTTCGCCTCACAGTATCGTTGATTGTCCTTTAGAGTGAGAATTACACAAGTAATAATGCAACGAGTGTAGACGTGAAAGCTGTCAATAAGAAATAACTCTAACACTGTGAATCTTGACTACTGTGAACACTATCCACATTTATTAGTTCTGCATTTCTGACCCACTCATTCATGGTGAGTTGCTAAATCTCAGTGGCATTAGCGCCTACACACAAGTACGATAGTCACGTGCTTAAATGTCTTTCACAGTGGCTAATATTGTTTTTCTTGATTTGAACTACATAATTTAACCTAAACGACCAGCCTATAATGACGAATCACGAAATGTATTACGAAGTAAATACGGTAATTATGATATTGATATCACTAGCAACAGAAGCGCTCGGAACCTGAATGCACTTGGTCCACCCCCCCCCACCCCGAACATATTTCTCACTGGGGGTTAGCCCTCTAGAAAATGTGCAAGGAAGCCAGGTAGTCCACTAATCATCTATGTGTTCCCTTTCCTGAGTATTTATTAAACATTTCCGCAAGTCAACCAGCGTGACACATAGATACACCACTGCTGTCCACCTCATCACACTTGGCCAACCCTTACTCCGTCGTCTGATGAATATCTACATTAAAAACATTCAGAATTCCATTTTCTAATACACCAAATGCTGATAGATCCTGCGGACACTGCGACAGAATTAACACATTAATCAAACTGACACAAAGCAGGCGTTCGAACCAGCCTTAACTCTCACAAGAGTCTGGTTATACATGTGGAATCCGTAAATCTCACACACTACTCCCACACTCTTTCAGTGACCCAAGTATCCACTCTCATTTCTCACTTATGTCACTCATATCACGTAATAACACTGCGTACTTTCACACCCTCTGCCCTCCGATATAAACTCCTGGTTAAAACACAACAACTATCAAGCACAAGCGTCTTTTTTCTTTACCATTTTATTCACCCCCTCCCCATTTTTATCTACATTACTGCCCAAATGTGTGTACTATGCTTGGATTTGGATGCCATTAAAAGAAACCGCTTTACTATTTGCCTGATTTATTCTCATTATCTTTTTCTTTTTCTCATGGATTTATCTGACCTAGCTGCTGTAATCTCGCGTGAAGTATATTAAATTTATCTTGCATCTGATTCCGTAAGTGGGACAGAGGGGAACTATCTTCGGCAAAATCCAGATCATCCAGCTGTTTTGTCGGAGTCAACTAAACTCCCTTCCTGGCATTGGCTGTTCCTGTTTTCATATGTCAGCCAATTATTGCCAGTAAAAATAGGAGCGGCCACACAAGACACCTCCGTAGCATTTCTTTCATTTCAAATGTGTCTGTGAGCTTTCCCTCATAAACAACTCAACATTTCTGGTCTTTTATGTTGCAATTGCTAGGTTAATTTTCCTATGGGATTCCATAGTGCCCCATTAATAGTCAGAGAAATTCCATATCAATATTGTCAAAAGCGTTTTCATAGTCTGTAAAGTCAAAGTGAAATGGTGAGTTCAATTCAATGCTTTGTTCTATTATTATACGTAATGTGGCTATCTGGTCAGTACAGGATCTGCTTGGCCAAACACATCTTAGCTTTTCATCAATAGTATATTTGATCTTTTGAAGATAATCCTACTTAATATTTTTACAGGAACTGACAGCAACATAATTCCTCTATAGTTTTTCACATTCCTGTAGATCACCTCTTTTTTTTGGGGTGGGGAGGGGGTGGGGAGGGGGGGGGCCCAAGATATCCTTCTCCCTAGTTTGCTAGCATTTCTTTGGTCTCTCAGAGATACCAAATAATTTATGTAGCTATTCTGTTGATGTGTTTATATTGGCCTTAAAAATATTTGCTGGGATACCAACTGGACCACCTTTCCTTCCTTCAGAAGATTGATAGCTTTCCTAATTTTTACCTTTTGATCGTATCTCAAAGTTGATATCCAGTTCCATTTATACATGTTGGATATCTAGAGGAACCTCTAGAGCTTGTCTATTCAGAAGTATTTCAAAATATTCAGTCCATCTGTCCATTTGATCTTTAGTGTTACTGAGTACCTTTTCTTGATTATCTTTTTTTTTTTTTTTTGATCCAGTTGACTGACTATTTACCTACTAATTCCCGTATATTACTGTAAATGTCTCTGAAGTTTTTTTTTTTTTTCGCGGCTGCTGTCTCCGCTTCTTGTGCTAGGCTATATAAATATTTCCTAATATCTGCCCTTAATTGCCTCTTAACTTCCGTATAAGCTTCTGTGAGCTTTCCCTGAGCTCTAGCTTTAGCAGCTCTAGTTTTACTATTATTTAAGTCTGCCTTTTTACTTTTTTTCTTTCTTCGATAGATTTTAATGGTTTCTGGCGTTATCCACGCTTTATGTTTCCTTTCTCTCATACTAAGGACTTCTTTAAAAGATTCATTTAAATTTCCATGATGTGATACTAACAAACTTCTGTGTTTACATTTTTAGCTAACTGCGGTAACACCCGGTACTTATCAGAGACTGTAACTAAAAACTGTTACTTAACTTCTTTATCCCAGAGACATCCTATATTATACTGGTTACTATGATTAAATTATGTTATATATGTTTTAAGTTTAAACTTTATTTTACTTGCCACCAGAAAAAGGTTTTAGTTATTTCTTAATTATAGCCACGTTAGTAATTGCGCATGATCCGTAGTCAGAACGCAAGGGCTTCCGCCATTCGCCCGGCGAGTTACGTGCAGCCAACGCCTTCTCTAATACATAGAGTAGGGCGTGGTACAGCAAACAAGACTATCTCTATAGTTGCCACAATAACCATATTAAACTCGATATCTATTTTCTGTTTTTTTTTTTTTTTTTTTTTGCAAACAACCTTCGTTTGGGTGGGGGGGGGGGGGGTGCATCACGGACTATCTCGACGTCGGCGCAGACATTGACTGCGACATTAACTTCATTAACCGTGTTAGACACGTGCGATTTCTATTGTTGTGCCGTTTCATTATTATATCTGGAGTATCTGTCTAAGAGAAAACAATTGCCTGCGGTTTTGAGTTGTGTTATGATCGGGACACAGTAGTAGGGACACACATCTCTAATAGTTAGGTTCTCTTTTCGTTGATCCGATTAAGTGGCTACTTGGTCGAATGGTTAGAACACTGGGTTCCTGTGCGGGAGACCTGGGTTCGAATCCGCAGTAGCTAATTTTTTTTTACTCCGGACTAAAATAATAGCCTCATCTGCTCTGTCGTGGTGACAGTACTAGCCATGTTGCCTTAATACTTAAAAAAAAAAAAAAAAGACAAGTAAATGTTTAAATCGTTTGATAATTAAATTTGACCATTTCGCATACTTATGATTGCATTTTTAAACTTTCCGATTGCATGGTAACGCTGAAATTTCATAGATTTTCATTTATTTTCATTTAGATTTAGTTATTTTATCTGCGTTGGAATTTAAAGCTGTGCTGTTTACCATGGCGTTCATTTCCTAATTATGGTGTTTTTTTCCTGTGTTCATTTGCTTTTCAAGTTTTTTTTTCTTCTAACTACTACAATGAGGGAAAGAGTTGTCGGTGAATTTAGGGGGAGGGGGGGGGGCAAACTATTAAATGAGAGAGCTTTAAGCCACAGTAACTGCTTTACCCACTTAAAGTAGCAGCAGCAGTAATAGTTGTGGTTGGGCTGTTACACCATATTGCTCTCATGTGAAGACCGCCGGTAAGGTTATGGCGTTCTTTTGTCGGGAAGTGAAATTATACATCCTAACCTGACCAGTCTGTGGCGACAGCACTAGCCATGCGGAATCAAATCTTCTGGCTCACGACTCTCTGTCTACTCCGATGGTAACACAGATAGCAGTGACATTATTTTAGCTACTGTGGTGGTGGTCGTGGTAGTAGTTGTACTGGTACTTGAAGGATGATGTGGTAAATATTACACTAGCCCCATTCACTACCTATTACAATTCCTGCTCCCCATTTTAGTTCAGATGGACAGGGATGTCAATGTCAGTTACAGCAACAACAAAATATCGCCAGGTAGTGATTTTCAAATCCTTCGAAGAGGGAGAGAGCAGTAGTCGGTGGAAGAGGGGAGGGGAGGGGGTAATGACTTAAATTTAAGAGAACTTAAAGAGCTTTACACGTGATTTTCAAGTTCTCATTACCTAATTTGTTTATATTTTACTAACGCTACCTCCGCTTTTCTATTTTTTTTTTATTCACAAGTACAGTTGTAGCTTTACTTCCGACCCCTATAAAAATACAAACAGCTTTAGCATGTGATAACCAAATAACCATTTTTGTTACTGTGCTAATAACACCATTTAAACGACCACTAATATAAAGACACAATTATAAGGTGCGTGTTCTAAAGTTGGAAAACCAGACTATCTCTATATCTGTGCAGAGAATGATTGCGACATTAACTATATTAGACACGTGCGATTTCCATTGTCTTTCTTTTCCAAAAACCTTTGATGAGGAAGAGAGTAGTAGGTGGATTTAGTTGTGATGGTGGTGGAGAGTGGGGGGGGGGGGGAGATCAAAGACTATCTCTATATCTGAGCAGACAATGATTGTATTAGACACGTGCGATTTCTATTTTCTTTCATTTCCATTTAGCCAAACTATGTCACAGCAACGCGTGGCCAGGTACAGCTAGTATATATATATATATATGTGTGTATATATATATATATATATATATATATATATATATATATATATATATATATATATATATATATATATATATATATATGCACATTTGCTTAAACTGGACAATTTTCAAACCATCTAGTGTGTTCGTAAAATCAAACGGAACGTTTTTCAAACCACATAGTTTTTTTTTAAATCCAAACGGACATTTCTGAAATTACAGTGAACAGTATGCAAATTATGCAGGGCATGTTCCTAATCAACCTAGAAACATTTTAGACGCCAAAATGAGTGGATATCCTGGAACTATCAACAAGGAATTGTTTATATTTTTTTAAAGAATTTTCGTTTACAAAATCTACAAACAAAAATGTTCCGTAATCCATTATTTACAAGGTCCAGCAAACAAGCCGTTACACCAAAGCGGTTCCCAAAAATGAAACGTCCTAGGTGGTTTGAAAATCGTCTAGTTTGGTTTGAAAAAAAGTCCCATGTATGTTGAAAACTGCCCACTTTCGTTTAAAAAAAAAAGTATTCATGATACCGTTGAATCGTTTATATGAAGGCCTTTAATAATTATCATTAGTTGACCATTGACAATGATGATTGTGTTGAACTTTCTACTATTTACCTTGTTTTCTTGGTACTAGTGATTAGAGTCACCACATCTCGTTCACCCGCGAAATTTCGTGCAGCTGCCATTCATGTCGTGCAAGTTTCCACGGGCTGTCCTATGTATAGGGGTATTACACGTTGGTAGCTTTACGTGTGTACACACTGGTTCGAAAAGTGGGACCCTCAGGTTTGTTATCGCAACACGGTAGGTCTCAGGCGCCCAAGGCACCTGCGAAAGAGTAAGTAGTATTCCAGGGGGAGCGCCGAAACAGGACGCATCGTTAGTATCCAATCATTGATGTTTTTATATTATAGGCTTGTTTATGATATCTGTCGTCGTTTTTGGATCTGCCTAAAACGATCAAAACAAGGGACACATGACACCACCAGACAACAGGAGTTTTCTGGAATATCCTTTACGAATCATGTGGCCGACGAGATTGGGTGACTTTCGTGATTGATACCTTTTTTGTTTTTTCCTGTAGGTTCTTAAAAAAAATGATGAGCTTTCTTGATTTTCCTAAAACTCCAAATATTATTATCTTTGCTGATTCACAGCCTGAAACCAAGAATGCAGTTTTAATACAAAACTATTTTTTTTAAAGTTAGTTGCGAATAACTTTCAGGACTTTGCAAACCAATCCCATTATTTTGTGGCTGTTATGATTACTCTATGCACGTTCAGTAGTTTGCCACTGCTTTCTAAACGGTCAGATCCCAGTTCCACTGTCGAAACCAACACAAGACAAATCTTCCACAGATAAAATCGTATCCGGCACCCCGGCATTACGAAGTGCGTTCACAATACTTAAGCCACAGATGCTGACAACGAAGCCAAGCAGTCATAAAATTAAGTTACATAGTTTTTTAAAAAAAAGTCAGTTACGAATCCTTTACAGGAGGTTGCACAACCAATGTTGTTGTTTTTTTTCTTGGCAAATTTTACGTTCAGTAGTTGTTGCATTGTAGCATTTTAAAAAAAAAAGCAGTTTATTGAAACTGAAACGAACAACGTATTTACTAATATAATAATGTAATGTTATAAGCAAGAAGACTGACTTTAGTATGATTTTAGAAACACAATTATTTGTCACCGATATTGATTTTGTTTTACCTTATTCTCAATCATTTATGAACAGAGGCGTGTTGGCGCATTGCTTATGGCAGGCGTTCTCTTTGAGTTGTGACCTGTTTTCGGTCGAACGACCTTGTCACAGGGGGTCGCCTTAGACAATCGGAAAACACACATTCTTTGATGTCATGAAGTAGTGACGAAAATAGTTTTATGCTAGTCTGTCGCCACTGCATGAAAGTGTGTTAAATGGTCGCGGCATTCGAAAGCTTGAGAGCGTCTGGCTTATGGGCTTCTCTACCTAAGAAGTGTAAGAGGCTTTAGTATGCCTTTGTACACTGCTTGCTTATGCAAGACTTATGACACAATGTTTTGGGTTAATCCTCTCGGAGATTATTTAGTTATGTATAGTTCTTAACATAGGGCGCTTACTTGTCCAGGATTGTTAACCATATAGTGTATATAGTATATACATGCGTAACCTCCTATTTTTCATCCTTATCCGAGCAAACTATGTATACAATCCCATAACCCATTCTGCGGTCACAGGAAAGCCGTAATATAACAATAGTATATAATTTTTTTTTTCAAACTAGCACATGAATACTGCTTTACAACGTCTTGCCCACTGCATTATTGATTTTTTTTTCTTATCCAAGCACACTCAATTAAAAAAAAAAAAATAACTCGGGCATCAGCTGCTTTTTTTTCTTTTTTATCAGACACCATGACACTGACACATCATACACATTACACACATTACACACATAAACACACATCGCTTTCCTGGCTTATCCTTATATGTCATATGGGTTTCACAGTCGACTATTCTCTCATTCTGTCGTATCGTGTACAGTTGCTACAGTATTATGGATATAATCTTTCCTATCAACGTTAAAGTTATGGTTTCTTTCAGATGTCTTTGTTTCTTCAGTCCATTTGCTTCACATTCATAGTGTAATTTAGATTCCTGGTTCCAGGAAGGATGGTCAGGGGCCGATCGACACTAAGATGGGCACAGCATATAAGTGACTCCTTGAGTATGAAAGTACATGAGGCGGTAGAGCTGGCGAGAGACCGAGTTTCTTTCAGACTGACTGTGATGAGAGCGAAGTTCTGCAAAGAACCTGCTACATTATGATAATGATATTAATGAAGTGTGTGAGTGTGTGAGTGTGTGTGTGTGCGTGCGCGTGCTTGCGAGATGGGGAAAGAGAGCGAGAGATTTTATCACCTACAAAACCAATCTTCTCATTCATTCATTCAGTAGCATGTCCCTCGCGGAACCTCGCTGCCATAACAACCCTCCGGAAAACCTTCCTATCCTGAGCAAGATGTCCTGCGTCTGATACACCCATCTGGAGATCATCTGCCACATCCTGCACCCATCTTCTCCTTGGCCTTCCTCTTCCTCTCTTCCCAGGCATATACCCCTCCATTAAAATCTCCTAATATTTCAAAATATTTTGTCAATATCAAGCACCAAGACGGATTGGAGAAAATAATAGCAGAAGGCGTGGTACCAAGAAAAAAAAAAAAAAGCACAAAGCGGAAGAGCTGGTGATAGACCGAATTTTTGTTGAGGCAGACTGGGATGAGGGCGATATTCTGTAAAGGATTTGCTACCCCACAATGCTGGAGTATCAGTTGTAAGTCTACACTAAAATAAATACACTGAAGCAATTAGTCCAGAAAACGGTCGTACTTTAGCTTGCAATAGCCATGTCGAGCTGACTTCGTTGACTAACTTTGAATTTACCTGTTGCTGCTATTTGATAATTCAACATAAACGGAGACAAGTAGAATGTTTCGAGCTCATTAAAATACACACTCTTTTAAAATGAATACTGGGGGGGGGGGGGGGGGGGGGGAGTTACAATCATGCAAGAAATATACAGACACGGATACAAGTGGGATGACTGCGTCAATAGATTGACGAGCAGCAGTGGGCAAGTGTATCCCCAGAACCAGAGACAGAGTATGCTGGAGATGTAGTGCATCCTATCTTTATTGTGGATGCGACCCTGATTGACTGATTTATTGACTAAATCCAGGGGATACGAGCTGAATCTCATCAACAATGACAGATAAAAACATAGTGGATATCTGTACTAAAGACATTGTGTAAAATAATATGAGAAGAAAAAACGATAAGCAGAACCCTTTTATTCAAAGAGCAATAATGCTTTCAAAGAAGTATTTAGGAACTCCAAACACTGTGTTAAGAATTCACCGAGCAGTTGTCTAGCCCAGGGGGCGAGCAACAGCAGCACAAAAGACCCATCAGTAAGGCTCCCAATCCAGCAGCTTTCCATGTGCTGTTGTTGTCACGTTGCTGATTCCGTCGCTGCCCAGGCTGATCCTGTGCCACAACGTAAACTACTTGCGGCTGCTGGTAGGGATAATTACCCGGCGGTGGCAGCTGGTTATAAGGTTGGTTAGTTCCTTGCTGATACGGCCCTTGTGGAGTTTGTGCTGGTGGATATTGTCCTTGTGGATATTGTGCTGGTGGATATTGTCCTTGTGGATTTTGTGCTGGTGGATATTGTCCTTGTGGATATTGTGCTGGTGGATATTGTCCTTGTGGATTTTGTGCTGGTGGATATTGTCTTTGCGGATATTGTTGATACGGTCCTGGGGGACTGTAGAGTACTGGTGGTTGATTCTGAATGTAGTAGGCTGATGGCGCACTGGCTGACGTTCTTGGCTGTTGCTGCCAGTTTGGGCTCTGGTTTCCAGATTGATGAGGTGAATACATAGGAAATGACTGGGTTGGATTTTCTTCGCCAGGGTTTTGAAAAGGCATTAACTGATTATGTTACCTGTCTGCTATCTCTTCACCTATGTTTATAATTCCTTCTTTTAAACAAGTTCAAATATAAACGCAGAATGAGCTATACGGTGTGTTATATCTTCCATGGCGTGGTCAAACATGCCAAGTTTAATGGCCATACTCGTCCATTTCTGTTACGGGCTTCAATTTTACTTCCATTTTAGTGGCCACATCCTGAAAACTTGCCGACAGAAGAACGCCATAACCTTACCGGCGGTCTTCAACACTATGGTGTGGACAGCCCAACCACAACTATTACTTTTAAGTAAGTAAAGCAGTTACAACAGTTAATTAGGATATTTCACTTGACCGACAGAAGAACCCCCCCCCCCCCAATTTCACCGACCAACTCTTTCCCTCATTGTAATATAAAAAAGCAATCTTCCTCTTGAAATATATAATTATAAACGCCATAGCACAGCTTATCCAACGCATATATAACTATCTGAATGAAAAATAAATGAAAATATGAAAATTTAGGCGTAACCATATCGGAAAGTTTAAAAATGCAATCATAAGTATGCGATATAGTCAATTTAATTATCAAATGGTTATGTTTTTTTTTTTTTTTTAATATATGGTGCTGTCACCCCGACAGAGCAGATGAGGATATTATTTTATCCAGGGCTTCTGCTATTCGAACCCAGGTCTCCCGCACAGGAACCCAGTTGGTCGACCAAGCAGCCATATCGGATCACGAAAAGGACTTAACAATTAGAGATTGTGTCCCTACTACTGTGTCGCGATTAAAACACAATTCAAAAACCGCAGGCAATTGTTTTCTCGTATGACAGATACTCCAGAATAATTATGAAACGGAAATCGCACGTGTCTAACACTGTTATATGCAGTTAATGTCGCAGTCACTGTTGCGCCGACGTCGAGATAGTCCATGATTGCCCCCCGCTTTTGCCCCCAATCAAGGTGTTTGAAAAAAAAAAACAGAAAATAGAAATCGTGTTTAATAGGGTTATGGTGGCAAATATAGAGATAGTCTTGTTTGCTGTACCACGACCTACTTGTATTTTGGCTTCCAAGTAACTAACTACAGCGCATGCGCAATTACTAACGTGGCTTTTAATTAGAAAATCACTAAAGGTTTATAAATATTAGTTTCGGATATTATGGAATAAATTGTGGTCACCTATCTCTAAACAGTGACAGGTTGAATTTCAAACCACGATGGTTCAAAATCGGTATCAAACACAAACATATCCTGAAAATTTTAGCTAAGTTTAGTTTCCGATCTATAGGGCGCAAACAAACACGTAAACATTGATTTATATATATATATATATATATATATATATATATATATATATATATATATATATATAATATATATATATATATAATATATATTAGGGCTGTACCCAAATATTCGCTTCGTATTCTCTTCGGGGTCGAATAGTCGACCTATTGACTATTCGGTATTCGGCAGAATAGTTGCGGTCGGACCGAATATGAACAGTAGTTACCTTACACCCGCTTTTGCATACAAAGCCCTAATACTGACAACATGGAACGATTGGTTTTGCTCAAAGCTAATGCAGCTTTCGTGCATTAACTAAGCTTTCAGTGACAATTTCCAAGTTTAGTTTTTGTTATAATACTTAGGATTCTTTCATTCCTAGTTATTAGTTACCACAGACTGACTAAAGAATGCAAAACATAAAATAATTTTAAATGTTTACTATTCTGTACGAATACTAACTAGACATGGAAAGAATATAATCTCCGGCCACATCCAAGTCGATGATCTGAAAATCAAACGAACGGAAACATATAAGTACTTGGGTGCAAACTTTAACTGCTCCAACATGCTGAGAAAAGAAATACAATCTAGAATACAATCTGGAAATAAAGTATTCTATGCCCTTCAACATCTGCTAAAGTCAAAGTGTCTGTCCCGCAACACAAAGATGAAAATATATAAAACGTTGATAAGAAAAGTCGTTTTATACGGCTCTGAAACTTGAAGCAGAAATAAAAGAGATGAGGCCTTGTTGCAGGTTTTCGAAAAAAAGTCCTACGTCAAATCTTTGGACACACCAAAGATGCTAACAACGGGGACTGGAGAGTGAGAACTTATGTGAAGTAGAAGTTCAGCGTACATTTGACATTATGAATGTGTGTGTGTGTGTTTTATTTTTTTTGTTTTGTTTTTTTAAAGATATATTTTATACACTATTTGTATTAGTATTCGTATTCGGCCGAATAATGATATATATATATATATATATATATATATATATGGAGTGGATCTAGATGGATATTTAAACAATCTATGTTTCAAGAGTCGGCTCTGTGGCTAAGTCTATGCAAACGGTTCGTAAAGCCGGGATGCCGGGTTCGATTCCAGCTGCGGGCCATACGTCTTGCGATGGTTTTGACAGTGGTATTAAGAAAGCCGACCGTCCAGCGGGCAATGGCAAACTACTAGACGTAAAATTGCGCCTAGACAAAAACCACACAACAGCCAGGGGCTTTTAGGGTTGGCTCTGCAACGTCCTGTAAGGATGTCTGCAGAAAGGTTCGAACATAAGAGTACGGAGCTGACAGGGAAACAAGGTAGATGAAGCGCTAGTACCTAAGACCACCCTTATTATTTCTGTTTTTAGAAGTGGCTTACGAATGGGAACACAGCAAACAGCGTAAAAAGTCATTCTACTTCCATTATTTCTGCATACATGCGTAACAGTGATTGTTTACTAATAACATGGAATATTACTAGGTAACAACTACATATACATGGAATGTTTACTGCTTACTGAAACAGTAATAAAAAAACATTAAATGAGGCCAAATCTCGTCAACGGTTAGGAAACTTCTTGTAATCTATAACAAAAAGTAAAGTAAAGATCCATTTTCACGCCTTCGGCGCATCGGGCATATGGGAAGAGCGTCCCATATTTTTACAGACCAAACAGCACTAGGTGGTTAATGTGGTCAGCATTACGCCGGCCATCTTTACTTTCACAGGACAGCCATCCTGGTACCAATTTTAGGCTGGGTCGACCTGCGACTCCCCATACCACGGAAAAAAATTTCACGCAGCCAGCAGTGGGTTTCGATCGCGATACGTTGGAATTACGAGTCATACTAGCAACGCCTAAGCCACGGACGCTGCCTTGTAATCTATAGCAAGAGAAAAATCCTTGATACTTTTATCCCTGACAGGTACGGCATCCCTACAGTCTCCAGCATTTCTAAACAGTCATAACAATACTGGGCAAGGCATGTAGACAGCATGTCAGACCATGGACTGTCCAAAACCATTCGTCCACAGTTAACTTTTTATTTTATTTAGCGTTGACAACCCTAAAGTTAATTGCTGCAGATGTCACTTGCTGTCATCTCTGTGATTAGCCTTCTCTTTCCCGTTTCTGACTAAGTTTTTGGTAGGTCTCTGCATAGTATCTCTCCACTGGGTTCTTGGTTTGGCTCGTGGTCTACGACGATTTAACTCATTTGTGTATGCAGTTTTTATATTCTGTTTTGTGTAAATCTATATGCGCCAGCCGTTGCCGTCTTTTAAACTGTGTGGTACTATAATTAGTTGTAAATGAAACAGATTACGCCTTTCGTTGATTCTTCCTATCCCATATTCTAAGCTGTATGCATCGACGATTTGTTGAAGGCTTAACGTGTTCTGGTCGGTGGAAGAAACCCATCAAAAATGGGACGCCGGCCTGCTAGATGCTATCGTTACTGCAAGAATAAGCCATACCCCAAGTCACGCTTCTGTCGTGGTGTGCCAGATCCAAAGATCCGAATTTTTGATTTGGGCCGCAAGAGAGCCAGAGTGGATGAGTTTCCCCTCTGCGTGCACATGATCTTTGACGAGTACGAACAGCTCTCGTCTGAAGCCTTGGAAGCTGGTCGTATCTGTGCCAACAAATACCTGGTGAAGAATTGTGGTAAAGATGCTTTCCACCTACGAGTTCGTTTGCACCCCTTCCACATCAACCGCATTAACAAGATGTTGTCGTGCGCTGGAGCTGATAGGCTTCAGACAGGTATGAGAGGAGCTTTTGGGAAACCCCAAGGAACAGTTGCACGAGTCCACATTGGTCAGCCAATAATGTCGGTGCGTGCCCGTGAAAACCAGGAGGCTGCTGTTGTTGAGGCTCTGCGTCGTGCAAAGTTCAAGTACCTCGGCAGACAAAAGATTGTTGTCTCCAAGAAATGGGGCTTCACTAAGTACTCCCGCCAGGAGTTTGAGCGCATGAGGGCTGATGGTCTGTTGGTCCCTGATGGTGTTGGCGTCCAGTACAAGCCAAACCACGGTCCACTTGATGCATGGAAGAAGAGGGTGTCTGCAGTGGAGCGCTAAATAAACATTTGTTTCAGTCAAATAAAAAAAAAATAAAAAAATTTGTTGAAGGATTTGCTGCAGGTCTGTTCTTATGAATTTCTATAGAGAACAACATGAAAAAGGACGTTTTTAAAGCGAACAGTGGAAATGTTTCAGAGACAATTTTAAATCTCTTTCAAGACTTTTGGTATTGGCTCCAAGTTTCTTTTCGCGACCGTTCACCCTGGCATCTCTGTCATCTCTTCATCCAGTAATAGCAGCACAGAACCAGCAGCTGCTCATAAGAATACTAAAAATAAAAACATCGTAAAACTAGATCCCCCCATCTGATGTGGTGCAAATCCCATTCCAGACTACACGAAAACATTGCGTACACAGACTGGCTTTATCAGTCACCTATGTACCTACAAACGCCATTCTACTTAGCTTCTGCGTTCGACATCAGTCATGTTAAACATTGAGTCCCATCTGGATCACAAATGCGTTTAAGGTCGCCACCGGTACCCCATAGCTTCTCTTGCAAAGTGGCTCCCTTGGGCCAGACCCACAGTCTTTGCTGGGAGAGGTAAGGGCAGTACTCAGTACTGTAGTATGTGCCCTGGGGTCTGTCTTTCTGCTCCACAATCACAGGCAGCAGATTCTTTTATGCCTATCATGTACAGGTGTTGCATTCTACTTAGCGGATGTAAGGAATAGTCATCAATACATGTAATGGGCACAACAAACTTACTTTTGAAGTTGGCAAAATAATTGTAAAAGTTTAAGCGCTAACATAAAGACAACAGGGCTTTCATTGTTATGAAACGGAAGGTAAACTATCGTTCAAAGATCGCTTGTTCTGTTTTCAAAGTTTGGCACATAATCTCGATCCCACTAGTTTAATCTAATCACTGTCGTTTCAGACTAGTGGATCTTTTGCGGAGGAGATCGGAGCACCCGCGGATCTGTCCGGAGTGCTGTGATGATAATCCTTATTAATCACTAATCACATATTCCTTCTTTGTGAGTTATAGCTGGGGTATGTTGAGTATTTTGAATTTCCGGTTACTTTTTGTTAATGTTTGTTTAATACATTTGACTTTTTGGTATACCATAAGTTGCAAGCCCTAATTATAACATATAGCTATGAAACATATTAACTAAACTGGTCCTGAGCTGCAAAACACTGGCGACCAAACACTGGTTCCGTTAATCACTCTGTCTATACACTTTACGGGCGAATAAATAAGACTATAAACAGTGACGACAATTATCGAATACAAAATGTACATTTTCTTATTTGGTACAAATCTCTAGTACACAAAGCTAGTCATGAATCTAAAAACGCCAAACAGCTAGGACATAGTCCTTTGAAGACTGTTGTCCTTTGAGCCTCAGCCTCCCCCTTCCCCATCATTTTTTTTTATCTGGCGCCTCTTATCAAGGATCGATAAATCTCGGTCACCAAGCAACATAAATATCAGCTTTTGATAAAAAATAATCACTGCTTGTATCAGGCAATACATTATTTATTATTTGGTCAGCGGCAGATAAGTAGTTTTTTAAAAATACATTTAATGAGGAGCGGGTGGTGGAATAGTTACAAATGCTGGAAAGCTGGGTTCAAATCCATGTTAAGGTTCGAGATTTGTTCCTGTCAGGGTTATAAACAAAATCCGAATCTGCACAGTCCGTGGCGACAGCACAAACCAGTTAGCCCTAAATGCTCAGAAGTGGTAAATGCGTGTAGTAATGGTAGATTCGTCGGCTCCGTCGCTAAGTCGATGCGAACGCTTCGTAATGCCGGGATGCCGGGTTCGATTCCAGCTGCGGGCCATGCGCCTTGCATTGGTTTCGACAGTGGTATCAAGAAAGCCGACCGTCCAGTAGCAAAAGCAAACTACTGGACGTAAATTTACCTAGAAAAACCACACAACAACCAGGGGCTGTAAGGGATGGTTCTGCAACGTCCTGTAAAGGATACGCAACTAACCTAATGGTAGTTTTATCATGCAATGCCACATTAGTAAAGTGAGTGAAATCATCACTTCATACTTCATACTTTCTAATCTTTTTAATTTTCTCAAGGAAAATTATCTTCAAAATCTACCAACATTTCTGGCGTTTAAACCTCGGTGATTCAAGTGTAGCGTGTACCCCTTGTTTTTCCGTGTCTAATAATGTGGCTTTTTTCTACCATGTTTCTTCTTTTATGTCGGCTTCAACAACAACCAAGATAGGTGTGTGTGTTTTTTTTTTTTAATTGCACCTTCTTGATAGTAACATTAAAGTTACGGGCATGCGCAATTGTTCTCTCTCTCTCTCTCTCTCTCTCTCTCTCTCTCTCTCTCTCTCTCTCTCTCTCTCTCTCTCTCTCTTTCTTTGTGGTTAGCATACCCATTGATTATAAATTAAAACTGTCTCCATCCATCCGTTCGTCCATAATTCCGTACATCTATCATTTCTTCCATGTGTCCGCCCTTCCATCTATCCTTCGTTTTATTCAACTACCTACATTTTCATCCATCCACCTTGTCTGTCTACGTATATATATATATATATATATATATATATATATATATATATATATATATATATATATATATATATATATATATATATATATATATATATATGTTCCTCTCACTCTCTCTCTTCTCTCTCTCTCTCTCTCTTCTCTCTCTGTGTATGTGTGTATGTGTGTGTGTATATGTATGTTTTGTATAATTATCCTAAAGATGTCATTCGATTTTCAGAAAATGTTCTGAAAACGATGTTGTCAAAGGTCACAGCTGTGCAATATTCTGCGTTGTTGTACAGCACACATCTAATCTATACTATAAAATCAGTTTCCATTAGTGTTGCATCTATGCCTCGCTTTGCTGGATTTGTCATGATCCTTGACATTCACATACGCACAGATTTTAATTAGCCTTATTTCCTGTAAATATTCCAGACTCCAGTTCTGTGGATATTTTTATCAGTGTCAGCCTACTTTAAGAAGTGGACCTATCAGAAATAACACAATCATATTTTATTCAGTATTTGTTTTTTTTTTCTTCCTCTGCGAACAAAACACGCTGTTTGTGTTCATTTAAAGGTCATCATCATCATCAGTTCTCTTTATGCCTAGTGGCACACGAGGCTTCAGAGAGGACTTTCCATGTTTTCCTGCCCTGTGCAGTCTTTAGTGCAGTTTTTTATGTAAAAAATGCCGCACTCAGGTCACTTTCCATCGTTCATCTCCATGTTGTTTTTAGGGGCATTTTTTTTTTTCGCTCTGGTATCCACGAGAGAACTGTTTTGGCAGGTATAGCAGGATTCATTCTCATAACTTGGCCAAGCGATTTCCATCTTCTCTTGGTTATCATACTGTTTAGAGTTTCTTTCGCTCCCTGGCGGAGCCGGAGTGTTTCAAAAATTACCTTGGCTCTCAGGTCGACCCAGCCTTGAGTGGGTACCGGGTGCAGTCCCGGGAAGTAGAGGCGGCCGGCGTGATGCTGACCACATCACCCATCGTGTGCCGTTGGTCTGTAAAAACATAAGTCTAGCCCTATATGCACTATACGCATAAAGGCGTGGAAAGGGTCCTTTACTTTTTTTTTAACTTAGAGTTTCTTGGATTGTGACTTGAAGTAGTTTAGTGTTTGAAATTGTATCTGGCCAGAAATGTTTGATAATTCTACGTAGACATGAGTGGTGGAAGGTGGACAGTTTGTTTTCATTTAAAGGTCTACCATCTTTAATTCTTCTTTGCTGCACAACTTATGCTGTGAAGCGTCACATGGAGAAGTTATGTGTTGTTTCCGGTCTTTTGCATTTAACAAATTTACGAAACGATTGCCACTTTAACAAAGTACTGTTTACAAATATAGATACAAATGGATGATTAGGTTATGTGACTTTATACAATGGCTTCGCATTGCACGTCACTACCAGCCCTGGAAAGAATTCCTGCAGTGTTAATGTCATTAAAGGAGACAGACCCGAAAAATGTCCCGACCGGCGACGAAGTCGTCTACCGGCCGGACAATGGGCAACCCGGTCGCTAATGATAGATTCACCGAGGCGACCAGAGCATTTTTACTGACGACTGGAGTGCAGCAATATTAATATTAAAACGGGCTAAACTGCAATTAGCTAGGCTTTTAATTGCTTCAAATATTTGTCCTGTGTTGGTGAATTAGGGGTTGTATACGAAATTTCCATATTCCCAGATATCGGGTTAGTTTTACTGCAGGTACTTGGACCTGATGAGGATCGTATGGGCCTTGTTCGTTTTGTAGTCTATGAAAAACTGCTAAAATTAAATTTGCCCAGAAACGCCCAAGCAACCCCCCAAGTGCAGGCATTGTTCTGCTGAAAATGCAGATAACACATTAGTGTGCGTTGAATAATCTGTAGATGAAGAAACCACATAAGTTCAAACACGCATCGCTTCATCGTGACTGAGAATGTAATAATTTACTGTATTAGATAAGTGCCGAATTCTTCTTCTTTTTCTTCTTCCTTCTCATCCGGCTCTTCCCCAATTTTTTCCTCATCTTCGTTTCTGCATGTTTTTCGTCTTCCTTTTACTGCTCTTTCTCTTCCTCATCTTCTCCCGAATCGTCTTATTCCATTTCTTTCTCTTCTTACTTTTCTTCTTCCCCATCTTCCTTTTCTTCTTCCTGGTTTTTCCTTTTCTTGTTTTTTTTTCTTCTACTCCTCTCCTTCCCTCTTTCTTCTTCGTCTTCTTCTTCTTCTTCTTCTTCTTCTTCTTCTTCTTCTTCTTCTTCTTCTTCTTCTTCTTCTTCTTCTTCTTCTTCTTCTTCTTCTTCTTCTTCTTCTTCTTCTTCTCTTTCTTCTTCTTCTTTTCCTACTCCTCCTCCTCCTTTACCAGCTGTCAATTCCAGTAGAAAGTTTAACTCGTTCGTCCACATCTGAATTTAAGTCTTCATTCATTTTATCACTTTATGCACATCTGTTGGACAGATCTTCCTTATCTTTATGCAGACTTCTTCTTCCTCGTGTTTCTGGAAGATGCATCCGACTTGAAAGGAAATACCCATGATTAGTCGCCCTTAAGTAATGCTTGTAAGTGCATTGAGGGCATTCTTTACTCCGAAACCTAAACCGGTACATTTAAATTCAACATCAAGATAACAAAACAAAATATGCACATGCGATAGCAAGCAGTTGAAACAGTATTGCCAAGGATACGTGTTAAATAACCTGAAATGAAAGAAATTGTAAACCACATTAAATCATTTTAAAGGTCAAATAGGCTCAGTTTCCAGATTTATGAGATTATTTAGAATGTATTTTGGCAAAGAAAATCTGCTTCTATTTTTATTGTTGTTTTCCAGTTATGACAGAATTGTGCAGTTTGACTTATATTTGTATTTGCGTCTATGAACCTGAAAATCTTTCCACATTTAGATTGTTTGGTGCGATTAGTGGGAGCTCGGACAGAAATAAACTCCTGGTGGGGTGAAAAAAGGGGGGGGGGGAGGGGTTGATTTCTTTCACATTTTTTAGGGGATGAGAATGGAGGTCCACAAGTTCCAGCTCCCTTGACGAGTAGTTGATGTTATTCAACTAGTAATTCTTCTGTGAAAATAGATAATCAAGTAGTGTCGACGTTTTAAACACGGAAACTGAAGACGCTGAGAAAATCATGATGCCAGAAAAACTACAGAACAGTTCCTGTTCCACTGCAAGAGACTTCAAATCTTGCTGACATAAGTTTTGCGCAGAATACCCAGGCCACATGAAGTTTGCGAAACAGGTGTTGCTTGGAAGTCTCGGGTAACTGTGTTGGTTACGGGCAATGCCTGTGGGGTGTTGTCCATGGGGATCTAGACGACCGTGGGCCACTCAGTGGTTTTAAGGCTTTAGGTACGCTACTATGTCATTGTAACAGATTGGGTGTGCGAGACATATACTGGTCTATTGGACCTCGTGGTTGTGTGTAAGTGTTTTAATTTGTTGCAGCGCATATACTGTCCAGGTCAACTGGCTCTCGGTGTAAATATTTTAACACGGAAGGTGATCGCCATACATTTTTATTTACCATGATGGGACCTTGCTCCTTAAAAATAAAAAAAAAAGAGTGTGTATCCAGCTATTTTGCTGGTATCTATTGAATGGCTCTAGTCGGAGTATGAAAGTCCATAGTAAACATAGATATTTAAGATTATAGTCTATAGATGACACTATTAATTGGTATTTTGACAAAGACATATATATGCGTTATAGTGAGGCTAGATACCGCCTTTTGAAATGGTGCTTCCTTTTGAAATGGTGCTGCCCTTGAGATGGGACTGCTGTTTAATATGGTGCCGCCTTTTGCGATTGTACTGCCTTTTGAGACTTCCGATGAGTGGACTTGGCAGAGATTAGCAGACAGATAGTGTTTATTAATTAATCACTGTTTCATCGTAGGGGTGTGTTCATCCAATAATAAACCAAACTGACTGAACGAGCACAGAGGACTTTAATTGGTATAGTACATTATTCGTTTGCATTGTTGGCAGATACGAGGCAACTTATGTGTTATGTAGTCGTTAAATCCATTACTTGGAACTTGTGAAGTTATAGTGTTCCTATTGTTATCAGTCTTTGCTCTGGCTCTTCCGTAGGAATCTAGCAGACTTTGTTTAGAGAGCTCTAGTGTGTGAGTGGTGCGAGTCATACACTCTGGACACATGGTAGGATGTATTGTCTATTGAATGCATCCATCAGAGTATCAAACCTACGATCATTACCTAAGAAGCACTTATTTCTTCTTCTTCTGCCTTTTTATCCCCCAATGGAGCATAGGCCCTCAACCAACTCACGCCAAGTCGTTCTATCCTTCGCCATTACATGGAGCTCTCCCCATGTCCTCCCAATCTTTCTAACCTCATTCTCCAGCTCTCTTCTCCATGTGTTTTTTGGCCTTCCTTTATTCCTATGCCCCTGTGGGTTCCAATGCAAAGACATTCTAGTTATGCTGTTCTCCTGTTTTCTCAGTGTGTGCCCTATCCAACGCCAGCGTCTTTTCCTCACCTCCTGATCCACTGGAGCCTGTTTAGTTCTCTCCCAAAGTTCTACATTAGTTATTCTATCATACCATTTTATTCCCTCTATTCTGCGCAGGCACCAGTTAATGAATGTCTGTAATTTATTAGTAATTGCCTTCGTTGTTCTCCATGTTTCCGCCCCATACAATAGTACTGATTTGACATTAGAATTAAAAATTTTTAGTTTAGTATTTCTTTTAATTTCTTTTGACCTCCACAAATTCCCTAGTGCTATGAAAGCCCCTCTTGCCTTTTGTATTCTTATTTTAATATCTCTATCAGTTCCTCCATCTTTATCTACATTACTGCCCAAATATGTGTACGACTCCACGTCTTGGAGTGGGGTGCCATCAAGAGAAACCACATTACTATTTGCCTGATTTATTCTCATTATCTTTGTCTTTCCTTTATGGATTTTCAGACCAAGCTGCTGTGATCTCGCATTAAGTATATTTAATTTATCTTGTATCTGATTCCGTGAATGGGACAGAAGGGCAATATCATCAGCGAAGTCCAGATCATCAAGCTGTTTTGTAGGGGTCCACTGAATTCCATTCTTGGTGTTAGCAGTTACTGTTTTCATAGTCCAGTCTATAGCCAGTAAAAATAGGAGAGGCGACAAAAGACATCCCTGTCGCACACCTGTTTTTATTTCAAATGCATCTGTTAGCTTTTCCTCATGAAGAACTCGACATTTCATGTCTTTATATGTTGCCTTTACTAAGTTGATAATTTTCTGTGGGATTCCATAGTGCCCCATCAATTTCCAGAGAGATTCCCTATCAATGCTGTCAAATGCTTTTTCATAGTCTATTTCTACTCAGGTTAAACTAGACTGGCTTGGAAACCTAGGTCGGTTAAGCCATCCTTTTTATTTCATCAAACATATCACGACGATATAGAGAAGCAAGCTTTGCAACCCCTGTGCTTCCTTACTTGCGACTAGACAGCACTGCCTATTGTACATGTTATAATTTACACACAAATTATGAATTTTAAAAAAACTGAAGTATCCAGTTTGATCATATCATCTAGATTTTTAGGACGTTGACAAAATAAATCGCAAGCAGCCCAAATTTAATTATAAGTAGCACATTGTTTTGCATTACTCAGGGACCACATTTACTTAATTACACTTGGAGCTGAAAACGTTCCCACAAAAAGAGAAGCATGTAAAATCCAGCCAACCAAGATGAGGGGAGGCTCTTCAAATAGATGAAGTTTGACACGGTGTGGAGAAAGCCGTAAGGAGTCCGGATCGTTGACTTACCTCCTCTCAGCTAGGAAAACCTCAAGAGTTGGCACCTGGAATGTTAGAACTCTCTATGATATAGGGAGAACAATGGAAGTAGCAAAGGAAATGAAACATTATAGAATAAGTATTTTAGGGTTATGTGAAACTAGATGGACTGCGGCGGGGAATAGAATTCTAAATTCAGGGAAAACTATTTTGTTCTCAGGACACACAGAGGAAAATTCGCCCCACAGTGAAGGAGTGGCCCTGATGATTTTGAAAGAAGCAGACAGGAAACTAATAGAATGGGAAGCTGTGAGTCCCAGAATAACAAGAGCATCTTTTAGAACAGTGAAACAGAAGGTGAACATGTCGGTAATACAGTGTTACGCACCAACAAATGATAAAGATGCATCTGTTTAGGAAGCATTTTACATGCAGCTTCAAAAAATTATAAATAATGAAAGAAACGGTAATGCACAATTGTGATGGGTGACCTGAATGCTAAGATAGGATCAGATAACAGGTTATGAAGAAATTATGGGAAGACTTGGTCTAGGAGTAATGAATGAAAATGGAGAACTGTTCACAAATTTGTGTGCAGAAAACCAGTGTGTTATTGGTGGAAGTATTTTTTCCCATAAAAGAATACACAAGGCACCATGGGAATCACCAGACCATAACACAACTAATCAAATTGACAAGCTACGTGTTAACAAAAAGTTTAGATCATCCCTTTACGATGTTAGGGCTTTCAAAGGTGCTGATGTGTTTACTGATCCTTTCCTGGTGGTAAGTAAAATCAAGTTGAAACTAAAAAGATGTATAACATCTTATAATCATAGAAACCAATATAATGTAGGTTATCTCATGGATAAAGAAGTTAAGGAACAGTTCTCAGTTACTGTCTCTAATAAGAACCAGGTGTTGCAGCAGTTAGCTGAAGTCAGCACAGAAGTCTGCTGGGACCAGATCAAAGGAATCTGAAATGAATCTTGCGTAGAAGTTCTTGGCAAGAAAGAAAGGAAACATAAAGCGTGGATAACACCAGAAACCATTAAACTGATTGAAGATAGGAAAAGTAAAAAAATGCAGACTTAAACAATAGCAAAACTGGAGCTGCTAAAGCTAGAGCTCAGAAGAAATACACAGAAGCCAATAAGGAGGTTAGGAGGCATATAAGGGCAAATAAAGTGAAATATCTAAATGATCTAGCACATGAAGCGGAAACAGCAGCAGCAAAAGGAAACCTCAGAGAACTTTACAGTAACACAAGCAAATTAGTAGGTAAATATGGTCAGTCGACTGGATCAATCAAAAATGGTCAAGGAAAAGTACTTACTAACACTAAAGATCAAATGGACAGATGAGTGGAATATTTTGAAATGCTTCTAAATAGACCAGGCCCAGAGGTTCCCTCAGATATCCAGCCTTTAGAAATGGAACTGGATATCAACTGTGAGATACCCCCCAACGAGGAAATTAGAAAAGCTATCAATCTTCTCAAGGAAGGAAAGGCGGCAAGCCCAGATGGTATCCCAGCTGAAGCCATCAGGGCCAACATAAACACATCAACAGAATTGCCACATAGATTATTCAGTAAAGTCTGGGAGACCGAAGAAATACCAGCAGACTGAAGAGAAGGATATCTTGTGAAACTGCCCAAAAAGGTGATCTACAGGAGTGTGAAAACTATACAGGAATTTTGTTGCTGTCAGTTCCTGGAAAAATATTAAGTAGAATTATTTTGGAAAGATTAAAAGATGCTGTTGATAAAAAGCTAAGAGATGAGCAGGCAGGTTTTCGGTCAAACAGATCCTGAATTGACTATAAAGCCACATTTCGTATTATAATAGAGCAAAGCATTGAACTGAACTCACCACTTTACATTGAATTTATAGACTATGAAAAAGCATTTGACAGCATTGATAGGGAATCTCTCTTGAAATTGATGGGACACTACGGAATCCCACAGAAAATTATCAACTTAGTAAAGGCAACATATAAAGACATGAAATGTCGAGTTCTTCATGAGGGAAAGCTAACAGATGCATTTGAAATAAAAACAAGTGTGCGACAGGGATGTCTTCTGTCGCCTCTCTTATTTTTACTTGTTATAAGCTGGATTATGAAAACAGTAACTGCTAACACCAAGAATGGAATTCAGTGGACCCCTGCAAAACAGCTTGATGATCTGGACTTCGCTGATGATATTGCTCTTCTGTCCCATTCACGGAATCAGATGCAAGATAAATTAAATATACTTGATGCGAGATCACAGCAGCTAGGTCTAAAAATCTATAAAGTAAAGAAAAAGACAATGAGAATAAATCATGCAAATGGTAATGTTATTTTTCTTAATGGCACCCTACTCCATGACATGGAGTCGTACACCTATTTGGGCAGTAATGTAGATAAAGATGGAGAAACTGATAGAGATATTAAAATAAGAATACAAAAGGCAAGAGGGGCTTTCATAGCATTATGGAATTTTGTGGAGGTCAAAAGAAATTAAAAGAAATACAAAACAAAAAATTTTTAATTCTAATGTCAAATCAGTACTGTTGTATGGGGCGGAAACATGGAGAACAACTTAGACAATCTATATATATAAAAATCAATGTTTGTGTGTTTGTTTCACCCCTATAGACTCGGAAACTACTGAACCGATTTAGCTGAAATTTTCAGGATATGTTTGTTGTGATACCGGATTTTGAACTGTCGTGGTTTGAAATTCAACCTGTCACTGTTAGAGATAGGTGACCACAATTAATGCCAAAATATACGCAACTAATATTTATAACTTTAGTGATTTCTTATTATAGCCACGTTAGTGATTGCGCATGCGCCGTATTTACCATTCGCCGGCGAGTTACGTGCAGCCAACGCCTTCTCTAATACTAATACATAGAGTAGGTCGTGGTGCAGCAAACAAGACTATCTCTATATTTGCACACAATAAACCATATCAAAACACGATTTCTATTTTTCTGTTTTTTTTTTTTTTTCAAACAACCTTTGATGGAGGGGGGGGGGGGCAATCAAGGACTATCTAGACGTCGGCGCAGACAGTGACTGCGACTATTAACTTCATTAACCGTGTTAGACACGTGCGATTTTCTATTTCATTCATATATCTGGAGTATCTGTCTACGAGGCGGAACAAAAACAATAGCCTGCGGTTTTGAATTGGTTTTAATCGCGAAACAGTAGTAGGGACTCACATGTCTAATAGTTGAGTTCTCTTTTCGTTGCTCCGATTAAGTGGCTGCTTGGTCGAATGGTTAGAACACTGGGTTCATGTGCGGTAGACCGGGGTTCGAATCGGCAGTCGTTGATTTTTTTTTTTTACCCCGAACTAAAATAATATCCTTATCTGCTCTGTCGTGGTGACAGCACTAGTCATGTTGCCTTAATATTAAAAAATGGGTAAACCATTTGATAATTAAATTTGACCATTTCGCATACTTATGATTGCATTGTTAAACTTTCCGATTGCATGGTTACGCTGAAATTTTATAGATTTTCATTTATTTTCATTTAGATTTAGTTATTTTATCTGTGTTGGAATTTTAAGCTGTGCTGTTTACAATGGCGTTCATTCCTAATTATGGTGTATTTTTCCTGTGTTCGTTTTTGCTTTTCAAGTGTTTTTTTTTTGTTCTCCACAACTACTTCAATGAGGGAAAGAGTTGTCGGTGAATTTGGGGGGAGGGGGGGGGGGGCAAAACTATTAACTGAGAGGAGCTTCAAGTCACAGTAACTCGCTTTACCCACTGCAAAAGTAGCAGCAGCAGTATAATAGTTGTTACACCAGGGGCTGTTTCTACCATAGTTCTCTCATGTGAAGACCGCCGAGTAAGTGTATGGCGTTCTTCTGTCGGAAAGTGAAATTATACATCCTAACAATGACCAGTCTGTGGCGACAAGCACTTGGCCATGCGGCAGGACCAAATCTTCGGCTCACGACTATCTGTATACTCTGATGGAACACAGATACAGTGACATTATTTTAGTGTTGCTTAATGGTACTTGAAAGGATGATGTGTTAAATCATTACACTAGCCCTATTAACTACCGTACAATTCCTGCTCCCTATGTTAGTCCAGATGGACAGGGATGTCAATGTCAGTTACAGCAACACAAAATATCGCCAGTTACGTGATTTTCAAATCTTCGAAGAGGGATTCCCTTTTGAGGCAGTAGTGGTGGAATAGGGTAGGTTCGGGCGGTAGGTATGGGTTGGGGGGTCTTCACACAACACGTCTCCTAATTGGCTGTGGGTTTTTAAGACTTAAATTTAAGAGAAATTATAAAGAGCTTTTACACTTGATTTTCAAGTTTCATACTTAATTGTTATATTTTTTTTACTAACGCTACCTTCAGCTTTTCTATTTTTTTACGACTATACTCTGTTTCACAAGTAAATTTTTAGCTTTACTTCCCTCCCCCATAAAAAACAAACACTTTGCATGTGATAACCAAAAACCTTTTTTTACGTCAAAAACCATTTTAAAAGACCACAATATAAAGACACAATATAAGGTGCGTGTTTAAAGTTGGAAAACCAGACATCGCTATATCTTTC
>CAJHNH020003110.1:0-22500 GCA_905116865.2 Candidula unifasciata
TGTGAACACAGGGATTTTGTATTATTGTTGATCCTTCTGAAGACTCAGCAGCCCGGACGCAGGGCATCTCCAGACAGAGAAAACGACGTTCTGACCCTTCCCATCACTGACCCATCTGCAGATAGAGAAAGCGACCTTCTGACCCTTCCCATTACTGACCCATCACCAGACAGAGAAAGTTTCGTTCTGACCCTTTCCATCACTGACCCATCTCCAGATAGAAAAAGCGACGTTCTGACCCTTTCCATCACTGACCCATCTCCAGATAGAAAAAGCGACGTTCTGACCCTTTCCATCACTGACCCATCTCCAGATAGAGAAAGCGACGTTCTGACCCTTTTCATCACTGACTTATCTCCCTACTTCATAACAGGACAAGACAGACTAATAAAAAAGGGCCCTCAGTCAGGCAAAAATGAAGGACATGAAACACACACGCACGCACACACTCACACACTCACTCACACACACACGCACACCACAAGATGACGGGATAAACAATCCAGCAAGGCAAACAATAAACAGGACACGAAGATAACTGGACAGGAAATAGAACAATGCAACCAAAGCCAAAAAATGGGAATCCTCATCAGAATGACAGAATTGCCAGAAAGGATCAACACCCAGACATGCACAAATAGATGACATACAAGACAGCTAGAGACGTTCACGTCCAGCCATTTAGCCAGAGGCACACACATACATACACACACACACACGCACACACACATGCAAGCACACACACAACTATTTAAACCAATAAAATTACCATAATGAAACTAAAAAGTAAAAGGTAAAGTCGGGAGATGTGAACCAGCGTCATTGCACACGGTTATAGACCAAAAGTACTCTGCAACACGTAAAGACACCTGATAATAAACTGTCCGCCTGTGTCGCCTTCCGCACTCAGCTTCGTAGCTACAGCGTTAACAGTGTTAACTCTGGTACCCATTACCTATAGGCTGGGTGGATCCCGCGAAACCGCCCGATTTCGAACACCAGCCCTGGGCTGCAGCGAGTCGCGGCTGGATTTGAAAGCGATCCTCCTATCGACAGCGCTAACGCGGCACCCAAACCACGTCTGTCGTCAGCAAGAACGCTTTCGACAATCTTCCCTCCCCAAGCGATCGGATCAAAAGACATATGAACAATACGTGCAAGCTTCGTAGTTTGATAGAATATTGAAACCCATGTCACAAACGATACTGTCTCTAAAACAAGTCAAGCAAACAGTTAACAAGCGGAGAGCAGATGGCAAACATATAGACATCGGCCAGTTATCTTCTGTCTTGTCAAATAGGAACTAATGAGTCCAGGAAAGTGTCACAGCCCGCCAAGACAAGCATGGCTGCTCCCTCTGTGTCAGACGGTTAAAAAGGCTTTCTGGCAACCGGTGGTTCTACTCGCTTCTAACCACCTTGCGGAAGTGGCCAATTTTCTGCAAAATTGACTTCCATTGTCGGTTTCCATCATCGAAATGTCAAGCTCTGAAAACGTGAGTTTAAAGGCAACTTGACTTAATGGCTAAAATGTGGTTAAAACCCATCAATGGAAACTGTCTGTCTGAAGTATTGTCTTCACTGCTACCTTTTCCCGTGGTCATAGAAAGGAATATTGATTACACGTTTATGTAAATAACATGGTGCATATTAACACAAAGGTGCAGATAATTTGATCCCAGGTCAGGTTTCAGTACTTGAATAGTAATTGATTTAATTGTTCTCCATGCCCGACAGGGGAGTTAATTCAAGGCTCTTCGTCTTCTTCTTCACTTCCTTCTTTACCACTTCAGGCGACATGTCCACCTTTTCTTCTATGACATCATTTTTGACTGCATCTCTTCTGTTCACTACCGCAACCCTTTTCAGACGTTTGATGTACCCATTGATGATAACTGAGCAGCAGTTGCACGGGAGTGACAGGACCTTGTCATGTGCTGATGACCTCTTGGTATATCGACACGGAAGAGATCGTCAAGAGATTGCCAAGTCAGTGCAGAGTGAGCTTGATCGCAGCTCCTCCTGGTGTGCAGATTCTAATGCTCATGTTAACCCTTCGAAGGCTTCAGTGACGTGGTTCTCCTTGAAGACGCATATAATGAAGGCAGGCTTACCAGCAGTGGAAAGCAGTGAGGACATTTTGACGAGAAGAGATCTGATAACATTCCTCGGGGTTAGAAAAGATCGTGTCTTATTACCTGATTCCCCGACCGTTCTCTAGAAACCGTTATGGGGTTTAATAGGGCCGAATCATTCATATTTCCCAGTCAATTTACCACAGACTAATCTTTCTTTATTTTCAGATTGCAAAGAATGTCAGTATTTTAACACTTCTTCATCCATGACTCGCCAAGAATCTTATAACGCAGGGGCTCCGAAACTGTGTCGGGGGCAGAGTGGTTCGACGGGTGCAGTGTGGTGTGTCGAGTGCAGTGTGGTGTGTCGGGTGCAGTGTGGTGTGTCGGGTGCAGTGTAGTGTGTCGGGTGCAGTGTGGTGTGTCGGGTGCAGTGTGGTGTGTGGTAAGGAACATGAAGCGATAAACAATTCATGTATGCGTCAGATTCTTTTACAATTCAATGATTTAATATTTGATGTGTATTTGACTGAATTACCGTCTTTCCCCTGCGGGTTCTTGTGTTCTATTTGTGATTGGTTGGGGGGTGGGGGATAGACTCACCGTCTCCATAACAAGCATGTCGCAAAAGCCTAAAAATTAGGATTTTTCACTCCGAAGTCGGAACAAATCTGCCTGAGGGGGCGGGGCACTAACAATGTTAATGCAAGGGAGGGAGATCCGAAAACGAAGGTACAAGCAAAATTCAAGTTCACCAATTAGACTAAAAGTATAGAAGTGGATAAACAACCAGAACTTCCCACTGGAGTGTACAACTGGTGAACCCCAAGAATAAGAAGAATTACTTTGTAGCATAACATTGTGTCTGTAATGTGTGTCATCCACATGACAAGTTTAGAAAGCTCTCTTCTGACTTATCCAAATCTAAAACAAAACAAACAATTTGTTGCGTATTTGTTTCTAGACGTTGTAGAACCAACCCCCACAGTTTTTAGCTGTTCTAGTTTTTCTGAGCACGTTTACGTCCAGTAGTTTGCCATTTCTATCTGGACGGTCGGCTTATAGGTGCGCAAGGCCCGCAACTGGGATCGAACTCGGCACACCCACATTAGGAAGAGCGTTCGCAACGCCTGAGCCACAGACGCCGACGTCTATATCCGAATTTACATAATTCCAATACTATTACTGTCATATCCACACAGGTGCCTGACATTTAAGGTCTAAAAATTGCACATGAGATATAAAGTTCTCTTAAACCGCTCATCGCAATTCATTGTGAACCGACTTGAACTCGATAAGAAAGCAAAAGCTTTATCCAAACTCTGACTGAAGCCTGTCTGGCGTTGCCGAGGGTAAATTAGTTGTCAGTGTATGTTTCTTTGGCAACGAAAGGAGAAATTGGACAACCTGTAGCAGGTGAGACTAGATTAGATGTGGGGAAGTTTACCTGTAGGGTCGCTAATTGACGTCCCCAGAGATATATCGGTTTCCTGAGCGAAGGGTGAGAGTTTTTGCAGCAGTCAGACAGAAATTGCCGTCGAGGTGTACTGGAGTTATTTGATTCCCGGGATGACTAACACGGATATTAAGTTATGGGGCGAATGTGCCAAAAGAAACACAATAGAGTACGTCAGTTGGCAAAAATGGCAAAGCGAAGACAAGAGCTAGACACGTATGATTAGAAGTGACAGTGTCTTTGGCACGCTTGGCAAGTGACGTCAAACGCATAGTTTTCAAGTCCAAAATACCTTTTGTTTTCAGAATCGAATGTTATGATAACAAAACAAAAAACCAAAAATACATGTAAAATTAAATGCTCCTTTCATGTATATTTTTGGAATTATAAGTGGTTACAGTCCCATATGTTTTTTTAATTATTTTTTATTTAAATAATGCGGATACAAACAATACATTGCACAATTTATTGCCAGGCATATTTTGCTGTATCTCATCAGGTGCGTTAGTACAAAGTTACATCAACATAAAATAAAGCACAAAACTGAATAAATTCAACTGAAATGCCTGGCAATAAATTGCGCAATATATTGTTTGTATCCGCATTATTTGAATTCATTACGGGAAAACACTGTTTTGAATATTTTTTTATTGCACCAATTAACACCAGTCGATAAATTGATCAACATATTTCCGGTCGTTGTTACAATTCAGGACATTTCGTGGTGCTAGTTTAAACTAGACCAAACTAGAAGTCCGTACTAATGTTATAGTCAGATCTAATTTAGGTAAAAGTAAAGTACAGGACCCTTTTCCACGCCTTCAGGCGTATAGGGCATATAGGGCTAGACCTATGATTTTATAGACCAACCGGCACAGGATGGGTGATGTGGTCAGCACCGCGCCGGCCGCCTTTACTTTCCCGGGACTGCACTCGGTACCCACTTAAGGCTGGGTCGACTGGGAGCCAAGGTCATTTTTGAAAAAAGTCCGGCTCCGCTAGGGAGCGAACCCACGACCTTCCGATCCGCGGCGAGCGTCTAGCCGCTTGACCACGACGACTCCCCAGATCTAATTTAGGATTGAAACATATGACACCCGGACTGGCATTAAAACTTACTAGCCACTGTGTTGGTGCGTTTTTTGGCTAGTTGATCCACTCACTCATCGCCTTTCACACCCGCATGACCAGGTGTATAGATCCAGAGGAGGAAGGTTAATTGCGATTTTTGAATGCTGCGATTTTTACGAAGCATGTTCACGGAGTCTGATACGATTACTGCATGTATGTGTGCTTGTTCTGCTGCCCACGATTGTGCTCTGGTGGTAGCGGCTTTCTCCATGGTCATGCTTGACATTGTTGTCTGGTAAACGCCGCTGTCTTCGTTCATTGTTTTCCTAATCCTTTGTGCCTTTGACCCGCGTTTCGTGGACCCATGTAGATGATGTCTGCAGAGCATGAATACTGATCTACCAATGGTGAGGGTGGAAGATTCAGAAAGTGCGAAACGAACATATGGTCTTCAGCGTTAAATGGACAATGTGACCGAAGTGCAACCCCATCATATAAGTCTTCGGCGTTCAATGGACAATGTGACCAATGTGCGAGCCCATCATATAGGTCCTCGGCGTTCAATGGACAATGTGACCAATGTGCGAGCCCATCATATAAGTCTTCGGCGTTAAATGGACAATGTTACCAAAGTGCGAGTCCATCATATAGGTCTTCAACGTTAAATGGACAATGTGACCAATGTGCGAGCCCATCATATAAGTCTTCGGCGTTCAATGGACAATGTGACCAATGTGCGAGCCCATCATATAGGTCCTCGGCGTTCAATGGACAATGTGACCAAAGTGCAACCCCATCATATAGATCTTCGACGTTAAATGGACGATGTGACCAAAGTACGACCCCATCATATAGGTCTTCGGCGTTAAATGGACAATGTGACCAATACTTTAACAGTAGCTTTTAATTCCAAGAGCATTTAATGATATCTCATTTAGTCTATATCGACAAAGGTCAGCTAAAGCCAGTCCTTAAAGGTTCTCGCACGAAGGGAAATCAGGCGGTGTCACTACGCTTCTGGGCACTGTAGAGGCAAAATATATCAGCGTTAGGACAATCATTGAGCTTCAGGGCACTGGGCCGACTGGGTTACTGAGCTTTACGGCACTCTAAAGGCCGACTGGGTCACTGAGCTTCAGGGTACTCTTAAGACCGACTGGGTCACTGAGCTTTATGGAACTCTTAAGGTCGACTGGGTCACTGAGCTTCAGGGCACTCTTAAGGTCGACTGGGTTTCTGAGCTTCAGGGTACTCTTAAGGTCGACTGGGTCACTGAGCTTCAGGGCACTCTTAAGGTCGACTGGGTTTCTGAGCTTCAGGGCACTCTAGCAACAAACTGTGTCAGTGAACATAAGGACACTCTAGATGCAAAAGTTATCACGAAACACAGTTTTAACATCAATATTTTATAAAACTAAGACAATTCCGACATCAATATTTTATGAAACTAACCCAGTTCTGACACAAACAAACAAAGTTATCCATGGTGAAATTTGGCAGGTTCAGATTGCTAGAAATTTCTTAAACAAAAGGCAGTCAAACTAATCCAGAAGTTGGCTGGAGTTTGACAGCAAAATTAAGGATAAGAAAGACAGTGAGTCAACCGATCGTATTTAGACACAATGAAGCTGATATAGCCCACAATCACCTCTATTTTCAAATACTTTTTTTCTTGCATCAATCATTTCCTTGGCAAAAAAGATGGAATGCACTTATCTCAGAAAATGAATTCATCTTACAGTAACGAGAGAGGAGGCAGGAATATCATACAATGAGTTTTACCATCTGAACTATCTCACTGGATTCCAACTGGTTCAAGACTCCCCGGGTAGAACAGACAATTCCAGAAAATGTGTTAATTTTATGTCATGAGTTTTTCTAGAACACAAGTTTCTTTAGACATCATCACTGAGGTTTTTGTAATAGTGTTTTTGGCGTCATTCTTTTGTTTGCTGTTGTGCAGGGCGCTGCGTGTGGTAATGAACGAGATGAACAGATTTAGAAACTTTTGTTTGTTTCAATTCTTTGTGTCTAACTGATCTTTATTCACTTCTGGTCTCAAGATTAAGTTTCTAGTTTAACTCTTTTTTTTTTTTTTTCTTGTTCATTTCGCGGAGTTATATATATATATATATATATTTTTAAATCTTGGCCGTTTTTTCCCCTTGCAAAGAGGCCATGTTTTCACCTGTAACATTGTTAGCTGTTACATCAACAAGTCTGTTTTTACGGGTACTTTAAACAAAAACTTCCTGGGGTTTGTAGGTTCAGGTGAATTGTGGATCTGGTTAATTCTATCACATTTTAAAGGGTTGTTTGGTTGATCATGTACAGTAGCAGACGTCTTTCAGCCGCGTCGGGGTTTTTGTGTGTGTGGCTGGGGTGAAGAAAGGGGGGGGAGGGGGGTGGAGTGCGAGAATGAATCGGCATATGGTTTACCTTTTCAATGTTAATTGTCGTATCCCGAACGGTTAAGCATGCTAACCTCTCATGCTGGAGACCTACGTTCGAATCCTCTTTAAGATTATGAATTTAATTTATAAATTGTTGTTGTTGTTGTCCGGGACAACAAAAAAAAGTCCTAACTGGCACCTTACGTGGCGACTGCACCAGCTATGCGTTTTTATATCCCCAGGCTCAAATACTCACCCCCCCCCCCCTCCCTTTTCCCAATCAAGAGGCGGGAGAGCTGGAGAGGGGAAAAAAAGGTAAATATGTGTTTCCAACATTAAAAGTGTGTTCGAGTAAGATCGTGTGTGTGTACAAAAAAAAAGGGGGGGGGGGGGGGGAGGGGGATGACATAAGTCTTATCTGCAGTGGGTACCATCTGGGTTCGCAAACGCCACTCAAATACTCACCCCCCCCCCCCCCCCCAACGATCTTTATCTTTACACCGCATAAGTAGTAAATACAGATAGTAAAGGCAATGTATCCTCTTCTTTTTTCACTTATTCTTTTTGTGATTTTGAGTTTCCTTTCTGAGCATGTGTAATAATGTGGAACTCTGAACTGGTTCTAGAGCTGGTCATTATAAGCTACTAAATCTGATGTTTTAAGCCTCTTGGCAGGCAGAACTAAACGAGAGTGTGACTTTGGGTCACCAGTTGTTGTTTGCCTGATCAACGTCTCGTAACACCAAGTGTCGTTGGGTCACCAGTTATTGTTTGCCTGATCATCGTTCTGACACACTGTGTGACTTTGGGTCACTAGTTGTTGTTGACTGTCTGATAACGGTCATTTGTGATTGAATTCATGGTTGCCTGCCTAAAGCCTGTCCAGTCAGTCAACTTCTGCATCCAGGTTTTTTTGGGTCTGCCTCTTCTTTTCCTCTCTTCTGAGCCCTGTAGTATTGTTTTTGAGAGGCCGTTAGATCTTATTACATATCCATACTATTGCATTTTTCGTCTTTTCACTGTAGTGAAAATGGGTTCACAGTTGTCAATGTGCTGGATAATTATACTGTCAACCTCGTCATTTGCCATGTGGTCTCTGTATGACAGACCAAGAGTGTTCTGAACGATGTCACTTCCAATGTTCGCATCTTCTTGTCCGGTAGAGCAGGGCCTACGTTTCACATTTTGACTTATATCACTACCTGCTTATTGTGGCGTCCTGGAAAAAACGGAGAATCACTGATATAAAGAAACGATTCCAGGTGTAATCAAGTGTGTAAACACCACTTCACCTGTCGAGACGGAGCAGGAAAAACTCACCCTTTGATGTTTCTTGTAGACAGGCAGACACTCAGTCACACATGAATTGACTTATTCTTCAATTTCTGCTGTCTGATATCTTCTTTGGCGCTTGTTTGTGATACAGTTGATGTTTGTTTGCGGTACAGTTGATGTTTGTTTGTGGTACAGTTGATGTTTGTTTGTGGCACAGTTGATGTTTGTTTGTGGTACTGTTAATGTTTGTTTGTGTTACAGTTAATGTGTGTTTGTGGTACAGTTGATGTGTGTTTGTGGTACAGCTGATATGTGTTTTTGGTACCATTGATGTTTGTTTGTGATACAGTTGTAATACAGTTGATGTTTGTTTGCGGTACAATTGATGTTTGTATGTGATCTTGTTGATGTTTGTTTGTAATAAAGTTGATGATTGCTTGTGATACAGTTGATGTTTGTTTGGGATAAAGTTTGTGTTTGTTTGTGATACAGTTGATGTTTGTTTGTGATACACTTTATGTTTGTTTGTGATACAATTGATGTTTGTTTGTGATACAGTTGATGGTTGCCCGTGATACAGTTGATTTGTGATAAAATTATTGTTTGTTTGTGATACAGTGCATGTTTGTTTGGGTTACAGTTTAGATTTGTTTGTGATACAATTGGTGTTTGTTTGTCATATGCGCATAGTTTCTTTCTGGCGGTATGCAACAGTATACAGTTAAGGCCCCTTGTGTGGGCACAAATGTTTTCAGTGTTACAGTAACAGACACTGTGTGACGAGTACCGGCACCTTTTTTAGGGTTAACAGACCCTTGCTACACATCATTGTCAGCAATGTTAGTATGTGAAAATGTTCCATAATTTTGTGTTCAAGGGGTCGCCATGGTGAAGCAGCTACATGTTTGCTGGAAAGTAAAGGTGGCCGGTTTCGAAGGTTGTCGTTTCAAATCCAAAAGTTATTGGACTTTTTTTTTCAAACATGACCTTGGCTGCTATCCACCCACACTTACACGGGTACCAGGTACAGTTCTGGAAAGTAAAGGTGGCCGGTGTGATGCTGACCACATTATGCACCCAGTATTGGTTGGTCTATACAATATATAAAATTTAGGTCTAGTCCTATTTGCCCAATACGCCTGAGAGGGTGGAAAGGATGCTTTACTACTACTGCTGATTCAGCTGCTTCTGGTGTTGTTACTGCTACTGGCACTATAGTTTCTACTACTCTTACTTCTACTATTACTGTTACTACCACAACGGTTAATATATATTGCTACTTCTACTATTACTGTTACTACCACAACAGTTAATATATATTGCTACTTCTACTATTACTGCTACTACCACTACAGTTAATATATATGCTACTTCTACTATTACTGTTACTACCACAACAGTTAATATATATTGCTACTTCTACTATTACTGCTACTACCACTACAGTTAATATATATTGGTACTTCTACTATTACTGCTACTACCACTACATATAATATATATTGCTACTGCTACTATTACTGCTACTACCACTACAGTTAATATATATTGCTACTGCTACTATTACTGCTGCTACCACTACATATAATATATATTGCTACTGCTACTATTGCTGCTACTACCACTACATATAATATTTATTGCTACTGCCACTATTACTGCTACTACCACAACACTTAAAATATATTGCTACTGCTACTACCACTACAGTTAATATATATTGCTACTACTTCTATTACTGCTGCTGCCACTACAGTTAATATATATTGCTACTTCTACTATTACTGCTGCTGCCACTACAGTTAATATATATTGCTACTTCTACTATTACTGCTGCTGCCACTACAGTTAATATATATTGCTACTTCTACTATTACTGCTACTACCACTACTGTTACTGCTACTAGCACTACAGTTACTACTACTGCTGCTTCTACCAATTTTGCTACCACTGCTGCTGTTACTGGTACTGCCACTGCAGTTACTACTACTGCTTCTACTACGATTACTGCTACTATTGCTGCTATTAAAACAAACTACGAACGTAGCTTCAAAGACGGTCCGCTAGCGATCCATATAAGATTGTACTGGCGAACTGATAGTCCCTGAAACGAACGCTGGGCATTCAGAAGGTGAGGCAAATAGGTTAGCTATGTAGCTACAGCCACACACAAACAGGCTTCTACAGAAACACATCAGCGCACAATGTGTAATCCATGCTATGACCAGTTGTCTGGTTCCTGGTGGAGGATTTCTAATTTCCAAATTCACGTCACCTGAAGAGATTGGAGATTCTAAGCCTGCCTACACAAGCCAGATGTGTTGCCATTTAAGCGTCGCATTAGCATGCGATGAGTGTTTTCTTGATGCTATCTATCCATCAATTTCTTAGTTGTAGTCTGTGTATGTGTTATGTTCTGGTATGATGAGATAATTTGATGTTTATAGCGAAACACGTGGAAGCTGTATAGATGGGGTTTTATAGACGAATGACAAGAAAACAATAAAACAAATATCGTAATAAAGATTTCTTTGAACAAATTACCACATGAAGACTGAGTTATCTCATCAGGAGGAGACAATCTGCATTCTGTCCTCCTTTCTTCTTCCCTTACGCCCCCCCCCCCCCACACATGTCAACTTTGTGAACTGCAAAAGGTTTCGGTTGTTGGTCAACGTCAGGATTTTAGTTTTGTTCCAAGAGATGAGAGTTGCCTGCACATCCGTTTTACAGATCGAACTTACATGTATGCAGACTGTTGGGTTCTCGCTTCTCAGACAGATGCATTCCGACTTCAAAGGGTGATCCCAGTTTGTCGACTCTTACAACATGTTAGCTGTGGAGACAGTGGGACTATTCTGGTTTTCCTTACAATGAGACCTAGGAACCCACAAGGGTACATTTCTGTAGTCATATCGTAAGGAAAAAAGGGGAGGGGGGATACTGTCATGTCAAATGGAGATATTAGAGTATGTCCTGTCGAAGGGAGATACTGGAGTATGTCAAAATGTCAAAGGGAGATATAAGAGTATGTCATGTCAAAGGGAGATACTGGAGTATGTCTTGTCAAAGAAAGATATTGGAGTATGTCATGTCACAGGGAGATACTGGAATATGTCATGTCACAGGGAGATACTGGAGTATGTCTTGTCAAAGGGAGATACTGGAGTATGTCTTGTCAAAGGGAGATATTGGAGTATGTCATGTCAAAGGGAGATACTGGAGTATGTCTTGTCAAAGGGAGATATTGGAGTATGTCATGTCACAGGGAGATACTGGAGTATGTCCTGTCAAAGAAAGAAATTGGAGTATGTCATGTCACAGGGAGATACTGGAGTATGTCCTGTCAAAGAAAGAAATAGGAGTATATCATATCAAAGGGAGATATTGGAGTATGTCATGTCAAAGGGAGATACTGGAGTATGTCTTGTCAAAAGGAGATACTGGAGTATGTCTTGTCAAAAGGAGATACTTGAGTATGTCATGTCAAAGGGAGATATTGGAGTATGTCCTGTCACAGGGAGATACTGGAGTATGTTATGTCAAAGGGAGATATTGGAGTATGTCATGTCACAGGGAGATATTGGAGTATGTCATGTCAAAGGGAGATACTGGAGTATATCATGTCGAAAGGAGATACTGGAGTATGTCTTGTCAAAGAAAGAAATTAGAGTATGTCATGTCACAGGGAGATACTGGAGTATGTCCTGTCAAAGAAAGAAATTGGAGTATGTCATGTCACAGGGAGATATTGGAGTATGTCGTGACAACGAAAAAGCTGGAATGGAAAACAGGCAGAAGGCCACCTATGAGAAAAGATCTTGAACAGCTGGGTACTACAGGATGGACAAACTGGAGGTTGCTAGAATTTGGCCTATAATGATGTGACCTTGTACCACGAGGTCGCTATAATGGCCTTCCTGGGTCACTCCGAAACGTCCTGGCCAATGGGGCTCTGGTGAAGTTGCAACAGGCCTAGCCAGCCGGTAATGGATGTATAATCGCTACAGTGAATACAATAAGTTGCACACGGACCAATACAGGGGTAGTCGAGCATAAAAACTGGAGGAGTCACCAGAAGAGATACAACGGGGAAGTAAGACATAGTAGCGAAACATTCGTCACCGAACCGATTCTAAATTACACACAAAGACAGCAGATTGTAACGGGCTGACCGCTTAGAGAGAATGCCTTGAGACGCCAAACCTTAAAAGGCATATATCAAAGGTGAAGGACGTAGAGTATGACGTAAACCATTAACAAGATGGAAAGGCAACAGAGAAACTCTACAACAGCACGATATTTCTATAGTTTGGATGATCAGAAGACCAACAAGCAGAACCGAAGCGGTAAAAGAGGAAAGGAAGAGAAAAATAAAGGAGGAGGATGAATATATACGAGTCAGGCATGAAAACTAGTACACAACAAACCGCACTTACTAAAAGAAGAAGAACAATTATGTGCTCATTAAATGATGCGATACTTCAAGTGTTGTAATCAATCTTCAATTCTGGGGGCTGCCTCTTTAAACATGCCTGTTGAGGTTGAAACGTGCCAGATTGAGTCTCTGACGGCAGCATACAGATGTCAGTGTTGGACTACATGCTCAGCATTTTCTGGTGCCACGCTGCAGGGACAGGTCACCGTGTTTTCTACACCGATAGGTTTGAACACGTTCTGGCTAAGTCTATTGTGCCCAGTCCTTAGTCTGAAAATAATCTACTGTCCCATTCTAGGGATGCAATGAAGCGAGTCTTGAGAGGAACCTTTGGTGTTGTGTATCCAGCCACCTTTCTTGGATACTAGATTGTACTAACGTCTTGGTCTCTTGGTGGGTGAAGTCACTACTTGATTGAACCATGTCACTTCCGCTTCTGGCCGGCCTGTTCGCGGTTTCATTGCCTTCCAAACCACTGTGACCTGGAATCCACTGCAGTACAGCTTGTTCTACTGAAGAGCCAAAGTGAATCAGCGGTTGCATAAAATCTACAAACTGCGTGTCTTTGATCTTTACAATACATGCCTTATTCTCTCTTGCCGTCGCCTTGTAGCCAGAAAATCTGGTCGTTCGTTTCAGTGCACTCCCGCATTTTCTGGTCAGTATACCCACATAATTCTCTAAAATATCTGACGGTGGTGATTAAGAACTGTGATAGAAGAAAAGCATGACTACATAGGCAAGTTGGAAAAGCACATAATGAACCAATAGAAAGTATAATGATGAGAATATGTGCAATATTTCCGTGATTTGTGATGCAGGGTTCTAAAAAACAAAATTCTCCTAAACTCCTCTCACGTACCCTTTGTGTATGTGTGTGTGTGTGTGTGTGTGTGTGTGTGTGTGTGTGTGTGTGTGTGTGTGTGTGTGTGTGTGTGTGTGTTGAAATAGCCGAAAGAATTATGAGAATATATCGCCCCACGTTCGCAGAAAATGAAAACGCGAACGGCAATGGGGAAATTGTGGTTATCATAATCAATCAAGCTAGTGAGACTCCAATCATCGGGGTACAATCCTCACAATCATTCACACTCGTTGTCGTGTCCTCCAGCCCATGAGTGAATGACAAGAACTGCCTCTCTGTATGCTAGTGCCAATGGAACATTGATTCAGATCGCTGCGAGATGAAGGCATCGTCCCGCGACCCGAATCACGTTTGAGAGGGCAGGATATCTACTCATTGTGTGTGGGAATGTTGAGTTGTGTGGGCTGTCTGTGAGCCTACATATTTACAATCGTCAATTGTTCTAGAATTGTCGTGGTTATTTAGCGATGCGGTCAATCTCATTTTCTTCTGTACATCTATCTTTCTATCAAACTCCTTCCGTCCCTCCCTTTCACTGTTTCCCTTTCTTTGAATGAATATGTTCGTTCTCGCTCTGTCTAACTCTCTCTCTCTGCTCTCTCTTTTTCTCTCGATATCTTTCTCCCCCTCAGCTTCTGGTCCTTCCTTCTCTGTTCTCACTCTACTCCTCCCTTCTCACTCTCATTCTGTAATCTTGCTTTGTTCAACCGTTGTTCTGTATTGTAATCATGCTTTGTTCCACTGTTGTTCTGTGTTGTAATCTTGCTTTGTTCCACCGTTGTTCTGTGTTGTAATCATGCTTTGTTCCACTGTTGTTCTGTGTTGTAATCTTGCTTTGTTCCACTGTTGTTCTGTGTTGTAATCTTGCTTTGTTCCACCGTTGTTCTGTGTTGTAATCATGCTTTGTTCCACTGTTGTTCTGTGTTGTAATCTTGCTTTGTTCCACTGTTGTTCTGTGTTGTAATCATGATTTGTTCCACTGTTGTTCTGTGTTGTAATCTTGCTTTGTTCCACTGTTGTTCTGTGTTGTAATCTTGCTTTGTTCCACCGTTGTTCTGTGTTGTAATCATGCTTTGTTCAACTGTTGTTCTGTGTTGTAATCTTGCTTTGTTCCACTGTTGTTCTGTGTTGTAATCATGCTTTGTTCCACCGTTGTTCTGTGTTGTAATCATGCTTTGTTCCACTGTTGTTCTGTGTTGTAATCTTGCTTTGTTCCATTGTTGTTCTGTGTTGTAATCTTGCTTTGTTTCATTGTTGTTCTGTGTTGTAATCTTGCTTTGTTCCACCGTTGTTCTGTGTTGTAATCATGCTTTGTTCCACTGTTGTTCTGTGTTGTAATCTTGATTTGTTCCACCGTTGTTCTGTGTTGTAATCTTGCTTTGTTCCACCGTTGTTCTGTGTTGTAATCATGCTTTGTTCCACTGTTGTTCTGTGTTGTAATCTTGCTTTGTTCCACCGTTGTTCTGTGTTGTAATCATGCTTTGTTCCACTTTTGTTCTGTGTTGTAATCTTGCTTTGTTCCACTGTTGTTCTGTGTTGTAATCTTGCTTTGTTCCACCGTTGTTCTGTGTTGTAATCATGCTTTGTTCCACTGTTGTTCTGTGTTGTAATCTTGCTTTGTTCCACTGTTGTTCTGTGTTGTAATCATGATTTGTTCCACTGTTGTTCTGTGTTGTAATCTTGCTTTGTTCCACTGTTGTTCTGTGTTGTAATCTTGCTTTGTTTCCACCGTTGTTCTGTGTTGTAATCATGCTTTGTTCAACTGTTGTTCTGTGTTGTAATCTTGCTTTGTTCCACTGTTGTTCTGTGTTGTAATCATGCTTTGTTCCACCGTTGTTCTGTGTTGTAATCATGCTTTGTTCCACTGTTGTTCTGTGTTGTAATCTTGCTTTGTTCCATTGTTGTTCTGTGTTGTAATCTTGCTTTGTTTCATTGTTGTTCTGTGTTGTAATCTTGATTTGTTCACCAACCGTTGTTTCATTGTGTCTGTTGTATCTTGATTTGTTTCATTGTTGTTCTGTGTTGTAATCTTGATTTGTTTCATTGTTGTTCTGTGTTGTAATCTTGCTTTGTTCCACTGTTGTTCTGTGTTGTAATCTTGATTTGTTTCATTGTTGTTCTGTGTTGTAATCTTGCTTTGTTCCACTGTTGTTCTGTGTTGTAATCTTGATTTGTTCCACCGTTGTTCTGTGTTGTAATCTTGCTCTGTTCCACTGTTGTTCTGTGTTGTAATCTTGCTTTGTTCCACCGTTGTTCTGTGTTGTAATCTTGCTTTGTTCCACTGTTGTTCTGTGTTGTAATCTTGCTTTGTTCCACTGTTGTTCTCTGTTGTAATCATGCTTTGTTCCACTGTTGTTCTGTGTTGTAATCTTGATTTGTTCCACCGTTGTTCTGTGTTGTAATCTTGCTTTGTTCCACCGTTGTTCTGTGTTGTAATCTTGCTTTGTTCCACCGTTGTTCTGTGTTGTAATCATGCTTTGTTCCACTGTTGTTCTGTGTTGTAATCTTGATTTGTTTCACCGTTGTTCTGTGTTGTAATCTTGCTTTGTTCCACTGTTGTTCTGTGTTGTAATCTTGATTTGTTCCACCGTTGTTCTGTGTTGTAATCTTGCTTTGTTCCACCGTTGTTCTGTGTTGTAATCATGCTTTGTTTCACTGTTCTTATGTGTTGTAATCTTGCTTTGTTCAACCGTTGTTCTGTGTTGTAATCTTGCTTTGTTCCACTGTTGTTCTGTGTTGTAATCTTGATTTGTTCCACCGTTGTTCTGTGTTGTAATCTTGCTTTGTTCCACCGTTGTTCTGTGTTGTAATCATGCTTTGTTTCACTGTTCTTCTGTGTTGTAATCTTGTGTTGACATTTCGTGTCTGTCTATATTTTTTGACAGTCTGTCTATTTTTCAGACAGACAGACATACACGAAATGCCAAAAGATCACACAGTCATGCAGCCAGAAAGCAAGCAAATATAATCAGGCAGGACAGATGTCTAGGGAAAAAAAACCACTCAACAGACAACAAATAATCAACTCACAAAGTGGAAACCAGAACGCAGACTTCGTATTTCTAATTGAAACTCATCAGGAATCAGTAGGTAAACTGCAGACTCGCCGTTAGGGTTGTGTTCAGTTGGTTCATGTGTGCCACTCCAGGACTTGGGTACATTTCTCCGGAGAGGGAAGAGACTGATTGCAGCACAGTTGTTGCAGCGCATGATGCTGACAGCAGTTGCAGGGTCCAGGATCCACATGTGGTAGTGCAAACAGTTGCACGTAAGATGGGTCTCGGAGTTTGCACCAAGTTCAGCTTTCCGGGGATCGTTGGCTTGTATTGTTAGGCTTTAGTCTGTTTGCGTACAGTGATCCTGCATGAGGCTTGGGGCAACGATGGAGACTGATAGGTGTAGAATCAGACACAGGTGTAGAATTAGACAGAGGTGTAGAATCAGACACAGGTGTAGAATCAGACAGAGGTGTAGAATCAGACGGAGGTGTAGAATCAGACAGAGGTGTAGAATCAGACTAAGGTGTAGAATCAGACTAAGGTGTAGAATCAGACAGAGGTGTAGAATCAGAGGTGTAGAATCAGACACAGGTGTAGAATCAGACTAAGGTGTAGAATCAGAGGTGTAGAATCAGACTAAGGTGTAGAATCAGAGGTGTAGAATCAGACTAAGGTGTAGAATCAGAGGTGTAGAATCAGACTAAGGTGTAGAATCAGAGGTGTAGAATCAGACTAAGAAGTTTAAAATCAGTCAGAGTTGTAGAATCAGACTAAGAAGTGTAAAATCAGACAGAGGTGTAGAATCAGACAGAGGTGTAGAATCAGACAGAGGTGTAGAATCAGAGAGAGGTGTAGAATCAGTCTGATCGGTGTAGAATCAGAGAGAGGTGTAGAATCAGACAGAGGTGTAGAATCAGACAGAGGTGTAGAATCAGACAGAGGTGTAGAATCAGACACAGGTGTAGAATCAGACAGAGGTGTAGAATCAGACAGAGGTGTAGAATCAGACAGAGGTGTAGAATCAGACAGAGGTGTAGAATCAGTCTGATCGGTGTAGAATCAGACACAGGTGTAGAATCAGTCTGATCGGTGTAGAATCAGACAGAGGTGTAGAATCAGACAGAGGTGTAGAATCAGACAGAGGTGTAGAATCAGACAGAGGTGTAGAATCAGACAGAGGTGTAGAAGCAGAGAGAGGTGTAGAATAGAAGACAGAGGTGTAGAATCAGACAGAGGTGTAGAATCAGAGAGGTGTAGAATCAGACAGAGGTGTAGAATCAGACTAATCAGACAGAGGTGTAGAATCAGACTAAGGTGTAGAATCAGACAGAGGTGTAGAATCAGAGGTGTAGAATCAGACACAGGTGTAGAATCAGACTAAGGTGTAGAATCAGAGGTGTAGAATCAGACTAAGGTGTAGAATCAGAGGTGTAGAATCAGACTAAGGTGTAGAATCAGAGGTGTAGAATCAGACTAAGGTGTAGAATCAGAGGTGTAGAATCAGACTAAGAAGTGTAAAATCAGTCAGAGTTGTAGAATCAGACTAAGAAGTGTAAAATCAGACAGAGGTGTAGAATCAGACAGAGGTGTAGAATCAGACAGAGGTGTAGAATCAGAGAGAGGTGTAGAATCAGTCTGATCGGTGTAGAATCAGAGAGAGGTGTAGAATCAGACAGAGGTGTAGAATCAGACAGAGGTGTAGAATCAGACAGAGGTGTAGAATCAGACACAGGTGTAGAATCAGACAGAGGTGTAGAATCAGACAGAGGTGTAGAATCAGACAGAGGTGTAGAATCAGAGAGAGGTGTAGAATCAGACAGAGGTGTAGAATCAGAGAGAGGTGTAGAATCAGACAGAGGTGTAGAATCAGTCTGATCGGTGTAGAATCAGACAGAGGTGTAGAATCAGAGAGAGGTGTAGAATCAGACACAGGTGTAGAATCAGTCTGATCGGTGTAGAATCAGACAGAGGTGTAGAATCAGACAGAGGTGTAGAATCAGACAGAGGTGTAGAATCAGACAGAGGTGTAGAATCAGACAGAGAGAGGTGTAGAATCAGACAGAGGTGTAGAATCAGACAGAGGTGTAGAATCAGACAGAGGTGTAGAATCAGAGGTGTAGAATCAGACAGAGGTGTAGAATCAGGTGTAGATCGGTGTAGAAAGACAGAGGTGTAGAATCAGACAGAGGTGTAGAATCAGAGAGAGGTGTAGAATCAGACAGAGGTGTAGAATCAGTCTGATCGGTGTAGAATCATGACAGAGGTGTAGAAATCAGTCTGAGCGGTGTTAGAATCAGACAGAGGTGTAGAATCAGTCTGATCGGTGTAGAATCAGACAGAGGTGTAGAATCAGACAGAGGTGTAGAATCAGTCTGATCGGTGTAGAATCAGACAGAGGTGTAGAATCAGTCTGATCGGTGTAGAATCAGACAGAGGTGTAGAATCAGTCTGAGAGGTGTAGAATCAGACAGAGGTGTAGAATCAGTCTGATCGGTGTAGAATCAGACAGAGGTGTAGAATCAGTCTGATCGGTGTAGAATCAGACAGAGGTGTAGAATAGATCGGTGTCAGAATCAGAGAGGGTGTAGAATCAGTCTGATCGGTGTAGAATCAGAAGAGGTTGTAGAATCAGTCTGATCGGTGTAGAATCACAGAGGTGTAGAATCAGACAGAGGTGTAGAATCAGACAGAGGTGTAGAATCAGAGAGAGGTGTAGAATCAGAGGTGTAGAATCAGTCTGATCGGTGTAGAATCAGAGAGAGGTGTAGAATCAGTCTGATCGGTGTAGAATCAGAGAGAGGTGTAGAATCAGTCAGAGGTGTAGAATCAGACAGAGGTGTAGAATTGGACAGAGGTGTAGAATCAGACAGAGGTGTAGAATCAGACACAGGTGTAGAATCAGTCAGAGGTGTAGAATCAGACAGAGGTGTAGAATCAGTCTGATCGGTGTAGAATCAGAGAGAGGTGTAGAATCAGACAGAGGTGTAGAAACAGACAGAGGTGTAGAATCAGAGAGAGGTGTAGAATCAGACAGAGGTGTAGAATCAGAGGTGTAGAATTAGACAGAGGTGTAGAATCAGACAGAGGTGTAGAATCAGACAGAGGTGTAGAAACAGACAGAGGTGTAGAATCAGACAGAGGTGTAGAATCAGAGAGAGGTGTCGAATCAGAGAGAGGTGTAGAATCAGACAGAGGTGTAGAATTAGACAGGGGTGTAGAATTAGACAGAGGTGTAGAAACAGACAGAGGTGTAGAATTAGACAGAGGTGTAGAAACAGACAGAGGTGTAGAATCAGACAGAGGTGTAGAATCAGACAGAGGTGTAGAAACAGACAGAGGTGTAGAATCAGACAGAGGTGTAGAATCAGAGAGAGGTGTAGAATCAGAGAGAGGTGTAGAAACAGACAGAGGTGTAGAATCAGACAGAGGTGTAGAATCAGAGAGAGATGTAGAATCAGACAGAGGTGTAGAATCACACTGACAGGCAACACTAGCAGTATATGAGATAGGTGGGGCTTTAACTTCTTCATCCTCAACATTTCGAGCGCTGAAGGTTCATTGCTGCAGATATACTCTCCTCCATTTATCTCTGCACTTAACCCTCTTTTTCTAGCTGGTGACAAGTGTTTGTAGGCCTGCTTGGATATTATCTCTTCATCGTCTTCTTTTTCTGCCTAATGGTCTACGATCATTCAGTTCCCTTGAGTATAGAGTTTGTACATCTGTCATAGGACATTCTCTCAGTATGCCCCAGGCATTTGTCTCTTCGCCATCTTGATGCTAGTGATCGGCTGTTTGTTTTCGCTTCTCACTCTCTGGTCCCCGCTGTTTACATCTTTGATAGGTCGAAAGGTTCGTCGTTAGACTGTTTTCAGACATGTCTAATAAGGCTTCAACTGTTTCATGTGATCTCGATATTTTAAGACAAAGACGTTGATCTGAACAGATATTGTAGAGTAAAATGTATATTTTTTTAATATTTAAAATAGTATATTCGACTGGGCTGTTTCTTCTCTCAGCATGACAACCAAGGTCGTCCCCGGGTGGGACGCAATTTTGCGTTATTTTGAAGCCCCACTCCCGCTTTTGTTAAACACGGTTTCTGAGACCTCTCCACGGTTGATCCTCATCCCCATGGTGACACTTTGGGTCACCGGCTGTTTATCGCTGTGATGTCCTGGTGGGGTAAAATTTACTTACTAACTTTCAGCATGTTGGTGCAGTTGAAGTTTGCACCCGAGTATTTTATATTTTCGTTCGTTTGATTTTCATATTATCTATCTGTGTATGTCTGGAGTTTTTATCCTACCGTGCATTTTTTCTTATCTTGAATGATATGTAATCCCATTTCCTTTAGCTCATTCCTTGTTTAACTGCTTAATAGGGAAAAACACTCATGAAAACAGCTTGGTTGAACAATTGGGTCTGGTTTTATTTGCTCCAGGTCTTAGCTGGTTGCGGCATCTTGTCCCTATCGGTGTGAGATGTTAGAACTCTAAACATGACTCGCTTATTCCTGTCAATGAGTATAATTTTACGGTCTGCAGTAAACTTTCTTCAACGACATGTCACCCACATAACTAAGTGTTCTTATAATGTTTAATATCATACAATCATTCTTTCCCTTTCATCTTCCTTATAACTTTGTTTAATATCATACAATCATTCTTTTTCTTTCATCTTCCTTATAACTTTTTCTAGGAAAAAAAAAAAAAAAACAAAGGCGGGAACAGGGCCAGAACTTTAACAGCTAATATATGGAAAGCGGTAGAGTCAATTGTGCGGACAATCGTCACGTGGTTAGTACTGTGTAGAGCACCGTTAACATCTCAATGTGTTGCAGGGCCCCATTTAGCTGAAAACGGATATTCTGACCTCACAGGGGCAGATATCGCAACGTGGCTGTTAACTATAACACAACGTGTCAAATATCGTGTTTTTGTTTTATGGGCAAGCACGTAGAAGAAAAAGAAGAGGAAAAAGAAGAAGATGACGACGAAGAAGAAGAAGAGAAAGAAGAAGAAGAAGAAGAAGAAGAAGAAGAAGAAGAAGAAGAAGAAGAAGAAGAAGAAGAAGAAGAAGAAGAAGAGGAAAAAGAAGAGGAAGAGAAAGAAGAAGAGGAAGAAGAAGAAGAAGAAGAAGAAGAAGAAGAAAGAAGAAGAAGAAGAAGAAGAAGAAGAAGAAGAAAAAGAAGAAGAAGAAGAAGAAGAAGAAGAAAAAGAAGAAGAGTGACATCAACGTAAAAAAATAAAAATTCTGAAATGCGAATGGTTTCTCTCAATGCCACATGTTCGTCTAGTGGCCGGAAGTTCGCTATAGTCACATGACTTACCAGGGTAAATTTGTTATAAATTTATTTCGCAAACATTCTCATTATTTTAATATATTTAATCAATGCTACTCTAAGTAAAGCCTGGTAATTTATAAGTGCTGATCAATACCAGTTGGATTTATCCCCCAATATTGATGTTTATACATTCACATTTCTCCTGGTTACACATTTCTGTTGCTTCTAATCCTTAAAGAGTTTGAATCATTATCTGTGACACGAGCAAATATTCCTGTCAAATTTCCGTTTTTATTCAAGGTTTGGCACAGATAAATTAGCTCATTAGATGCCCAATTCCCTGGACTGTTGTAGCGAGTACACGGAGGAGCAACAAGCCTCCAACATTTTCAAATATTATCAGCCATAACAAACAAAATATGACTTCAAAATGGCCATACTTCAACTGAGCATGGAAGTTGCTACTTTTGATCGGTCGGCGCAATTTTTAAATTTTTAAACTGGTCGTTAGCAGACGATAGGTTATTGGCTTGGAGATATTACTTTCATTATTGACATTCTTTTTCTTCTCTTTGTTCTTGTGTGCTAACCTTTACTAAAGTTTGTGTTCTGTTTTGCTGTCCTCTCTTTCTTACCCCTAT
>CAJHNH020003110.1:27500-55000 GCA_905116865.2 Candidula unifasciata
CCTCGAGCTCTTTCCCCATATGTCAACAGTTTCAAACACTACCTCGAGCTCTTTCCCCTATGTGTTGGGTGAAATATTTCCCCATGATCTACCTTTCGCATTGAAATCTCCACAGAAAATGACATTTCTCTTGTGAGATATTATTTCACCTAAACACTGCCACCTGTTGACGTCTACGCTGGCGTTGCAGGCACAAACATTTACCGACACAAAAGAATGCTGGGACTGAACTATGACCGCTTGTAATTGTATCTCGTCGCTATCCCATATAGACATGTCCACTTCTGAAGCCACTACACCATCTCGAACAAGGATGGCTAATCCCAGAAGTTGCTTTTTGTAAACAGAATTGAAACCGGCCATGTGTAGCGTGTTATCACCAAGTCGCGTTTCCTGTAGGGCAATAATATCGTTGCTGTAAACTAGGCGGTCTACAATGGGTCCACGCTGCTCTGTGCTAGCACAATTCCAATACAGTATACGAATTTTGTTAAGGCCTAGGCGGACGTATTTGAGCCGTGTTCTCCTAGCCCCAGCGAGTCTACCTTGCCTTTTCCGCCTTTGACCACGACTTCGAGGCTTGTTTGTTTTGTGAACGAGACACAAACCCACAATCGTAAACCACACACGCTGGAAAGATAAACTCAATGATGGTTTCGCTCAGATGCACGAACTCCGTAGCACCGGCGAAAATCATGAGAAAAAAAAGGAAACTTCTGACTTTATCTCGACACAAAACATTACATGTAAAGGATGTAACACATCCATATTAACGTGAAAATGAATCATTTACGAAAAAAGACAACTGTCCGCCGCCATTATGTGTGTATATATGTCTGTCCGTCTGTCTGTTTCTATTTTGCATTTTCCGCGGTATGTCCATTCAAACCAAACAGTTAGCATGCTTATAGGTAACTGAGTAACCGGAACTTTTCAAAACATCAAGCTGCTGTTTTTTCATAGATGTTTCACTGTCATGTGGTCATTCGATGAACACAGTGTTTCACTCTCATGTGGTCATTAGATGAACACAGCGTTTCACTGTATGCGGGATAGACTTTCAGAATACAAATAATCACCAAGCATAGCTCTTGATGTCAATTTGTTTTCCAAAAAATCACCCCGTGTATGTCAATTACAGTATATTCTTTTAAAGGTACGCAAATTAATAGCCAAACAATGATCCAAGAAATACGCCGCTGTAAGAAAACAGCAGCACCGCTGCGACTGTAAATTATAATATCACAAATCACCTGATAAAATTTATGTTGGTCCGTACGGGAGTTTTCGTGATGTTTATTAAAGTTTTAGGGCTCAACTTTTGAAACGCACTATAATTTTTGCCTTCAGTAAGTTGTGTGATCTCCCCTCCCTCCAAACGGTTTAGCACGCATATGGGTGTTGAAATTACCACAAAGAGGTCTTGTCTTCCGGTTTTCTTCTTCTTTTTCTTCTCCGTTCATCCCAAGATGTAATTGCGTTGTGTCCATTTACAGCATGGCTGCGATATTTGCACCTTTTGGCCAACACATCTGACTTCTGCGGTCATTTGTTGACCGGGTTAGCCTTCCCGTTTTCCGGTTTTCTATACCCCGAAAGGAAATTTGTGTTACATTCTGCAATACAGTATCCTGAACACGTGTCGATGTTATACATTGTGCTATACAGTATCCTGAACACGTGTCGATGTTATACATTGTGCTATACAGTATCCTGAACAAACATCGATTTTCTACATTGTGCTATAAAGTATCCTGAACAAATGTCGATTTTCTACATTGTGCTGAGCAATATCCTGAACCAGTGTCGATTTTCTACATATTGCTGTACAGCATCCTGAACAAATGTAGATTTTCTACATTGTGCTATACAGTATCCTGGACAAATGTCGATTTTCTACATTGTGCTATGCATTATCCTGAACACATGTCGATTTTATACATTATGCTATACAGTATCCTAAATAAATGTCCATTTTCTTCATTGTTTTTGTGCAGTATCCTGAACAAATGTTTATTTTTCCCACTGTGCTTTATAGTATCCTAAACAAATGTCGATTTTCTACATTTTTTTTTTGCACAATCCCTCACGAAATTCGATTTTCTATATTCTCTTATACTGTTTCCCGAACAAATGTAGATTATGTGCATTCTTCTACATTTTATCCCGAGCGTTTTTCGATTGTTAACATTCTGCTCGACTCTATAGCAGCTGTCGTGGTGTAACGGCTGTATGCTCGCCTTATGCCCTGACGGAGCCGGGTCAGGTTGACCCAACATTAAATGGGTAGCACGTGAGTCCTGGGAAGTAAAGGCGGCGGACGGAATGTTGATCTCATCACCCACCGAGTATCGATAGCTGTTTTAAACCTAGGCCCAGCCCTACATATTCAGTACGTCTCAAGGCATGGGAAAAGATTTCTTTGCTTAAAAGTAATTAAAATGTGTACAGTATGTTGCTGAATATTTCTTTTTTTTTCGTAGCTAGTTAGTTATTTAGTTAGTTAGTTAGTTAGTTAGTTAGTTAGTTAGTTGGGTTATCATCATTGTACTCCGGACATGTACATAGGTGCTCAGATTCTCCCCTTAGTATGAACTCCAACGTCTGATGGCTAATAATACAAGTTCTATGTTGATTAACAAGTCTTCTGGTGTGTCTGGTGTACGTCTCGTTTTTTGCTGTGCCGATCTTAATTCCCAAGTCTGCCATTCTGGCGAGTGATGTGGATTCACTGCCCCCAATGTCCTATATCCTTCCCATTTCTCTGAGGGCTCTTCTTTTGCAGTATTGCAGTTCAACAGATGACGAGTAGCCGAGCCAGGGCGTGCTCGGCTACTTGGTATAATGCGATGTTGTAAACTCTCAGGCTGCATTGATTCCATCTTCTTCCAAGTCTCCCTCTGCCTCTTGATGTTTCCATGTCCACGTTGTCCGCTCTCACTGCTGGCATAGTATTATGTTGTTACGCTTCGTGATATATGACTAGTATCCTTTTTTTTTCCCTAGGGATGTGTTTCATTCTCATGTTCTTTATGTAGTGGAATGCTGAAGGCAACAAGTTATCGAGCAGGGACCCTTTTGCCACTACAATACATTGCTAGGCGTTTATTTTCATAGACTTATTCTGTGTATGATGCATTCTACATTACTCTGGCCGCCTTTACATCCCATGACATTACCTGGTACTCATTATAGGCTGGATCGACCTGTGAGTCAGTTCCCATAAAAACGCTCATCCAATGTTATACTTAAAAGCAAGAAAGAAAGAAAAAAGAAAGAAAGAAAGAAAGAAACCTCGTGCATTATTATAATTAAAGCAAGAAAGAAAGAAAGATAGAAAGGAAAAAAGAAAAAAAGAAAATAGAAACTTCATGCATTTTTATACTCGAAAGAAAGAAAGAAAGAAAGAAACCGTCAGCCATTGTTATACACACACGCAAGAAAGTAACAAACCAAAAGAGAAGACATAAAGTTGAGAACAAGCCTTAACCATTGTTACACTGAAACCCCAGAAAGAAAGAAAAGAAAGAAAAACATGACTTGAAGAAAGAAGAAGCCTCATCCATTGTTTTACCGAACCAGCAAAAGACATAAAACAGATTAGTGCTGCTAGGGGATCAGCTATCTGATAGAGACACTGCCACGCTCCATGCAGTAAGCCGGGTGTGGCTGAGATACCGCCAGATAACTCCAGCTGTTTTACGAGCTACGTTCAAATCTTCACTATTTAAAACTTTCGGAAAAAGACAACAGTGGACAAAAAATAAAGGCAGACAATAGAAAAATAAAGAGACTGAAAAAATAACATAAAGTAAAAGACTATAATTCCACCAGTGCATCATCGAGCGTATGGTGCAACTCACTTTTATCTAACCTCTACTACGACATAAAGATGTGTGCATCCGGGACATGAATGAAACAGGTATTGCGGTGGAATCGTGGGAACGAAATACCATGGACTGTGTTGCTCAGGGAGGCAAATCAGATAGGGTATGAGAATGGAGGAAGAAATTATTGCTAGAAAGATGGGGAGCTGAGCCTTTGAAAAGACACAGTATGATGGCAACTGTGCTGAAATGTCATGCTCTAATCTTGGAACACATGTCCTAACGCGTGCGGGTCTTGCTAGTCACACTCGCCATCGCCATGGGCTGTGAGTAGACCCTTGCTTCCTCCCTCTCCTTTTTTAGTGTTTTCTCTCATATATCTCCCCTCTCTACCTTCCTTATCTCTTTTTATCTGCATTCTCTCTCATTCTCCGGCTCGGTCTTTTCGCCTCTCTCTCTCTCTCTCTCTCTCTCTCTCTCTCTCCCTCTCTCTCTCTCTCTCTCTCTCTCTCTCTCTCTCTCTCTCTCTCTCTTTCTCTATCTATCTATCTATCTCTCCTTCTGTAATTTCCAAGATCACGAATCATGACAAGCCCTCATAAATTTTGTTAACAAATATTCAAGAGAGTTTTTATTTTGCTTTCAAAATCTACAACAAGCCTTGATCGTTCAGCGGTGGCATGTCTCTCTACCGACAGTATCATGCAGGCAGGCAGTGCAACTTCCCACACAACCCTTTTGTCCTGAGATTAACCCGGTGGAGAAATCCAAGACATCCACTCAGGTGCCGTCTCCACAATCCAGGTTGGCTACATTGCTGTCTTTGGACATATAAGATAAGACCCTAATTGAGAGTCACCGTGGTGTAGCGGCAAACGTTCGCATGCGGATCCGAAGATCGTGGGTTCAATTCCGGAACTGTGCTGGGTTGTTTTCAAAAATAACTCCCAAGTCGATCTATTCCTAAATGGGTGCCAGGAAGAGTCATTAGAAGTAAAGGCGGCCTGCAGGACGTTGACTGCAACACTCGCCAAGTGCCGATATGTCATTAGATCTAGCACTGTGTGCCCAATACGCCTGCAGGTGTGGGGAAAGGGTCATTTCTTTATTAAGAACTTGAACTCCTCCACGGTTCGACTCTCATACTCATCATCATCAACTTCAAGATCCTGTAGCAGGTCCTTTGCACAACGTCACTCACATCACGGGCTGTCTGAAAGAAACTCGGTCTCTCGCCAGCCCACCCGCCTTGTGTACTTTCATATTCAAGGGGTCACTTATATCATATGCCCATCTTCGTGTGGGTCGGCCCCTGCCCCTTCTTCCTGGAACCATGCCTTCTGCTTTTGTGCGCCTCCCCCCCCCCCCCCCCACAAAAAAAAAATGAGTCATGGCGCTAGATATGACCAAAATATTTCAGCTTCCGAGACAGGATGCTGTTTATTAGCCAAACTTCCTAGATCTTTTAAAATGTCAGTACTTCTTCTTCTTCTTCTTTTTTTTTTTGGGTCCACGTTATTCTGAGAATCTTTCTATGACATTTCTATCTGAAAGCCCCTTTGAATTTTCATACTACAGTGCGAAAGCAGCGAGTTTTTTTTTTTTTTAATTGGGCACATCGACCCTTGGCACGCAAGGATCTATAATTGTTAAGCAAGTTCACCCGCCTATAGGTCTTAAAGTCGCAACGGATAAGAGAGCAGACTTAAATTTCCAAGATTTCTCACTGGGTGAAGCTCTTTGCAATAAACTTGTTTAAGTTCTCTTGACACTTAAATCAATAAGTTTGTTGTTTCTTCCTGTCAATATGATGGGTAGATCGGTAGACTGTTTTTAGTCGTGGAATGTTTTTGCTCCTCTCACTAGTTAATCGTTGAATATCTCCGCTCCCTATTTGGACTAAAAATATATAGTTTAGTCACACAGCTGTTAGGTTGAGTGCGTGGCGCGACACTGTGCGCTGTGAATTTCATTTAGAATAATTTTTAACTGTGCACCACGTGGCTTCAGAAAAAGGCGAGTAACCATTGCTCACCTAGAACTGGTGGTGTGATTAATTGCGTGTGCAGCCACTGATGTCTTGTAACTACTGCTTCCCTCGACGATGAACTTACATATCCAGTGTTGAACTGATTGTGTTGTCGCTTCCAGCAGCGGTCTTATGTGTTAAATGCGCGTACATGCTAGTGGCGTTGCTGACAATGCAGTATGTTTCAGTTCTTTCCACAAGCGATAGGGATAGACATCCTGTGTGGTTTTCGTTGGCATAGAAACAGAGCGAGTACGGGTTTGATAGAGAGTTGGAGCTCCGCCTGCCGTCCCGGTGGTCAGTCTCCCCCTCCCGAGGAGAATCTTCAGATAGATTTGAGTTCCCAGGTAGATCAATATTTAAATATATTTGGAAAAAAAAAAACAGCTATGTCCTTCACAGGACGGTGAGTTACAGTGGTGTTGCAGCTAGAGGCTCGCCTGGGAATCGGAGGGTCGTGGGAGTTAGTCGGACTTTGTCCAGAACTGATGTTACCTCACAGGTATGCAGTAGGTCGCTCTCATCACAGTCTGCCTGTAAGAAACTCGGTCTCTTGCCAGTTCTCCCGCCTCATGAACTTTCACACTCAAGGAGTCACTTATATCCTGTGCCCATCTTCGTATCGGTCGGTCTCTGCCCCTCCTTCCTGGTACCATGCCTTCTGCTATAATTTTTTCCAATCCATCGAGGCGCTTGATATGACCAAAATATTTCAGCTTTCGCGAAAGGATGCTGTTTATAAGCCAATCTTCCTTGATGTTCAGATCTTTCGAGATGTCAATATTTCTCATGTTCTTTGTCCCAGATATTCAGAGAATCTTTCTATAGAATTTCAGCTCAAAAGCACCTATTCTCTTTCTTAAGGACTGTCGTATGGCAGTTTTGTCGCGCACCTTTACTTATGGATTATTTTCCCAAATCCCTCAAGTGCTCTGAGACAGGGGTGTTTTGAATGGTGGCTCTCGTTCGTCTAGAGGCCTAACCCTCGTTTCAAACTTCCCATTCAACCTGTCTCAGGAATGAGGTGACTCGAGCTCTGACTCCACAGGGTTACTATGAACTCTTGGGTACCTCTCCCCATTACTAAATTTGCCCCCAGACTGGTAAACAACGAAACACAGTCAAATATATAGACAACAGTGAATATGACAAGACATGAATATCTTTCTGACTACGACAATTGATTAACTAACACCAAACCTTTCGAAGAACAGAAAGTCTTATGAACTAAAACTTCAATGTATTCAATACTTCATAACAAGAAAGATTAAAAGTAGCACGAAGAACTAGAATGATTGTTCAAGTCTTTGAAGAATAAAGGATAGAGAAAAAGTCTTTCTACAGGGCTACATCCATTTCCGGCATCATCATAATGTGGAGGTCTGAGACAGATTACGAAGGCACATCTGGACTCAAGCCGCTAATGTAGTGCTACTCTGACTTATTTGGTTGGATCCTGCAGCTCCTCAGGGTGCCGGAAGGTGGAATTCTGCAACGTCTCGCTTCTCAGAATGTCTCCGCACGATTGATAATACCTCTGGGATTGATTAAAGGACAATCAACTCCCCAGAGACTGGTAGATGTAGACTTCACATACAGTCAAACATATTCGGTAATGGCTGATCAACGTACGTCGGTTGCTTCCCTGGTGTTGGTTGGTGGAAGAGCACGACTACGCCACGGATGCTTGTTGGATCTTCCAAAATCCTGAAATTAACAAGGCAACACACATGAGCAAACCGTACCCAATGCACCTAGTTAATCACTATCCTCACGCTCTCCACATGCTCAGACGTAAATGAGGCTAGTCCAAACCATGAAGGTTGACTTCCTACATCTTGGAACCCGTGCAGTTTCCCAGAGTGAGCACTAGAGTCGTACGTACGTTTCCATTAACTCGAATAGTTTCTGAATCCAGTCCTATAGCGAAAGCCAGACAGATCTCTATCATTCCCCATCCCTCTAAATATACCGTTTTCACTAGTTAGAAAGATAAGGTATAGGAGATGAAGGCAAAACCAAGATAGAAGGAAATACGATCCGAAAGCATTCCTAGAGCCTAAGCTTGTTGTGGTTACAGTAGCTCCCAGCAACAGCGGATATGACGTCATCCCTGACCCGAAGCTTCTTGTCCTTTCCAACGGTCCAGCGACTCAACAAGTTCAGAGACCGAATAAAAGATAACAACTGATCATACAAAGTTAACAATACCATAAATACACTCCAGATATGTGGATTGATTGATCCGAAGAGGTTTAGAAAGCCGGCTCGAAGAATTCACAGAAAAATTTCAGCCGAAAGTGCATTCCAACCAGGATTGCTATCTGTCGTCTTTCATCGCAGGCGATCGTAGACAAACAGATTCGCATTCTCAATCTGCTGACCTTTCTTACACACACATAAAGGCACTGAGCACAAATATTCAATGAAATCCTTTTTGGAAAACTCACCCATGACAAATGGATAAAGAGAATAAAGATGCTTGTCTTTTTTTTTTTTTAACGGTCAAGTGGCTACAAAATTGCAACACGTTCGCTCACTTGAACGGACTACAAAGAAGTGACATATAAAATTATAGTCCCTATCTACGGCAGTTGGTGTGAGAATATGGCTCAAGTATACTGTGAAGCGGTCACACAATTAATCTTAAACGGGCGTAGAAAATGTGTCCTAACATGTAAATTGACACTAAACGCCTAAAAGAAACAATCTAAGAGTGATTTATATAAATTTCTCCCATCTGGACTCCCCCACAACAAACGAACTATATCACTACGGTCGGACCCTCCAATATCATAGTTACAATGACGATTTTGGGGGTGTCCAGACTGTGGGCCTGCCTATTGAAGTAGGTGTGTTGATTCTGTCATGTGACAAGGACTGAGAGATAGTCCACGACTCACATCCGTATGTAGCCACAGGGAAGATGCATGCTCTCAAAATTCTAATTTTTATCTCCTTGCTGGTGCTTAACCATAGACTTTTAAGGCTGTTCAATCTTTGCATTGTATGGCCATTCTCTTTTTAATTTCTGTCGAACAGTCTCCATTGTTCTTTATTATAGAGTCTGGATTTTTAAAGTTTGTGACATTTTCAACTTCTTCATCATTTATTGTTATTTTTGGGTGACAGCCAATTTTATCTGTGGACATTATTTTCGTTTTCTTTAAATTCAAGAACAGATGTTGATCTTCACTGTACTTTTTGACGGACAATATTAAATTTTCTATTCCCTTTACTCTGTTCGAAAGGAGGACTGTGTCATCTGCGTAGCGGAGTTCCGGAATAGGGTTGCCACCAATTTTGAGCGGATCATAACTGTTACAAGTCTGGTCATTTTTGACATTTCTCATTATATTTTCTGCGTACATATTGAATAGGTATGGTGAGAGAATGCACCCCTGCCTCACCCCCTTTTGCACCTCGAACCAATCAGATGTTTCACAAGCTGCTCTGATGGCTGCTTGTTGTTCATGATAGAGATTTTCAATTAAATGCACTAAATGCTCTGGAAACCCCATACTTTTCATAATAGTCCACAGTTGGTGGGGCTGGACACATCAAATGCCTTGCTATAATCAAGCATGAAGATCTACATTGTATTCTCTGCATTTTTCAAAAATTATTCTCATATTAAATATGTGATCCCTAGTTCCTCTACCCTGTCTGAAACCCACTTGTGCTTCATCTAGTTCATATTGTAATTTCTTTTCAATCCTTTTCAAGATAATTCGTAAGAGCATTTTGCTAACATGACTTATTAATGCGATGGTACGGTAGTTGGAGCATAGTTTTGGATTTCCTTTGTTTGGGAGAGGGATATAGACCGTTCTTTTCCTCGCTTTAGGCCAAATGCCACTATTCCAGATCTTCGAGCACAGTGCATGGTAGATTCGGACGCTGGCCTCTCCTCCTGCTTGCATTAGTTCTGCTGGTATTTCGTCGCAACCTGGTGCCTTTCCTTTCTTCAGGCTGTGTATTGCTAATCTTACCTCATCCAGTAAAGGCTCTGGTTCTTTTTCATAACTTTCACAAGTCGTTTTTGAATTACCTGTCACATCCTCATACATTTCTCTACAGTATTCTTTCCATCTTTCTAATATGTCTTTGGTTTCCGTTAATGTGTTAGCGTTTTTATCACTTATTACTTGTAAAGAAGGCCTGAATTCGTATTTCAATGTTTAATTTCTTTAAACATGTCTCTGTCTCTTCCTTGCATCTGGAGTTGTTCAATTCTGTTACAGGTATTTATAGTAAACTGTTTTTTATCTCCTCTGATAGCTCTTCTGATTTCTTTCGTGTAGTTCCGATATGCATGGCTATCTTTTTCTGTCCCTTCTTGCTTTAAATTTCTTCGTTTTTCTATCAGCTTGAAAGTTTTTTCTGTAATGTAAATCTGTTTCTTGTGTGGTTTTTTAGGGATCATGTTCTGAGCTGTTGTGATGATGATGTTTCTTGTTTCATCAGCCAACTCATCAGGTGTTATATCTTCCTGCACTGCCATTAGCGCCTCGAATTTGTTTTCATCTTCAATGCTGTAATCATTTGGCAAATTACTCAAATCAAAACGTATTGGCTTAGCCCCTTTCAACACTTTTTTCAGTTTTATTTTAAACTCTGCAACAAGAAGTTTGTGATCAGTGTCACAGTCAGCTCCAGGGAGTGTCTTTGCAGATGCTATACATGTCCTCCATTTTTGTTGTATTAAAATGTAATCAATTTGGTACCTCACAGGTATACCTAGCCTTATTAAATGGGTACTATGTCAAGTCCTGGGAAGTAAAAGCGATCGGCGTGATGTTAACCACATAACCCACCAAGTGTCCATTGTTCTATAAAATCTAGTTCTAGCCCTATACGCCCTATACGCCCAGGATTACGCCCAATGAGGCGCCTTATTATTTAGAAAAGATAAATGCGGCGGGGAACTGCTGACCGAACTGGCCTACACTTATCGGCACGGCACGGCACACCACAGTGTTGAATAACTGTATCCCTTGAGGCCCCCCCCCCCCCCTGGCCAGGACAGACATGTCAAAGTGAGGCCCCTCCCCTCCCCCGAGAGCCATATGGGTCACATTTTATCGCAATGAAGGCCACACGCCACCAATAATTACAGTCATTTCATAACAATTATTGCAGAATTTTTCCTCTGTGCTGGCCGCTGGAAATACGACCCGCTGGCCACCACTGTGATATGGATGGTCTTGAACATGTTATGGCAGGACGGTTGGGTGGGGGAAGAAAGGGGGGGGGGGGCACTCTTTTCTTTGTGTGAGAGTCGCTGACCTACAAAATTGTCAGGCCACATGATGTTGATGATAAACCGCTGTTTTTCCTGTGCCCAAATTGGCCACCTAATTATTCCGTTTCTATCTACATCACTTCAGCTTTTGCTATCTTCCATAATTCCCTGGCTACATCCCTCAAACATCAACATCCCTCACATCTGCAAGCATCTTTAGCTGGACCGGCAGTGCTAAATCCCAGAAAACATCCGGTAGCCAAATGGATTCCGAGTTCCTGTCTCCTGAAATCCTCGGAAAGTGCCCCACAACAAACTCCGGGTTAAGTCCCGCATGTAACGTTTCTCCAGATGGAAATTTTATATTTCCTTCAAAACCCCCTCACGCTGGGAATTGAGAGAATGTGGGGTGTGTAAAAATCTTATACCGTGTTCGTTGACTGATGAAGATCATCGAAACCTCACCAAAACGTCGTTTTCATTGTTTTTGTTGTTGTTGATGGTAATTAAATTGTGACTCAATAGAGACCAATCAGAACTGTCGGAAAGAAAAGTTGAATAGGATTGTTGAACGTACTGACAAGGTAAAGACAGACATAAATTCAGTAGATAAGGATACAGAGGGAAATACACACATGGTGGTTAGATAGATGGATGGACGGATGGATAGATGGACAAACGGGTGTATGGCTTGTTGACTGATCTGGATGGGTCGATGGATAGAAGATATGACGGATGTATGGCTGGGTGTATGACTGAGGTGGATGGATGGGTAATGTGACGGATGGATGACTGGGTGTATGACTGAGGTGGATGGATGACTGGGTGTATGACTGAGGTAGATGGAATGGATAATGTGACGGACGTATGACTGGGTGTATGACTGAGGTGGATGGATGGATGATGTGACTGACGTATGACTGGGCGTATGACTGAGGTGGATGGATGGATGATGTGACTGACGTATGACTGGGTGTATGACTGAGGTGGATGGATGGATGATGTGACTGACGTATGACTGGGTGTATGACTGATGTGGATGGATGGATAATGTGACGGACGTATGACTGGGTGTATAACTGAGGTGGATGGATGGATGATGTGACGTATGTATGCCTGGGGTGGATGGATGGATGATGTGACGGATGTTTAACTGGTGTGGATGGGTGGATGAATGACTGGGGTGGACGGACGGATGGATGGATAATGTAACGGACGTATGACTGCGATCGATGGATGCATTGGATGGATCGAAGGATGGATGATGTGACAAATGCATGTTTGGGGTGGATGGATAGATGGATGATGCGACAGATGTATGACTGGGATGGATAAATGGGTGAATGAGCTGGAGCACATTGACAGAACGACCAGCCCAGTAAGCGACACACCTAGACATAGACAACCAGAAACACTGAAATATAGACAGACAGGGAGAAGGATTGACAGACATAAATAAATATAAACAGACAGATATCTGACATATAGGTAGGCAAATAACATATAAACGAACAAAGTCGCTCAAACAGAATTTAGCACATCCACTGAATGACTTTAATCGGCTTAACATTTCGAAAAAAAAGTCGATATTTGTTAAGCAAAGCTGCGACCAACTAAGTCGATAGTTTTTTCCCCTCTTGTAGATGGTTTCCCAAGTTTCCCAGAAGAAGCAGACGACATAATCCGCTTAACACAAGTCTCCCGAGGAGACACAGCGCAGTGTGAATGACAGTTGCGACATAAAGTAAGTGGGTAACACTGTTTCCATTGCTGCAAACAATGCCATTTGATGTTGTCTCCATCTCTTTACAATATATGTGTGACATGTGTAAGGGTGGTGGGTTTATGGGTGGTTGTGTGCGTGTGTGTGCGTGTGTGTGTGTGTGTGTGTGTGTGTGTGTGGGGGGGGGGGTGGGTTTCGGGCAGACGGGTCGGTGTGTGTGTATCAAAAGTTAGCACAACATAATGATAGTTTGTGTCTGACTGGAGAACAATAGAGGAGAAAAATTGGGTGAGGATATGGGGGGAAAGAACAGGAAAAGCTGAAATAAGGAAGACGGAAAAAAAAGGGGAAGTGAATGACAGAGGAAAAGAAAAAGATAAAGCAATTTTATAAAAGTCCCCCGCTTGCTGATCGGAATGTCGTGGGTTCGCGTCCAGACGAAGCCGGGCTTTTTATTTTTATTTTTCAAAAATGACCTTGACTCCCGGGTCGACCCAGCCTTGAGTGGGTACCAGGTGCAGTCCTGGAAAGTAAACGCGACAGCTGTGATGCTGACCACATCACCCACCAAGTGCCGAGTAGTCTATACAAATAAAGGTCTAGCCCTATATGCCCAATAAGCCTAAATGCGTGGAAAGGGGACCTTTACTTCTCTTTTAATTTCATAGAAATACCCATTGACATTCCTGGAAAATCGCCCAAAATACTTCATTGAATCTATGTTGTTGCTAGTATTCACTGCTATCACTTCACTGTACATAGCTAGTCAAAGTAAGTACATCGCATCTGACCCCATTCCTCGTCATTCTCTAACAGTTATATAATAATTACTGACGCTCGTAAACTCAACATTATACTTCTCTCTTGATCACTACGTTGCCTTTTCATCCGCCGAGTCGAAACTATTTTTGGCACTACCGGTTACCATTCCAGAATACGATAGTCGTAAAGTGGAAGTCGCAATCTCCCTAGTTTCACCCGAAACCGGATGTGAAAACAGCAAATTTGGTAACTTACAGGTAATGGACGAGTGGAGGTATTTTCTAAAATCCTTCAAATGTTTTCAAACCGGACCGACTCACCCAGCGCTGGAAATCGTTCTTTTGATGTGCCGCTCGTGCTGGCTCCAAGAAGTTTTATTTTTAGGTTCTTGCTAATTCCGCTTAATATAAAGTGCATGTTCTTGTTAGTTTTTGGGTGTGTTTGGGAGGTCGGGCGTCTTTCTTTCATTAGTTCGTGTTCACAACTTGCTTTGGGAAGGTTGTTAGACTGGTAGTATCTGTTGAGAGACTCCTGTTCGCTTAACATGAATAATTGTATTGTTTGAGGTACCGAATGGCTCTCGTAGAGTAATTATTTAAGAAATAGGTTCCCACGAGACTTGAATTTGTTATGGCTACTATAAGCTTGAAGAAAAATCATCATCATCATCATCATCATCATCATCATCATCTTTATCACCAATCGCATGATTACATATAGTTAGGATTAATGAGCCTAACACCTGTTGCATTATGTTTTCGCGGTGAAAATATACGTACGTCGTCTAGCTCATAGCTTTCATTCGTTTGTCATGGAAAGAATGGTGGTAGCAGTTGAGGTGGTAGTAGTGGTTGTGGTGGTAGTTTTTGTGGTAGTCATGGTGATAGTAGTGGTGGTGATGGTAGTGATGATATTGGTGGTGGTGATGGTGATTGTGGTAGTAGTGGTGTTGATGATGGTGGTAGTAGTGGTAGTGGTGGTGATAGTAGTAGTGGTGTTGGTGGTATTAGTAGTAGTGTTGTTGTTGGTGGTGATAGTTGTGGTGGTAGTGGTAGTAGTGGTAATGGTGTCAGTGATAGTGGTGTTAGTAGTGGTGGTGGTTGTGTAGGATTAGGATCAGCAGCAGCGGTAGGGGTACTAGTAGTAGAAGTAGTAGTAGTAGTAGTAGTAGTAGTAGTAGTAGTAGTAGTAGTAGTAGTAGTAGCAGGAGCAGAGCAGTAGCAGCAGTATTAGTAGTAGTAGTAGTAGATGTTGTTCTTGTAGTAGTAGTAGTAGTAGTAGTAGTAGTAGTAGTAGTAGTAGTAGTAGTAGTAGTAGTAGTAGTAGTAGTAGTAGTAGTAGTAGTAGTAGTAGTAGTAGTAGTAGTAGTAGTAGTAGTGGTAGTACAAGTTGTTGTAGAAGCGATAGCAGCAACAGCAACTTTTGGTGGTAATCATATAATGGTGATAATGATGGTGATGAAGAAAGTAAAGAAGGTAAGAAGAAGAAGAAAAATTGAGTGGAAGGGAGGGGTACTAAAGGAGGAAAAGATGCATAGCATAACATGTGGTTGTGGTGATTGGGGGGGGGGGGGGGAATAAATATTTAAAAAAAAGAAAGAACGTGTCTATCTTTCCACATTTTATAAACTGCATCTGCTGTCATTTACCGAGGCTAGATAACATTTACACTCTTCGAACTTGTTTTGTGGCCTGCCCTCTCTGTGTAAATTCTCCCCGAGAAAAGGGACCGGATCATTTCATCTCCCCAATAAACGCCCCACTCAAGCCATTACTGCCTGACACTCCACCAAAGACGCTTGATCTCCCATCTAAAGGCTGTCTCTGTCTTGTCGGTCTATTCAACGTAATCTGCCCTGGGTTAGATCTATCCGTGAGTTTTACAATGAACGTGGGCTTAACCTACAACAGGGGACGTAAGCAACCGTTCAAGAAAGAAAAAGATGAGAAATAACCAAGGGAGAGAAGAACAATATTATAGCAGTATTATAAACGTGAGACAATGTCTGCCTTGCTGCCTTACAGTCAATTTCCCATGCATGTGTTGGTATAATTTCAGTTTTGGTAGCGGTGTGGCATACTGGTGTGCGGCAAGAAATTGATTTTGTGTGTGTGCGGGGGGGGGGATGTTATATTTATGAAATTACATATGGAATTAAAAAAAAAATCAACATTCGAACCTTTCTCTAAACAGTATTTCATATTTTTTTTCCATGTAAAAAAAAATACTTCTCGTCTTTTTTAGGACGAAATTTTTCGTTAATTGAAGCCCTACTCCGGCTTTTCCAGGGGCCGCAATATAGCCTGGCCATAAATATGGCCTAAAGGCTGAACGCTGTTTCTGCGACCTCTCCACGGTGATCCTCACCCACATGGTGGCACATTGTGTCATCGGGTGTTTATCGCTTGTGGGGTAGAAAGTCAGTCAGTATTTCCTTATAACCTAGAGTTACCTCCTTATGAGATACAATTGTTCTTTATTTTGAAGCCCTACTCTGGCTCTTGCCAGGGGTCTCAATATAGCCCCACAATGAATACGGTCTAATGGCTAAAGGCGGTTTCTGGGACCTCTCCACGTGTGATCATCATCCTCATGGTGGCACTTTGTGTCATCAGGTGTGATTTCCTGGTGGGATAAAAATCTACTACTACTACTACTACTACTACTACTACTACTACTACTACTACTACTACTACTACTACTACTACTACTACTACTACTACTACTACTACTACTACTACTACTACTACTACTACTACTACTACTACTACTACTACAGTATATCTGGAAATATGTAGTAATATTAGGGAGAAAGCCGGCAGAGAACCAATACTGAACTTCATAGATAGACAACAAATCAAATGGTTTGGCCATGTAACAAGATTCGCATCAGACAGGGCACCACAGAGAGCAATGTTAAACAGATACAGCTGTAAGATATCCAGAGGTCAACCTCGCAGAACATACACCGCAGAAGCATTAGAGATACTAAAAAGTATTTTATACAAAACGAACATAAGGGCCCGTTAAAAAAATTTCTGCCCTGACGCCATGAAGCCTTGCAGGAGCAGAGAAAGGAGAACGAGAACTTGTCCCAATTGGTGTTTAGTTATGTCTGTGTACCGATGTCAGACTCAATTTTTTTTGTTTTAAAGCCACAACCTGGCTGATGACTGGGCCCATAATGTCACTCAACCTATGGGTTGAACGGGGTTTCTTGGACCTATCCCGGGGTGATCCTCATCTGAATGGTGGTACTTTCTATGGCTGGGTGTTTCTCGCTCGGCTGGTATCATAGATTTTTGTTTTTAAATGTTACAGGTCCCTAGTTATAGGTCCCCTTTTACAGGTCCCCAGTTATAGGTCCCCTTTAACAGGTCCCCAGTTACAGGTCGCCAGTTATGGGTCCCCAGTTACAGGTCCCCAGTTATGGGTCCCCAGTTACATGTCCCCAGTTATGGGTTCCCCAGTTACATGTCCCCAGTTACAGGTCTCCAGTTATAGGTCCCCAGTTACAGGTCCCCAGTTACAGGTCCACAGTTATGGGTCACCAGTTACAGGTCCCCAGTCATAGGTCCCTAGTTACAGGTCCCCAGTTATGGGTCCCCAGTTACATGTCCCCAGTTACAGGTCTCCAGTTATAGGTCCCCAGTTACAGGTCCCCAGTTACAGGTCCCCAGCTATAGGTCCCCAGTTATAGGTCCCTAGTTACAGGTCCCCAGTTATATGTCCCTAGTTACAGGTCCCCAGTTATAGGTCCCCAGCTATAGGTCCCCAGTTACATGTCCCGAGTTATAGGTCCCCAGTTATAGGTCCCCAGTTGCATGTCCCCAGTTATAGGTCCCCAGTTACATGTCCCCAGTTACAGGTCCTCAGTTATAGGTCCCTAGTTACAGGTCCCCAGTTATAGGTCCCCAGCTATAGGTCCCCAGTTACATGTCCCCAGTGACAGGTCCCCAGTGACAGGTCCCCAGTGACAGTTCCCCAGTTACAGGTCCCAGTGACAGGTCCCCAGTGAGAATTCCCCAGTGACAATGAATGGTGTATTTTGGAGTTGACCTGTTGGCTGGTTATCTGGATTGAGATTTTTTTTTTTTTTCTGGGTGGTCAAACGTGTAAGAAATCGGTGGGGGAGGGGGGAGGGGGGGGGGGGGGGGGGGGGAGAAGGAAAGGACAATATCCCTTAATTCAGGTCACTTTGCATCCACCTGGGCCCCCAATCACAACCTTAGGGTTAAACAAGAATTATCGCGATTTGTACATTTAGGATTTTCACTCTTGACTTCTTCATTCTTCAGCCTGCAGACTTATAAGGGACAAAGAACAACTGCAGCGAAAGGAACCAATTAATCAAAGGTCACATTCTTCCCCAAGGAGCTCCGAAAATAAACAAAAGGAACTGAAGAAAAAAAAAACTGGGGGAAAAAAAAGGGGGGGGGGGTAGGGCTGCGAACTATCTTTTGTTCTATTAAGCAATTATTACTATTTTGTTAGCCGGTTAACCTTGCTCCCTGTATACGTATTTTTTCCAAATTGCACTGGCTTTTGATATAAACAGAAATAAAGTCTGAACATATTCATTTAAAAAAAGTGCATAAATTAAGTCTGGCCAATGCGCAACTAATTCCTTACACCGCAGCATCATTCTGAAGTTGCCTGTTGGGATTAGTTTCTTGCTGCGAAAAGACGTTTCGTAAACCCTTTTAATCCGTTTGGCCCGCCACAGCTGTTAGCTGTTGGCTTAAGCAATTTTGTGCGTTTGCGTAATTTGGCATTGCAAATCTGTTTTCTGGATGCGCATAGTTCTTTTTTAATTTCGAAGTTTACTTAAACAGAGAAGTACCCACCTTGTACCTGGCAAGCCAAGCTTGTTTCCTTATGAAATATTTGAGGAGAGCAAAGTGAAAAACTGTCAGAACAAATCTGTTTCGACAGTGAGTCATTGTGTGTTTGTTTTCAAGTTGTTATAATTCTCAGGTAATTAGTTTTTTTTTTTTTTTTTTTTTTTTCATTTTGTAGGTAAAATGTAACAAATGTCAGGTGGTTTAAAATTGTTGGGTTTCGTTCAAATAGATCACTTTCTTGCAGATGGCTGAGTGTTGGAGTCTCGTTAAATAAATCAGATAACTAAATTAGTAGAGAGAGAAAGAGAGAGAGAGAGAGAGAGAGAGAGAGAGAGAGAGAGAGAGAGATAGGAAGGGAGGGAGAGAGAGATACCACCTTCTTCACAGAGAGAGAGAGAGAGAGCGCGCGCGAAGAGAGAGAGAGAGAGAGAGAGAAAGAGAGAGAGAGAGCGAGAGAGAGAAAAGAGAAAGAGAGAAAAGAGAGAGAGAGAGAGCGAGAAAACACCTCACAGAAAGAGAGAGACCACTTTATTCACACAGAGAGAGAGAGAGAGAGAGAGAGAGAGAGAGCGAGTGAGAGAAAAGAGAAAGAGAGAAAAGAGAGAGAGAGAGCGAGAAAACACCTCACAGAAAGAGAGAGACCACTTTATTCACACAGAGAGAGAGAGAGAGAGAGAGAGAGAGAGAGCGCGCGAAGAGAGAGAGAGAGAGAGAGAGAAAGAGAGAGAGAGCGAGAGAGAGAAAAGAGAAAGAGAGAAAAGAGAGAAGAGAGAGAGAGAGAGCGAGAAAACACCTCACAGAAAGAGAGAGAGACCACTTTATTCACACACACACACACACACACACACACACAGAGAGAGAGAGAGAGAGAGAGAGAGAGACCACCTTCCTCACAGAGAGATCGAGAGAGAGAGAGACCACCTTCTTCAAACATAGATACAACCTTCTTCACACACACACACACACACACAGGCACACATATGTACACACACACACACACACACACACACACATAGACCACCTTCCTCACAGAGAGAGAACACTTTCTTCACACACATACACACACAGACCATATTCTTCACACACACACACACACACACCGCTTTCGCAACAGAGAGAAGGATGAGGGAGAGAACAGAGAGGGTGTGAGGACGACCCTCTTCTTCCAACGCAGACATACACTCACAAAACACACACATACGCTCTTGTAACAAACTAAGATCTACAAAGAGGGGGCTGAGTGAGGACACCGACTGTGTATATCAGGGATCTACAGGAAGACCACGCAGGTGCACATCGTGCAACTGATGAATTTGTGACATTGTAAGACTTGATTAAGCATGCAACATAAAAAAAAATTTTTAATGGATGAGAAAGAGAAGGAGGAGGAGGAAGGAGGAGGAAGAAGAAGAAGAACAATAACAACAATACGTATTATTAGATACCATAAGGAAACCCCCGTTCTCACTTTTGTCTCTTCAATATTTAGTCAGTTATCTGTTGTTTTGCTAAAGTGCCATCCATTCTTCGGTTTTTCAGACGTGTAGCTTTTTTTTAGTATCACTCTTGTAATCTCATTAAAAGTTAATACACGTCTCCTCTGTGACCCGAATTTTGCCACATGAAATATGAAACATACAGATGCGACTTTTTGTTTTCACAAAACGTCTCTACAGGAATTTCAATAATTCACACAGCGACGGTGTTAACCTAATGGTGGCCAAATCTTCGCTGGAAACAAAAGCAATTACCAGGCAAAGAAAACTGTTTGAGCGGAAAGTAAAAACAAGAACGGAAGATTGAAATATGTGTAAAATAACACATAAACTGGGACAGCATTCATCGCAGACAGACATACACACCTGAGAACAGGTAATAGGATTCAATTCAGCTGATTGAACTATTCGCACGTGAAACTGGAAATGACGTGGGGAAAAAGTACACATATTTACTAACATTAACTTGTTCAGTTCACCACAGAAATGAGATATCTGAAAACATTTGCAGGAATGACCAGAAGAGATACAACCAGGAATGATGTCATAAAGAGAAAGAAAACAGTCGGCACAGAACCAATTCTAAATTACATATAAAGATAGCAAATCAAAGAAAATGTCTTGTAACGCCATACCATACAAGACATACATTAAAAGAGGAGATGAGCGAAGAGAACTAGATAGACCAAGAATAAGATTTAAAATTAAAAAAAAAACAACAACAACACCAGATAAACTCTAGAACAGCGTTACCTGACTAGGGTTGGGGCGGCCAGTGGAGCAAGAAGCAGAACGAATATCTTTCTCGACAACCGAACTGGTAAATTAGGAATTTTAAGAAGAAGGAGAACTTGTCCAGTTCCACGCAGTCGAAAGTTAACACTTTCTAACTCAGAGTTTAGGTATTTTAGAGCAAGAGTCTTTGAGTCTCATTGAACTCTGTACTTTCTTTACCCAATTTCCTGTCGCTGTTCACACATACGTCTGGTAATCTTAGCAAATGGGTCACCTCATACTCGCTTCGCTCCTTTGCCAACGAAAAACACAGAAAATGTCCATCACTGACTCTTGTAGAAAAAAAAACGACATCTCAGCATTTCCAATAGCATACACACACACAAACATGCGAGCGCGCACACACACACACACACTAAAAGCATAAGGCAGCTGTCAGAAGTGCTAACACAAACTGTCCGATATTAGAAATGCAGTTCAGCTTCGACGAAAGAAGCAGTTACAAACAGATCAGCTGTTGCACACGTAATCAATTTTAATAACACACGGCAACACTAATTCTATGACAACAGGCAACGTGGCATTTCTGAATCTATAGTTCACAGCAGCGCTTTGGTCACAGTCGACAAATATTTGAAATGAAATATGTAGCTCACAGTGTCGCACCATGCGCTCACCTCAGTAGCTGGGCAACAAAACTATATCTTTTAGTCTACAAAAGGAAGAAAAATGCAATGACCACCTGTCAGAAGCAAACAATTTGCCACGACTAACAACAGTGACCGTGCCTATTCACGCATTATCTCCATTGCTCTCAGTCTGCTACTTTTCTGTCTATCGCTTATCATTTTACATTCCTTCATTTTCTTGTTTACCATCGTTCTCCAGGTTTCCTTAAGTCGTCCACCTCTCCTTCTCCTATTTTTGTGTGTGCTAAAGTGTCACTAGACAAATTTTCAAAAATGTCCAAGCCATCTCCATCTGATAATGTTTGCCAGAGATAAGCTTTATGTTTTTTTCCCTAGTTCTTCAGTTTTTGATAACGTCTGGCGTTTTTTTTTAAAAGACATCTATTCAGACTAGTTTTTGCCTATAATTCCTGCAGTCATTTGACAGCTCACAGTTGAGTAAATGTGTATTTAAATGTTGCACTTTGTACAATTTTTTAAGTTTCCCACTGAACTACAACAGCTGACATTTTGAAAAGTGTTATTAGTTAGGCAATTAGGTAATTAGTTAGTTACTTAGTCGATGTCTCATTATACTGCAAGGTCACTCTATAACTTGCCGTTCCCTGTGCCAGTGGAAATGACACACAATGTCCGTCGCTGTGCAGCAGTTTGAAAACCAGTGATTAAACATCAGTCTCAACAAGTTCGTAAAGCTCGCAAACACACAATAAATACATTAGACAGACGTCATATATGCCAACACGAACAGTCTGCTACCAGAAATACCGCTCGTAATATTGCATTAAACTCCTTTTCGGACGTTTTTGACCACCCTCCATTTTAGTGCAGCTCACATAAAAACCTGGGGGTGGGGTGGGAGGGGGTGCATTGAACTACGGAGCTAAGTTCGGAGTGGAGGAAGGGTGAGGGGTCGCAACTAGGGAGCTAAGTCCGTGTGTACATTCCTACTATGTGAGATCCACTGCGCGATTTTAATCGAATATTGAGAGAAGGAATCAAGTATAGGCTACAACTTAGAAGCACTACAAGATGGACTTCTGGAGTCATTTCGTTGATCAAAAACGTGACCCAGCCAGACAAAGTGCGTGTTAGGGACAAACCAAGTCAACAGTTACTGTAGAATTCACATCTCATAAAACTTCATCTTGTGAGGTTGTACCTTGGAAAAACTATTTACTTTTGTGAGTCGTCTCGAAATTAATTTATGACATCCCCATTTTGCCCATTTTGCATATGGGTTCTTAAATTGAGCTGAGTTAAGCATTGACATTACTGCGCTCAGGATATTCCCATAAGGACTCCGTCTTCAAGCTCAGCAGCTAACGTAGAGTTTTCGTACCGATGATGCCAGAAACCGTCTGACTGTCTTACTACACCCACGTGGCTGCTATCGGAAATACGTCAGTTAAGTTGTTTTGGGTATTAGTTTCTGTACATGCGGTTTTGACGAAGGCTCTGTAGCCGTAGTGTTCATTTTCTGTTTGTGTTTGTTACTTTGTGAAGTTTACTAGTCCTCGCTTAGTTTGGTTTTATATCTTTTCATGTCACTTTTCCTCTACGTGTAGAGACTAGTCACGGATCACTGCAGCATTCTCCCCAGACTATCATTGGTTCTTCGCTCTTTCCATTGTTCTCTACCTCTTAACGAGTCTTGGTCACATCTATCTTCTTATACACCAAGTTATGCACAGCCAGCCAGTCTGTTTGCCTGTTCGTTTCCCAACACCCTTGCATGTTCTGGGGGGGGGGGGGGGGGGGTCAAAAGATTCTCACTACCCAGAGTATCTGATGTTTAAGAAATATTTGTCTTAAAATGTGTCAGAATTTTTTTCGAAACACAAATAGCATATGAAGAAGGGCGGATCTAAAACATGGATAAGTTAGCTGAACAGTGACGTTCAAAAGATAGGGAGGACATGGTGAGAGCTGCACGCAATAGCGAAGGATTTGGAGTGAGCTGGTAGAGGGCCTATGCTCCACTGGGAGAATACAACATAGAAGAAGAAGACGAAACAAAATCTGTTGCTGTTAATTCAGTGATTCTCTGTCATCGCTTGGAGATCGCGGGGTTAAATCCTGGTGTCCGTTTTAAATTTGTCTAGCGACCTCTGCCTCTCTCTTCTCTTCTCTTCTTAACCTGCTGTAAGTGCAAAATAAACAGACGAATGCACGCAGAGACACATTGCTGGACTGCTTCAGTCAAGGTCAGCCAGAAGTGACCTAGATCCTAAATATCTTCAATACTATGACCCCGAATGCAAACGGTGGAACAGGTAACGAACTTGGGCCCAGGTACACACTAGCTGACCATGACCGGCTCCAGCTTACGGGCCATGCTGCTGACGTCACCGGGTCGGGCTAACGATGCGTTAACGCAGTGGTTCTTAAGAAGAAAAAAACACTATTTTCGACAGTGGCGAGGGAAGACAACTTAAATTTTCATATCTACATACCTTCCTTAATAATTTCACAATTTCTATACGACTTTTCTTAATTATTGCCGCGTCACCCCTGGCATTTGCTCACGGCACCCCGGGAAACCTTGGCGCCCCATTTTAGAACCGTGACCTTTCATCGTTAGCCGACTCGGTTTCACTGAAGCCGGTCGTGAGCTGACCTTTCATTGATTTTTACTGAGGCTGGTCTACACTAGAGGGGTGTCCCAGTGTACTGTTTTTTTTTTTTTAACAAAGCGTTCTGCGCTGCGTGTTAATTGCGCTTTTGTGAAGGGCGGCCTACGACATTGCTTACTCGTAAGCAGAATTAATGTTTCCTAGTGGGTATATGTCGGACTCTCCGGCTAAGTCGATTGGAACGCTTTGTAATGCCGGGATGCCGGGTTCGATCCCAGCTGCGGGCCATGCGCCTTGCGTTGGTTTCGACAGTGGTATCAAGGAAGCCGACCATCCAGAAGCGATGGCAAACTACTGGACGTAAATTTGCCTAGAAAAATCACACAACAGCCAGGGTCTGCTAAGGTTGGTTCTGCAACGTCCTGTAAAGGATACGCAACTAACCAGTGGGTATATGAAAGGCGTCTAGGATTTTAAGTAGGACATGGGTTTATTTAAGCTGTCAGTATTGGCGGGCAACACAGCGTTTTAGGGTTCACCGCCAGATGTTAAGAAAACTGAAACCAAGAGGCGTACAATGCACTCTCTTGTGGGACCTAGCCTCAGTGTGTGGGGTAGGGGGTTGGGGTTAGGGCCATTTGTACATGTTAGGGGGTCGTTAAAAGGGTTCACATCCTGTAATATAGAGGACGTGAGGTCGTCGGCAACATCTTCAACACAATACAATCTGGCACCAACCTGACACCGCTGCCACTTAGACTTACGCGTCTCAAATGTTAAGACGCCTGAATGAACGTCACAGTGTCCTGAGCTCGACTTTATTACTCAGCAGTATGTGCTGCTCCCTAGTTCGTTAGCTGTACCCAAACTGTATTGCAGTGGGCTGGCCTAAAAAGCGGGACTGAAGATAGATCACTGACTATGGATCACTGACTATGGATCACTGACTATTGGTTACCGGGAACCTCATCACGACATTCGGGACACCCACGCACTTAGCCGCTACATCTCCTGTACCAGTGCGTGCAGGGCGCCGACACTGAAAATCAGTGAAAATACCCCCCCCCCCCCCCAACCACCATTTTCTCTCACCTGCCGAATAGTAATTAAATATATTTTCAAAGCAATGTTCCTCCGTTGTATATTTTAACAAAGAAAGCAAATGGCACACGACGGCGCAGCTATCATCATAGTATTAGTAACTGGTAGCTTTCACACATTAAATGAGTCAGCATCCAGCGAGCGTTCTTTTCATAATGCTCTCGACGTAAACCGAGTGACGTTTTTATCCCCGTTTTTCTGAGGTAATGGAAAGAGAGATGAATGGAGGCTGGTGATATGCTGCAGTGAACCTCAAGGGCTCAGAATGCTGAAGAAGAAGAATGGAAAGTGAGCTGTAATTACAACCGTTACACGCACGCCTGGCTATTGGGTACTACACGTGATATATATTATGTAACCGACATGCAGCAGTGGTTGCAATTCCTTCTGGATCTTTCTGACCTCTCATTGACAGGTTGGGAGAAGTGGTGGGTGGCGAATCTACGTTCCATTTACTTCTAATTGTGTGCTGAAATACTGCTGTCCCAGTGGTTGGGTGGACAGCACGGTGGCTCACCACCGCCTGGTGATGTTGAAACTCCATTCTGTTGGGTTTCGAAAATAGACTATATCTTCCAGAATAAATTGTTACCAGGAAATTGCATGGGAAATAAAGGTGACCGACGTGCTTGATATTGACAGGGTTGCCATAGGTCCAGTTTTTTGCAGACACCTCGTCATTTCATGAGCATATCTGAGCGTGCAGAAGCAATTTTGGACGTAGATTTGTCCACAATTTTACTGGAAAAAAATTAACACTGTGTGACTGTACAGAAAACTGAAGGATCAGCATAATTTACGCTGAAGCACAGTTCTGCTAAGCAAGGTCCAGAACACATCGCTTTAGTAGAAAGACTTTCTTAAATCCATACCATGTAGACTAGTGGGAGAAATCTGTTTAGTGTATATGAAGATGTCACTTTTCCTCTGCTTGTTGAGACTGGTCACTGATCGCTTTACCATTCTTCCCAGACTATCATTAGTTTTTGGCTCTATTTATTGTTCTCTACCTCTCAACGGTTCTTGGTCAAATCTATCTTCTCACACATGGGAGAAATCATCTTAGTGTGGATTCAATCGAGTCAGTTTCACCTGTAAAATGTAATCCAAATATTTCACATGCAAGCAGTTTTATGGACATATTATTCTTACAAATAGATAAATAAAAATAAATAAATAGAATAAAAAAATGTATGAGATCACCAGAAAAATATACAAGGAACGCATTTTAAATGAGATACAAGGAGAAATGACCTCATTACTTCTCTGGTGCTATCAAAAGAGACAAACCCAACTACTGTCTCGACTGGCGACGAAGTCGTCTAGCGGTGACTGATGATCAAAATATGGCAACCCTAGATATAGACCACATCACCAGTATAGTGGGGTTTTGTTGCAAAGAGGAATGGACACTGCATGAAAATTGAGAGCTTCTAGAACGGCGTAACTACATCCAGTGTGAAAGTGCATGTGGAGGTATTAACGACAGCTTTTGGATGGCTTCAAAGCAGCACAGCCCAAAGGGCATGTGGAGGTATTAACGACAGCTTTCGCTTGACTTCAGAGCAGCACAGCGCAACGGACATGTGGAGGTATTAACGACAGCTTTCGCTTGACTTCAGAGCAGCACAGCGCAACGGACATGTGGAGGTATTAACGACAGCTTTCGCTTGACTTCAGAGCAGCACAGCGCAAAGGACATGTGGAGGTATTAACGACAGCTTTCGCATGGCTTCAGAGCAGCACAGCGCAAAGGACATGTGGAGGTATTAACGACAGCTTTCGCATGGCTTCAGACCAGCACAGCGCAACGGACATGTAGATGTAGTAACTGCAGCTTTCGCTTGGCTTCAGAGCAGCACAGCGCAAAGGACATGTAGATGTAGTAACTGCAGCTTTCGCATGGCTTCAGAGCAGCACAGCGCAAAGGACATGTGGAGGTATTAACGACAGCTTTCGCATGGCTTCAGAGCAGCACAGCGCAACGGACATGTGGTGGTAGTAACGACAGTTTTTTCATGGCGTCAGAGCAGCTCAGCGCGACCGACATGTGGTCATTGTAACGGACTCGTCACAGAGCATACTTCTGAAAATTGAATCTGTCGTCCTGCGTGGCTTACTTACATCGCGTGATGAGACTCAGATCTGAAACATGTCATGGATGTCTAGGATATTCGGTTGTGCTGGGTAACGAGCAGGTTAATAGATTAGCTGATGCTGCTCCTTGGGCGGTGAGCTACATTATGATGCGATATAAAACCGAGCGGACATAATTTAGGATTTCTGTGATCAAATAGACAGTGCAATATAACATACACAGAATGCATACTGAGTGTGAGCAGAGATTATGGAAGATATTCAACACTAATAGGAAAACAGGTGGACTTTTTATCAGTTTTTGCTTATTAGCATTTCGACTCTTGGCTACTGAAGTAGGGGATGGAGCAGGTGTGGGATTGTCCCGAGTGCAGTG
>CAJHNH020003110.1:65000-72500 GCA_905116865.2 Candidula unifasciata
CTCTGATTTGCTTGACCTCAGATACATTTTCTGAAAGAAGACTTAGTTAAACAGAAATCCGCGAAGTTCATACCAGAGACAACATTGCAAATATAGATAATCTAGTTTAATCGAACAAGGAAGAAACGAAGGAACAAATTCGTGCTTGTCTGGGAGTGCTCTATCTTCTGACAATGTCGGAGCTGATGTTCTCTCAATTAGGGAGATTGTGTCTGACACAAAGACGCTGGTTTCAAAATGCGGAGTAGCTTTGTCCGGTAAACTGCGATCTTTACTTACAGATCTCCTCTTCGACTTGTACGTGCAATGGAGTAAGGTCTCGGAGGGCACTAGAGGGATGCGTGATTTGCTTGAGCTGGTGGTAGTGGTGGGGTGGCGTGGCTGGTACTGGAAAGGAGTTAGGCATCGCTCGTCACAAGCACTTACATGATTCGTGGCTATTGCCAAGTGGACGGGTGGACGCAGGAGACATGCGCCATGATCTTGGTGCACACATAAATACTTATTATAGTCATTTTTGTTGCAAGCAGCTGACCGCAGCAGCAACAACAACAACAAAAATACTACTACTGCTGCTGCTACAACAATAACAACAATAACAACAACAACAACTACTACTAATACTACTACTACTACTACTACTACTACTACTACTACTACTACTACTACTACTACTACTACTACTACTACTACTACTACTACTACTACTACTACTACTACTACTACTACTACTACTACAGATGCTGCTATTACTAACTCTGCTACTTATCCTTATAGGGCTGCTACTGCTGTTACTACAGCTGCTGCTACTACTACTACGACTGTTCCTGTTACAACATCAATTACAATAACAACAACTACTACGACTACTACAGCTTCTGCTGCTATACTACAACAACTACTACTGCTACTACTACTACTACTATTGCTGCTGCTGCTACTACTACTACTAATACTGCTATTACTGCAGCTACTTCTACTACTACTACTACTACTACTACTACTACTACTACTACTACTACTACTACTACTACTACTACTACTACTACTACTACTACTACCACTAAAAGAGAAATACTACTAGTATTTGTATAACAGCAACAACAGCCACTGCGACCCCCATCACCACCATTACCACCACCACCACTACTACCACCATCGCTGCTACTGCAGAGTACTTCGTGTATGGTCGTAATACAATCACATGCACATACACATGAACTGCAATATTTTTTGGCGTTAAACCATCTGATATCGGATATCACATACCTATCATCATCATCATCATCATCATCATCGTCATCATCATCATCATCAAGTACCTTGTCGTCTGGCTTACACAATCGCGACTCTACAATTAGCGAGGTCCAAAATCGTGTTGTAAAGGCACATGAGATCAAATAAACGCTGAAAGCTATAGTCATATTTCGAGAATAGAACCTGTAGCTTTTAGATATCACCATCTCTTTATACTTCTATGAGTGGCGGGCTGATTTAAGCAGGTTGTTCTTGTAGCTTTCTGACAGTGGGTACGAGAAGCCCACTGTGGAAGAGATTCATAATCTGACCTTGTAAAGAAGACAAAGAAGAAAAAGACGAAGAGAAGAAAGAAAGAAAGAAAGAAAGAAAGAAAGAAAGAAAGAAAGAAAGAAAGAAAGAAAGAAAGAAAGAAAGAAAGAAGAAAGAAAGAAAGAAAGAGAAAGAAAGAAAAGAAAGAAAGAAAGAAAGAAAAGAAAGAAAGAAAGAAAGAAAGAAAGAAAAGAAAGAAAGAAAGAAAGAAAGAAAGAAGAAAGAAAGAAGAAAGAAAGAAAGAAAGAAAGAAGGAAAGAAAAAAAAGAAAGAAAGGAAAGAAAAGAAAGAAAGAGAAAGAAAGAAAGAAAAAAAGAAGAAAGAAAGAAAAAAAAGAAAGAAAAGAAAGAAAGAAAGAAAGAAAGAAAGAAAGAAAGAAAGAAAGAAAGAAAGAAAGAATGAAAGAAAGAAAGAAAGACGAGTACGCAAAAAAAGAGGTCCATGATAAAATATTTTTGGTTTCAGAAACGGATGTAACGGATTTAACAATCTTTTAAAAATGTGTGCAGATTAAATTAACGATAGCTACAAAATAATAAATCAATATTAAACATGTCACACACAAAAAATCAAATGTCCACAGGGTTCCAAGAATGAGACGTTCCAAGTGTGACTTCAGATGGCAATGTCAAACCGTTTAGCCTATGTCAAGTTTAAGCTGAACTTATTAACTGCGTTTAATTTAATTGCGTAAAAAAGAATGATGGTGATCTGAACATATTTTTTTTCTACCCCACCAGGATATCACACAAGCGATAAACACCCGATGACACAATGTGCCACCATGTGGATGAGGATCGCCGTGGAGAGGTCCCAGAAACCGCGTTCAGACAATTGGCCATATTTATGGCCTGCCTATATTGCGGGCCCCCGGCAAAAGCCAGGGTGGAGCTTCAAATAAAAAATTTCATCCTGAAGAGGACGATAGAGGTTAAACAGAAGACAATATTTATAACTTTTAAAAAGCGCATTCTCACAGACTTTCATGCCTTATCTTCGTTTTCCATATTTTTATTTTTTTTTAAATTTTTTATCCAATTGTTCTTGTTCTGCTCTGCTTGTTCCTTTTACATTTTTTATTCATGTTTCTGATGGATTTGTTCTTGCTTACTTTGCCCCTGTTGTGTTTCTTCTTGTGATTCTCGATCTTTCTAAGCGTATTCTGGTTTATTTGGTTCTTGTCTCCCTTATTTTATGTTTACCTCATTATTTTTTCTCACTGTTCCATATTCTCTACGTTTTTGTTTCAAATATGCTCCTCGCTCTTCTTGTTCTTTCTGTTCTCCTTGTTTTTTTCGTTTGTTCTTATTGATCTACTTGTTCTTGTTTTCCTAGTTTTTTTTTTTTTTTTTATCGTTCTGTAGAACCTTCTTTTTTTTTCTACCCTTTACTCTGCAAGTCATCAAGGCCCTCAGGGAAACTTTTGAGGGTTCATGGCAAAATCAAATGCACGTCGGTCAGGGCAACACAGCATGGCATACGATATCACAACGTCTAGTTTGAGAATGGAGGTCGAGGTAGTCACTTCTGCTTTCACCTGGCTTGAGAATCAGCTGTATACACATGTAGCAATTGTCACTGAATCATAGAGCATGTTGTGAAAAGTGGAGGCAGGCTTGCTCCGTGCAGAGTGGCGAACATCGCTTTAGAGGTCCCGGGTGGTTAGTGTCATTTGGATTTTCTTTCCAGAATATGCTGGTGTGTTGGGAAACGATCAGGCAGATAGAATAGCAGGTTCTGCACCACTTGGAGGTGAACTGATTTATGACAAGCTAGATATTGTAAGGGTCCTTTAGGAGCGAGTGAATAGGGCGAAGGCTCAAATCGATCATTACGGACTGAGGAGAATGACGCTGGAAGGAGTTACCAGGGGATTTGGTCGACGCTCAATACTCAAGGAAAAGGCGAGACGGATGTACAGTCAGACAATGTAACCATCCTCACTGGTACCATTGGGATTGGAACTCTTCGCATGCTGCTGAAGATGGGGACGGAATGCTTATTAGAGTGTCCTGAGTGCTGTGATGTTGATTCCTAATACAACATTCAACATTCAGCCAACTTCTGCAACGTCTTTCTATCATCTACTATTGCATGAGACGCACCCCATGTGCTACGCTCTCCTTTTGTTTTTTTCAAATTCACTCTCTATTTTCCTTATCTGAATGCTTTTGGGTCTGCCTTTATTTCTACATCCCTGTGGGTTCCAGTCTGAACTCTTCTTGTTCAACTGTACGCAGTTTTCCCCAGCGTGTGTGTCTTGATTCAGTGGAGTATGTTTGCTTCTCTCCCAAAGCTACACATTAGTGATACTATCATACCACTTCCTTCCTTCTGTTGTGAACAAGCACAAGTCTGTTAATTTTTGCAGTTTAATTTTTGCTTTTCGTTGTCCTTGGAAGCTGCTATTGAGTCCTTACTTCAACCCATTAGGTACTGTAACAACTTTTACGCCAATTATAACTTTGACTTCAGAAAGTGACAACTTTGACTCCAGTCACAACGTTGACCCCAGACAGTTACAACTTTGACCCCAGACAGTTACAACTTTGACCCCACACTGTTAAATTTTGACTGCAGATATATCCAGCGAAAACAATTCATTTTTATGCTTTACTATCTGTGCTGGATGTCAAAACCAAATTAAGAATTGGCTTCTGTAATGTAAGAACCATGTTTAAAACGGCCAAAACCGCCCAAGTAATTAAAGAAATGCAGAACCATAAACTGCATATTCTTAGAATTAGTGAAAGCAGGTGGACAGGGTTCGAACAATCCACAACAGGTACAGGAGAAACCATAATATACTCTGGAAGAGATGATAACCTACATTCTGCAGGCGTGGCACTTATTTTAAAGAAAGGTATACACACACATCTCATCGAGTGGCTTCCAATCAGTGAAAGAATAATGACAGCACGATTCAATGGCAAACATGCCAAACTCACAGTCATCCAATTCTACGCACCGACTAATGAAGCTGAAGACGAAGATAAAGAAACATTCTATAGGAGACTGCAAGAGGTAGTAGATAAAGTTCCAGCCCATGATATTCTATGCATTATGGGAGATCTCAATGCAAAAGTTGGTAACAACAACTTGAATAGAGAACTATCAATGGGAAATCAAAGATATGGTACAATTAATGACAACGGGGAAAGACTGAGCGACTTCTGCACGGCGAATAGACTTGTTATAGGAGGAACACTATTTCCTCACAAGAATATACACAAGCTTACATGGATATCCCCAAACAGAAGAGATGTAAACCAGATCGACCATTTCATGGTAAACAGAAAATGGCGTGGGTCCCTACTCGATGTGCGTGTCAAAAAGGGAGCAGATGTGGGAAGCGATCATCACCTTGTAGTCGCTCTTCTACGACTTATACTCAAAAAAGTTTACACGCAAGTTAAGACACAGACAGCACGTTACAATGTTAACCTTTTAAGAGAAAAAGACATTGCCACTAAATTTATAGTAGAATTCAAGAATACATTTCAAACCCTATCAAATGACCCAGAAACTCCAACTACAATCAACATTCAAGATAGATGGAACCAGATCAAAGAAACATACAAATCAACTAGCAATAACATATTAGGGACCAGGAAACAACACCACAAAGAATGGATAAGTAGTCAAACCATGGACTTTATTGCCAAGAGAAAAAAAAAAAATTAAGAGCCTCATAAATCACACTAAATCAGAACGTCAGAAAGACAAACTAATGTTAGAATATAGCGAACTAAATAAAATGACCAAGAAAAGTACCAGAGCTGACAAGAGAAGATTTATGGAAAATCTTGCAGAAACAGCAGAAAATGCTGCTAAAGCACATGATCTACAAACCCTACACAAAATTACCCAGCAAATTTGCCGAAACAGAAACAATTATCACAGCATACCCATCAGAGATAACCAAGGCAGACTGCTCACCACAGAACAAAAACAAGACATGCAGTGAACTAAACACTTTTCCGACCTCTTGAACAGACCTGATCCTGAAAATCCCCCAGATATTCAACCAGCCTCTCAGGACATTGACATTAATACTGAACCACCAAGCAAACAAGAAATCCTTAAAGCTATCCACACTTTAAAGAACAACAAAGCACCAGGCAAAGACGAACTGCCAGCAGAACTTCTCAAAGTTGATCCCAACACAACTGCTAGCATTCTAGAACCATTGTTCAAGGATATTTGGGAAAACGAAGTGTTGCCTGATGACTGGATTGAAGGAACAATAGTCAAAATCCCAAAAAAGGAGACTTAACAGACTGCAATAATTGGAGGGGAATTACTCTACTCTCAGTACCAAGCAAAATATTTTGTAAAATCATTATAATGCGGCTTGAAAAAGGAGTAGATAAATGCCTACGAGTGGAACAAGCAGGATTCAGAAAGGGCAGAGGAACAACTGAGCACATCTTCGCCATACGTAACATTTTAGAACAATGCAACGAATGGCAGAGAAGTATATATATTAGTTTTGTGGACTTTGAGAAAGCTTTAGACAGCGTCCATAGAGACGGTCTGTGGACAATTTTACGACATTATGGAATTCCAGAAAAAAAAAAAGTCAACATAATTGCTCTCTTCTATAAAGACTTTTCCTGCAGTTAAAAAAATTACAATACATCTTTCCCAGTAAAGACGGGTGTAAGACAGGGATGTGTTATGTCATCTCTCTTCTTCAACCTTGTGATTGATTGGATACTAAAGAACACAGTAGACAGGACATTAAGAGGCATACGATGGACTCCATTCACCATGCTTGAGGATCTTGATTTTGCAGATGATATGGCACTCCTGTCACATAAACATGAACACATACAAGAGAAAAGTAACAGACTAAACTGCACAGCAGAAATGGTGGGACTGAGAATAAATACAAAGAAAACTAAGATCATGACAAACAGTCCAAACCAACAACCAGTGACCATAAGTAACCAATCACTTGAAAATGTAGAACATTTTACATATCTTGGCAGTGTGGTGTCCCTACTGGGAGGGACAGAGGAAGACATACAGTCACGTCTGAACAAAGCTAGAGCTGCTTTTGGAAGAATGAGACAAATCTGGAAATCCAACAATTACTGCAGAGGAACGAAACTCCGACTCTACAAGAGCATCATTTTGCTAGTTCTTCTTTATGGAGCGGAATGCTGGAGAATGACAAAAAATGATGCACACAAGCTGTCCACCTTCCACCACACATGTCTACGTAGAATTATCAAAATTTTCTGGCCAGATACAATCTCAAACACTAAACTACTTCAAGCCACAAACCAAGAAACTTTAGACAGTATGATTACCAAGAGAAGATGGAAATGGCTTGGCCACGTTATGAGAATGACTTCTGATATACCTGCAAATACAGCTCTCACATGGACACCAGAGGGAAAGAGAAAACAGGGGCGCCCAAAAACAATATGGAGACAAACGATGGAAAGTGACCTGAGTGCGGCATCTTTGACATGGAAAACTGCACTGAAGATTGCACAGGACAGGAAAGCTTGAAAAGTCCTCTCTGAAGCTTCATGTGCGCCTAGGCATAACGAGAACTGATGATGATCTGTTGATTTAACTGACTTAATTCACCTGACGAGATCAGCGATACATGCCATAAGTTGTGCCTTCCGGATTATTTAACATACATAACATAACCCTTGACACGTTATGGTCGTGGGGGTGTATTGATGGAAGCACTAGCACATAAGACCAGCCATCTTTCTCTATCTTCCGCTTGATGAATAAGTTTATAATAACTTAATCCTGTCAATTTCTTGATGGTTTCATTCCATGTTCTTCTTTGCCCTCCTCTTCTTCGACTACCCTCACATGTTCCGTGAAGTACAGTCTTTGCAATCGAATCATGTCCCACCACGTGTCCAAGCCAAGCTAGCTTGCGACGTTTCACCACTGCCA
>CAJHNH020003110.1:77500-82548 GCA_905116865.2 Candidula unifasciata
CTACTTATACAGACAGGACCGAATTTAGACTTGACTTTACCTTAAGCTGTATGAAGTCCTGAATCCCCGCCGCTTTAAAATACCCCACCTTATCTCAGAAAACTTCAGTTATGTACGCCCTTTAAATACAATTATGGTGGAAATAGATTGTCATTCAATTTTAGTAAAAGAAATAAAAAAAAAATAGTGTCTGCAAAAGTCAGATAAATTATTTTTTACAATCTTTTTAAAGGCTATATAAAAATATTTTTATTTCTAAAAAAGAAGAAATTACAAAAAGTAATTTGTGGAGATGACGTCAGATTGTAAAGTCCTAAACTGCAGTTTAACTTATAGCTTATTCCAGCAATACACACAGATATACAAGCGCTACATCACACAGACGCGTGAGTCGGTTTCCAAACTTCAGTTTTGCTTTCCAGTATTGGAGGAAATAAAAACGAACAAACGGACTTTTATTTCCTAAGGGTTACAAACTGAGCACGCAGGTCCGTTTTGCATTCATTTGTCACACGGCATTTGCATTTCTTCTTCATATATCAAAAAGCACTATATTCTTTTTTTTTTCCTTCTTCTTCTTTTTCTTCTTCTTCTTCAGCATTCTGAGCACTTGAGGTTCATTGCTGCAGATATCACCCACCTGCATTCCTGTCTGTGACTGGCCTTATCTTTCCAGTTGGTGACATCAAGTGATTGTAAGTCTGTCTGGATATTATCTATCCATTGTCTTTTCTGTGTGCCTCGTGGTCAACGACCATTCATCTTCCTTGTGTATATAGTTTTTAACCTCTCTGTCACTGCCATTCTTCTCAATATGCCCCGGTCATATCAGTCTATTAGCCCTCATGATGCCAGTGATCAGAAACAGATTTTGAATTGCCTTGTTGCTTTTCACTTTCAGTCCCCCGCTGTTTGCATCTTTAAAGATTCGTCTTGAGATCTGTTTTCGAAATTTTGTAGTAAGGCTTCATCTCTTTCGATAGTACTACAAGTTTCAGAGCCATAAAAAACGACTAATATTATCAGCGTTTTAAACATTTTGATCTTGTTATTCCGAGATAGTTACTTTAAGTTTAACACATTTTAAAGGGCACATTAAACTTAATTTCCAGTTTGTATTTATTCTCCAAGCGCGACAAAATTCATTTTTAAAATGTTTATTAAAAATACATATGCATGGATGACAAATGCATACCTTCAAATAAATATGCAACCATACTCACACATCGCAGATACTTACAAGCACATATGTACACACAAAACAACCAAATACAGAGGCGCACACACCGATCACACACATAATATAAAACGCATGCACACAATCCCAAATACAACACATTCACACAGACACAACACAGAGACCCAAGCACACATAAACAGACGGCAACGAAATACAGTCAAAACATGTACACACAGACACGACATACACACAGACAGGACATACACACAGAAACGACATACACACAGAAACGACATACACACAGACACTACATACACACAGACACGACATACACACAGACAGGACATACACACAGATAGGACATACACACAGACAGGACATACACATAGACAGGACATACGCACAGACAGGACATACACACAGACACGTCATACACTGATGCAACATACACACAGACAGGACATACACACAGACACGTCATACACTGATGCAACATACACACAGACAGGACATACACACAGACAGGACATACACACAGACAGGACATACACACAGCCAGGACATACACACAGACAGGACATACACACAGAAACGACATACACATAGACACGACTTACACACAGACACGACATACACACAGACACGACATACACACAGACACGACATACACACAGACACGACATACACATAGACAGGACATACACAAAGACAGGACATACACACAGACAGGACATACACACAGACAGGACATACACACAGACAGGACATACACACAGACACGACATACACACAGACACGACATACACACAGCCAGGACATACACACAGACAGGACATACACACAGACAGGACATACACACAGACAGGACATACACATAGACACAACCTACACACAGACACGACATACACACAGACACGACATACACACAGACAGGACATACACACAGACAGGACATACACACAGACAGGACATACACACAGACAGGACATACACACAGACAGGACATACACACAGACACGTCATACACTGATGCAACATACACACAGACAGGACATACACACAGACACGTCATACACTGATGCAACATACACACAGACAGGACATACACACAGACATGAAATACACACAGACAGGACATACACACAGACACGACATACACAGAGACACGACATACACAGAGACACGACATACGCACAGACACGACATACGCACAGACACGACATACACACAGACACGACATACACGACATACACACAGACATGACATACACACAGACAGGACATACACACAGACATGACATACACTGATGCAACTTACAAAGGTATACGTACTCACTCTCACAGACACACACACACACACACGTGGAAGAGAATGAAAGAACATTATCTGATGATATCAGCTCTAGCCTTCTCACCGACTAACCTGATAGTAATGTGTGGGATGTGCAGAAACGCCTGCGCGGATCTACATTATCTCATTCCAACACTGTATCCTTACTCCTGCAACCTCAATCCACTAATGGCACATCCGGTTACACAAGCTGGCGTCTCTAGCTTGTACACACATTGTCGCCATTATTTCTGCTTCGTCAATTTCGTTTCTTTTTCATATTTTTTAAAGGAAATGTTTTTGTGACGTTTTTTTAGAGCAGTGGTCTCCAATTTGTTTCGTTTCAGGTTTTCTTTTATTTTTTCAAGGAATTACATTTGTCGTCTTTCCTAAGTGAAGTGGTCTATATTCTTTTTTTCATCTTTAGGTGCCCCCACCCCCTTTTTCCCCACCATCAGTATATAGTAAGACCCCCCACCCCCTTCCCAGTACCTCCTCCCCCAACAAAACAAAATGTTTTTAAAAAGAGGATTGCAAAAAGAAAAATCCCAAGCACTGTGAACAAGATCTTGCAGTAAACAAAGTGTTCAACAGCAAACAAAACAATCACCAAAAACGGGTAATTTATTGTTAAAACATCAGTGTGACGGTTGGCACTGGTTTTGTCTTGATGATATCTGCCATGTTTGCTCTGATGTCTGACAAGGCACAATAGAGATCACTCTAATTCACAGTGGCGCTTGGTACGGCCAAAATATTTCAGCTTCCGAGACAAAATACTCTTTATTAGCCAGTAGCATTCGCACGCATTAAATACATACGTTTTTTTTTTTTTTGGCAAAGTCACCCGATCTATCTTCTTTTACCCCACCAGGACATCACACAAGCGATCCAGTTGAATCACCGACAAGAAGGGTTTTATGGTACTGTCTTGTATAGTTCTGGTATGTTGCATGTTGTCTGCGGTGGGCTGTACACGTTGTATATCGTATATTTGCTTCCATTGTGCCAGATAGTTATTTTTTGCACATCTGTAGGGTGAGATGTCGATAGCATTGTTACATCTCCTTGTATGTCATTTCTGATATAGGTCACTATGCCCCGGCAGTCACTGCACTTACAGGCATAACTAGTATATCCAGTGAGATGCAGATCAGAGTCTTCATGCAGGGTTTCTTGTAGGGCAGCCACTTGTACCCTGTGGCTGTTTAGCAGTCTGGCAAGTTCAAGTTTCTTATTTCTTATTCCACAGATGTTCAGCTGCAGAATATTAAGCATCTGTGTATTTTTTTGCTGTGCGGTCTGAGTTCTCTTTGCTCTCCCTCCCATTCTTCCTCCTCCTGGGGTGTCTGATTTTCCTATTTATCTTAAATTTTCCAGTAGCCAATTTTTCGCAAATGACAGCCTAGTTTCCCACTGTCTGGCGCGGGCCTTGATAGACGAAGCGACGACCGATCTCGTATGTTTTCTTAAATTTTGACATATTCATGGCATTGTGGTGCTGGGGTGTCTGTGGATTACCTACCTCCCCGGGCAGCAGCTAGAAATGCCCTGTACCAGTTCTAAAGGAAATATGGGTTGTGTTTCTGCCTTCCCCTTTAACACGTAGCTAAGGTAAGGCTCACAGTGTGCTCATTCCCCGCCACCAGATTGCCTGCTGGTTTCTCTGAGCTCTTCATGGTTCTAAGCATGGCCTAAGCATGAGTAGTTGGGGCAACTGGATCGTCACGTCCTGAGTCCCTGTGCCTTCACGATAGTTTCCGTTATTCAAGGGGGAGGGTGGGGGTGGGGGGGGGGGGTTGGGGGGGGGGGTTAGCATACTTGTTTCCATTAATAAGACTCTTCAGCACACCTCCGGCTCCTTCTCTCCCACAGGGGGCAGTACGGTGTGGTGCACCAGGTTTATTATCGAGCTTTGTTTCTCTAGATCTATTGTATTTTGCCTGGGGATTCGCACCCCCAATTACCAGGACTACCTCGGGGAGGCTGTGACTTTTCGCCACGCACAATGGTCTTGAGGTAAGAGAGGTTTGCTAGGTCAAGAGGCTGACACCGCAATGGACGCTCCTTTCGTGAACAGATATTCACTAGACCTAGGGTGAAGTAAGGGGGTGGGGGGGGGGGAACCACTACCCACAACACCAACACTTCTTATCCCCTGCCTCTCGAGGCTCAGTCACCACACAAGCGATAAACACCCGTTGACACAAAGTGCCACCATAAGGATAACCGTGGAGAGGTCACAGAAACCGCGTTCAGCCATTAGACCATATTTATGGTCAGGCTATATTGCGGCCCCATGACAAGAGCCAGGGTGGGGCTTCAAATTAAAAAAATGTGGATTATATGTGCCAACAATTCCCCAATCCAATAAACGTTAAAATCTGAAACTCCTCGCATCCTATCCTAAGTACCACATCTTGCAGCCAGAACTGCAGCATACTTCTACCTGCGTGGTGACATAAATCTGTGAAATTAGCCCCCCCTGGGACACCAACAAACCTATATCCTGACAGAGATGAATGTTCCGATGCCGGTG
>CAJHNH020003111.1:0-82524 GCA_905116865.2 Candidula unifasciata
TCTTGGTCTGTAAATTGTGACGTAGTGCCTTCTGTTTAGTCTGTTTATTCTGTCGTCTGGACATGTTGCTGTTTGTTCTCTGCCTCCAGGAGTTTCTGTACTTCTCACTGATCAGTCTGTTGACTTTTTATAGTGATATGGGATGGAGTTTCTATTTCCCGCATGTTCCCTCTTTTTACAAGCCATCTTGTTTGTGCTATGCCACAATAGGATGGGATCCGTGACCTCCAGTGGTAGATTAAAAGCTGCAAGAAGTCGTGGTTGGGATCCACTGCAGCACAGGCACCGGAAGTAGAAAGCTTAGGTTCCTTGAGCTCTCCCTCCTCCAATAGGAATCGATATCATAGTCCTCGGCACACCCCCATAAGCGCTCCGTCCCCATCTTCAGCAGCAAAAGAAGAGTTCCAATTCCGGATGGCACCAGTAACTGTATGATTGTATATCCATCTCGCCCTTTCTTTGAGTGTTGAGCGTTGACCAGATCCCCTGGTAACCCCTCGCAGCGCCATTCTCCCCCAATAATTTGCACAAACTCTTTTGAAGGCGGCTCTTTCTAATCATCAATCAAGCGACTTCATGTGACTTAAGTGAACTTTATTGACACCGTCGTGTCTTCGTCTATCTAACAGAATAAAAGTAAGCCATGGCTTCTTGTAAGAGTTGAATATGTTATTGGGGAAGAAAATAGGGTTGGTTCAGAAAGACTCTCAGGGGTGATGTGAGGAACTGTCCCAAGTTTTTCCCGTAGGCGCTAGAACCTGGGTTTCAGCTCTCTTGACCCGCTCCCCTCTCTAAATTTGTGGATTGGGTGGAGGGTTAAGTCCTCTCCCACCCTGCCCCCGAGTAACCTTGTAAGAAATGAAAGAGATCCCCTTTAACCACATACATAAAATTTTTTAAAGTAACTGTTATACATTTCATACTATTAAAGGCATATTATTATATTTACTTGCCATTCATCACAATAATAATGAGGATGATAATAATGTGTTGGATTACAAGTAAACATAAAAAGTAGCGCCAGCCCTAGATCTTAATCGACCGATGGACTTGGAGAGTGACGTGGTTTTAATACTACGCTGGCTGCAGCTTCTTTCCAGGATATTTCCTGATACTCCGTCTAGGCTAAGTCGATCTCGGAACTAACTTCTATATTATACCATCGACCTTGATGGGTTCGAAAGTATGACCATCAGGGCAACATGCAAGAATGCTGGTTACTGTTCTGTCGCGGCTACCTAATTGTAACAGTTGGGGCTTTTCTTCCGAAAACAAAGGTTGCCGGTTAGTTAGCTGCGTATCCTTTACAGGACGTTGCAGAACCAACCCCAGCATTTTTCGACTGCTGTGGTTTTTCTAGGAAAATTTTACGTCCAATAGCTTGCCACTGCATACTAAATGGTCAGCTCTCGGTACCACTGTCGAAACCAACGCAAGACAAACCGTCCGCAACTGGGATCGAACCCGGCACCCCGGTATTACGAAGGTGGCTCGCAACGCTTAAGCCAGTACTCACCGAAACATTTCTAAAGAAGGTGTCGGTATTATTCACAAAGTAGCTATCAGAGTAACGCTGAAGAAACAATGCATACAAAAGCGCCTGTCCCAGACAAAATAAAAGACCCGAAGATAGTTTATTCAATTAACATCCGTACATACTAGAATACAATTTCCAGATTATATTATGAAAGCTTAACCAGTGACTCAATGACTCGCTATTCGAGCGAGATTCCCTGGACAGCAAAACCTAGAAATCCTGTTCAGTGTAACAAAGACTGTAGAGCAACTAGAAAACTAAAGCTTTTTAAAATATGTATGCTTGAATACTGAAATTTAATTAACATAAAAATAACAGGTAATGCACACCTGATGATGTGTACGAATATACAGCGCTTAAAAGGATCACTCGTAGAGATACGCCAATCACCACGTTTATTGTGATAACTTTATTTCCTATTTATATTGACCAGGCAGATAACTGGTGCCCGTTTATGAATGAATTATATACCTCACATCCGACGTAATAAATAGTGAACACTGACTGAGGGTTTTCCTAGATTTACATCGGGAATTCCCAACCTGACATGGGTGCCTAAAGCGCTCCCAGAACTTGCACTATGACTGAGCGGGTTAGGTAATTTATTCACGAATGTTGCGGATATATCTGTGCTTACTAACATTTAAGAAGACAAATTCCAGTAAAAGTAAAATTATATTTACAAAATCTGGCTCATTGGCCCGGCCTCAAATAATCTAGAGAAAATAATATCAAGTGCATAGCGTCTGACTGTCAGAATCGGAAAGACATGATTCGACAGTCAGCAATATTCAACGTCCCAATGACGCCAACAGACGTAGATAGCTGATGTTTTTCTGACATGTTATGAAAAGACCGGACTCGTGATCTTGGCAACAACTGGCAAGACTGACGGAAAAAGAGCTAGGGAAAGGTAAAGAGAGACATACTTGGATGGCAGGGTCATATAGATGGGACGAGACAAGACCACTGACCTGATCAGTGATTCTAGTGGTGGTATGAGAAATATATGAAACATGACAACATGTACTTGTCGGTATGGCACACTATGATGGTGATAAATTACACGCTGTTTTTTTTGGACTATATTTATTGGAATAATGTCATGTTTAACAATTCATAATTTTAAGTGGGGTGTAGATTATATGTATGTTTTTGTTCACGTAATGAATATTTAAAATTTGTGTTCTGATACTTGAGATAGGTATTGTCAAGTTTCTGTCGGGCTCTACAGAAGAATTGTCACTGCTAATATTCTAGTCATCTCCCTGCTGGATGCAAATTTTCGTTATTTTGAAGCCCCACCCTGGCTCTTGCCAGGGACGGCAATATAGCCCGGCCATATATATTGTCTAGGGACTGAACGTGGTTTCTGTGACTTCTCCACGGGTGATCCTCATCCACACGGTGGCACTTTGTGTAAACGGGTGTTTATCGCTTGTGTGATGTCCTGGTGGGGTAGAAAGTCAGTTCAGTTCAAAATTTTCACAATTCTTTAGACTGTCAAAATAATTAATCACAATGGTTTCAAATATGACAAGCTATGTCAATCCAGACAAATAAAAAACCGGAAAGAGGAGGGACTTTTTATAAAAAAAATGGTTTTAATTACCCAAACTGCATACAATATCCAGTGAACTAAACAAAAATAATGATAGCGTTTGGTTTGTAGGACGAACGATTTTCACAATGATATTTTTTATCAACATTTAAAAAACATAGTATGCCTACTTTATCGTAAACTTTAATGGACACACCAGTGTAACTAATCAGCTTCACAAAATTCATCTACATGTTTATACCATGACTAATAAAACCATAGGCACCCACATAAAGATATAGCAACTGAATCAAATTGATAATGAGGGTGGCTTAAGGTTGTAAGATGTTGGGTCGAGTATTAAAAATTGTTATTGAGCGAAGATAAAGAAGAAGAAGAAGAAGAAGAAGAAGAAGAAGAAGAAGAAGAAGAAGAAGAAGAAGAAGAAGAAGAAGAAGAAGAAGAAGAAGAAGAAGAAGAAGAAGAAGAAGAAGAAGAAGAAGAAGAAGAAGAAGAAGTAGCAGTAATAGTAATAATAATAATAATTAGAAGAAGAAGAAGATGAAAAAAAAGAAAAAGACGAAGAAGAAGTAGTAGTAGTCATCATATAGCAGGTCCTTTGCAGAACGTCGCTCTCATCACAGTCTGCCTGAAAGAAACTCGGTCTCTCGCCAGTTCTCCCGCCTTATGTACTGTCACATTTAAGGAGTCACCTATATCCTGTGCCCATCTTCGTGTCGGTCGGCCCCTGCCCCTCCTTCCTGGTACTATGCCTTCTGCTATAATTTTTTCCAATCCGTCGTGGCGCTTGATTTGACCAAAATATTTCAGCTTTCGAGAAAGGATGCTGTTTATTAGCCAATTCTTCTTGATGTTCAGATCTTTTAAGATGTCAATATTTCTCATCTTCTTTGTCCAAGATATTCTGAGAATCTATCTATAACATTTCAGCCTAAAAGCCCCTATTCTCTTTCTCAAGGACTGAGAGATAGTCCAGGACTTACATCCGTAAGTAGCCACAGGGAAGATGCATGTTCTCAAAATTCTAATTTTGATCTCCTTGCTGGTGCTTAACCATAGACTTTTAAGGCTGTTCAATCTTTGCATTGCTTGGCCATCCTCCTTTTAATTTCTGCCGAACAGTCTCCATTGTTGTTTATTATAGAGCCTAGATACTCAAAGTTTGTGACATTTTCAATTTCTTCATCATTTATTGTTATTTTTGGGTGACAGCCAGTTTTATCTGTAGACATTATTTTCGTTTTCTTTAAATTAAAGAACAGATTTTGTTCTTCACTGTGCTTTTTAAATGTTCTATTCCCTCTACACTGTTCGAAAGGAAGACTGTGTCATATGTGTAGCGGCGTTCCGGAATAGGGTTGCCACCAATTTTGAGCGGATCATAACTGTCACAAGTCTGGTCATTTTTGACATTTCTCATTATACTTTCTGCGTATATATTGAATAGGTATGGTGAGAGAAGAAGTAGTAGTAGTAGCAGAAAAAGAAGAAGAAGAAGTAGTAGCAGAAGAATAAGAATATGAAGAAGAAAAAGAAAAAGAAATAGTAGTAGTAGTTGTAGAAGAAGAAGATTAGGAAAAAGAAGAAAAAGAAGTAGCAGAAGAAGAAGAAGTAGTAGTAGTAGTAGTAGTAGTAGTAGTAGTAGTAGTAGTAGTAGTAGTAGTAGTAGTAGTAGTAGTAGTAGTAGTAGTAGTAGTAGTAGTAGTAGTAGTAGTAGTAGTAATAGTAGTAGTAGTAGAAGAAGAAGAAGTAGTAACAGAAGAAGAAGAATAGAAAGAAGAAGAAGTAGTATTAGCAGCAGTAGTAGTAGTAGTATAGTAGTAGTAGTAGTAGTAGTAGTAGTAGTAGTAGTAGTAGTAGTAGTAGTAGTAGTAGTAGTAGTAGTAGTAGTAGTAGTAGTAGTAGTAGTAGTAGTAGCAGTAGTAGTAGTAGTAGTAGATGAAGAAGAAGAAGGAGAAGAAGAAGAAGAAGAAGAAGTAGAAGAAGAAGGAAGAAGAAGAAGAGGAAGAAGAAGAAGAAGAAGAAGAAGAAGAAGAAGAAGAAGAAGAAGAAGAAGAAGAAGAAGAAGAAGAAGAAGAAGAAGAAGAAGAAGAAGAAGAAGAAGAAAAAGAAGAAGAAGAAGAAGAAGAAGAAGAAGAAGAAGAAGAAGAAGAAGAAGAAGGGAGAAAGAGGAGGAGGAGAAAAAGAAGCGAAAAAGAAAAGGAGAAGAAGAAGAAGAAGAAAGAGAAGAAGAAAAAGAAGAAAATGAAGAAAAAAAAGAAAAAAAAAAGAAGAAGAAGAAAAAGAAGAAGAAGAAGAAGAAGAAGAAGAAGAAGAAGAAGAAGAAGAAGAAGAAGAAGAAGAAGAAGAAGAAGAAGAAGAAGAAGAAGAAGAAGAGGGGAGGAGGAGGAGAAGAAGAAGAAGAAGAAGGAGGAGGAGGAGGAGGAGGAGAAGAAGAAGAAGAAGAAGAAGAAGAAGAAGAAGAAGAAGAAGAAGAAGAAGAAGAAGAAGAAGAAGAAGAAGAAGAAGAAGAAGAAGAAGAAGAAGAAGAAGCAGGATAAAAGAAGAGGGTGGAAGAGGAGGAGGAGCAGAAGAAAAAGGAGAAAAAAGAAAGAGAAGAAGAAGAGGGTGGTGGTTGTGGAGGCGGAGGATAAAGAGGAGGAGGAAGAGTAGGAGGAGAAGAAGAAGAAGAGGGTGGTGGCTGTGGAGGAGGAAAAGGAGCAGGCTAGGCCCACAGCAACTGAAACATGAGGTTGAAGACGCCACGATTTGCAGTTGCATGCTCGCCCACAGTCTATAAAGCATTTGATGTTGTTGCTGCTGATACTGTTGACGATGAAAATTGCCGAGCTCCGTAACCCATAGAATCAACAAATGTGATGGACATCATCCCGAAACAGTGGTATCTTCCTTGTTCTTATAATTGTGGATACCTGCTGTTGTCCATCTTCATCAAGTGCCTTGCCGACTAGCGTTGGCGATCATGCTTCTTAACAATCTACAACTGCTTTATCAGTTCGTGTGTTGACACCACTCCATGCATTGACAAGAGACTGTCGAGAATCTTTCACGCTGTCTTTCTCTGTCGCTTTTTTCACAAATCTTTAAAGTGGACACAAAATAATTCCATTTTCCCTTTTATCATAACATGACCAAAAAATAAAGACTGTTTCTTTATGATGTTTGCGATAAATTATCTTCGCGCAATCGCCTCTTTCAGAACATCTAGGTTGCTCTTCTTAGCTGTCCAAGGAATTCAAAGGTTGTCCATAAGTTTCCTATTTCTCTTTCAGTCTCAAGGAACGCATCCTACACAGAAGCCCAATGAACGCAAAATGCGCCGATTGTACATCTTTCTTTTACTCCCCCTTCGGCCTCTCATGCTAAACCCCCAGGGACTGAAATAACTGGAGACTCCTAAGCAAACGCGACGTGGAAGGTATCAACATTGACCCAGACACTTGGGACAGATCGGCTGAAGTTCCACTCATCTGGAGTGAAAGACGGACTGTCGCAGTTTGAATGAAACCAAACGCAGCAAGCAGTAGAGAGGAGACGTCTGAGAGAAAACGAGCCTCAAAATGATAATAGAGTTTCAACGTTTTGATGTGGACTTCGCGGACTGCAAATCTTGCATTGGACTTACGGTCGTAGCTAGGAATGTGCTTTGCTGGGAAAAAAATAGTCATGTTCAACCAGCAATCCCGAAGGGGGAGCTTTAGGTTATAATTGTGACTAGGTTACCTACGCCATTTAAAATTGCTAAGCATTGCATCCCACTAAAAGTCATGAAAAGGACTCTAGCAGATGCGATCACAGGAAACAGACTCAAATTTTGTCCCGTTTGGCGGTGAGTAAATTTGCGACCCGGTCGTCGATGATAACCATCGGATACTCTAATACATATGTGTTGTGCGGTGGAACATGGTTTCTGGGATTTGGAATCCTTTTTCTGAACAAGACTAAAGTCCATAAGTGGATGAACAACCAGAACTTTCTGCCCGAATTTACAGCTGGTGAACGAGAAGAAGAAGAAGAAGAAGAAGAAGAAGAAGAAGAAGAAGAAGAAGAAGAAGAAGAAGAAGAAGAAGAAGAAGAAGAAGAAGAAGAAGAAGAAGAAGAAGAAGAAGAAGAAGCAAAAGAAGAAAAAGAATGCTTATCTTGAGGTTCGTAGCTCAGATTAGAGAAAAACAGACAGACATAGATAAAAGTACGGCCGACAGGTAGATAGATACATTATCGGCAGCCAGAAATTCGGACGGCAGACAGACATATAGATGGCTATAAATAGAGGCAGACATATAGATATATAAATAGACAGGCAGACAGATATCACATAACACACATTCAGCCAGACAATGTCAACAAATCCACGCTAACTACCATATTTCACTACACATATTTAGAAGCAATGTCATAGAAAGTAAAACCGACGATCAGTTTCCTGTACATTTAACTTTTCCCGATTTAATCCACAAAACAGAGGAGAACAGTGAACACGCCCTTCGGTTTCCATATGACTCGAGTCACAACGGAAAAATCGGTACTGCAAATTGCTGTCAGCTAATGTTCAATCTCTAGCAGAAGTGAGCCAGTCGTTAGAGCTCTCAGTTCGGTTGGGACAGTCTCTTTGGTAATTTTCGTTGAGATGAATTTTCACAATGCAGATTCGTTTTTCTACTTCTGCCTTTCTAACCTCCAATGGAGCATAAGCCCTGAATCAATTCACGCTAGGTCGTTCTATCCTTCGCTATCGTATGCAGCTCTCCCCATCTTTTTAACTTCACTCTCTAGATCCCTTCGCCGTGTGCTTTTTGGTCTTCCTTTATTTCTATGCCCCTGTGGGTTCCACTGCAAAGACATTACATTTGAGTTATATTGTTCTCAGGTTTTCAGGCTATATTATTTATGCAAGCCACAGTAGCGCATTAGCTAGACGCTAGTGTCTGTTGGCTCTAACGTCTTGGGTTTGAATCCGTAAAGGAAACGTAATTTTCTAGCCCACCCAGGGCTCCTACGTCGACCTCGTCTAAGGCGAATGCCAAGAAATAAATTGGGAAGTAAAGATCGCATGCGTGTTGTGACTGTATTACCCATAGAGTGATCCGAAGACAATAGCTGGAGTCTCTAACGCGGTCTTGGCGGACACTATCAGATAAATATTTGTGCCAGGGTACGCAAGCGTGCAAGGAAATGAGCAAGCTGATCGGCTTGCAGGTAAAGCTATTGTGGAGGGTGGACGAGCCATGGACCATACCGATATATTCTGAATGCTCTACGAGAAGTGAGATGTTTGCGAGAAGCAAATGGATCGTAAATCTGCAACAATGACCAGATTGCATGAAAAACACGTTTAAAAAGGTGTGGCCAGACAAGAGCACTATGCCGGAAGTCAAGGAAGAATAAGAAACCAACGCAGAACTGGTGTCGTGAGCTGCTGCACGCTGCGGGATTTACTAAGGTGGGGATCCAAGTACATTTGGACTGAATGGTTCCATGTGCAGTAAGGATAATCTGTCGACTAACTAACTAAACCATACAATGCCCATTAGTCAGTCATCATGTGAAAGTTGAGTTAATGGCCTTAAAATGGCTCTTTCTTACTGTATTAAATTTTGATTTAAAAAAAAAAAAGGTAAAGTTACCAACCCAAGTTGAAGAAATATAATAAACACAGAGCAAATTCAGACCAAAAGTACACGGAAGAGAGAACTAGAGAGTGAAGATGGAAAGCTGCAGAGGACATGGGGTGAACCGTACACAATAGCTAGAAGATTAAACAACATAGTGTGAGTTGCTTGAGTGCCTTTGCTCTACTGGGGATAACGGGCAGAAGAAGAAGGTGATGATGCTCCAGTATTAGCTGGTTGACAGCTTGTTACAGGATGGATTTTAATTTCCATCTGAATTGGCACCAGGATGGACCACCTTAAAAAACTGGGGAAAGAAAAAAAAAATAATAACAAACTACTTAAAATTAAGGGGTAGAAAGATGTGAATGAAATACGACAGAGCACCAAACAAACTGAAATCCTCCAATCAGCGTCGCAGTTTAAGACGCGGCGAAAATATTCTGGGAAATTATAACCAGTCTCAGGACGGTAAGAAGGAAACATTGATTTGACAGCTGAAGTCGGCGGGGACGATGTTGAGGACATGAAAATGGCCAGACATACAAGTCATAGTTGGAGACTGCAAAGAAACGGCATGAAGATGCCCCCCCCCCCCCCCTTTCCTGCTGGTGATTGAAATGGCAGTGCCAACTGTGCGGGAGTTTATGATACTGGAGATCCTAGGCTGTCCTATTCAAGAGAAAGGCAAACTGAACCATGATCTATTGGCTAGCGCTAACAATGCCCATCTTAACTCTGCAAGGAACTGTATTTATATGGCGTGAATGAGAACCCAGTTTCATCCCAAAAGATATGTAGAACCGGGATCCGGATCTCATGGGTTGGTTGCAGTGATGGCAGTCTACTATCTGCCAGAAGTTATTGCGGTGTAAGTACAGGCTGCCAAATCAAAGAGGTAGAACCGAGATCCTGAACCTACGTACTGCGTATATTGATGCCACTCTACACTTTGCAAGGAACTGTTTACGCAGCGCGATGGATAAGTCACTCTGACAAAGATAAAATATCCTGAACTCAGGGACTGTTATTGAAATCTACAATCTGATCTTAGATTACTGTACCCCACATACCTACAAGTAATCCGTACAAGAAGAGAACACGAATCCATTAGAGGATTACCTCAATGTCAGTATCTTATCTGTTTTTATGCTGTTGGTGTATATTTTCCAGTCTGATACAGGAGAGGAGCAGAAGCAGGTGACAGTAGATTGCCGGTTCATGAACATTCAAATGTAATGTGTCATTCTCTGTCCAGTTTGATTGTTAACTATAGTGCATTGGCACTACATTCAATTTTTGGTCCTGATATGGTTGATGAGTAACATATATGGTTAAAGTTAGATTAATACATTTTGAAGTGTTACCTTCATTCTTTTCATTTTAAACATCAGTATGTACGGTGGTTATACAAGAATAATTCGTCACCTTTACTGTGAAACAGGTGGGGGCTTTATAAATTGTGGGTTGGTCTTTAGCTAGATATTTCCCAGGTGTTCACAGTTTCTAGTGCTGTGGGTCTTACCTACCATCTAGTTCCCACATCAGGAAGTGATGTCTGCTTATATAGTAATATCCTGGACAAAACCCTCAGAAAAAATATAATCGAGCCATTTCAGCAGTTTGGTATTCCTGAGGGAGTCATAGCTGACTTATAAGTCTATTACTCTCCTAGAAAGACCAGTCTCACCTATCCATCATTTCTTGCAATAGAGCCTACGATCTGCATCACTAGGGCCACCGTCTTCCTCTGTCTCACTTTCCACAGATCTTCCCAGTGGTCACAACATGTTCTAGTTTCCTTCTTCTCTTAACATGACCACAAAATGATGACTGTCTCTTTATATTTTTCCCTGTCTCTCTTTTCAGTGGTCACAACATGTTCCAGTTTCCTTCTTCTCTTAACATGACCACAAAATGATGACTGTCTCTTTATATTTTCCCCTGTCTCTCTTTTCAGTGGTCACAACATGTTCCAGTTTCCTTCTTCTCTTAACATGACCACAAAATGATGACTGTCTCTTTATATTTTCCCCTGTCTCTCTTTTCAGTGGTCACAACATGTTCCAGTGTCCTTCTTCTCTTAACATGACCACAAAATGATGACTGTCTCTTTATATTTTCCCCTGTCTCTCTTTTCAGTGGTCACAACATGTTCCAGTTTCCTTCTTCTCTTAACATGACCACAAAATGATGACTGTCTCTTTATATTTTCCCCTGTCTCTCTTTTCAGTGGTCACAACATGTTCCAGTTTCCTTCTTCTCTTAACATGACCATAAAATGATGACTGTCTTACTTTCCACAGATCTTCCCAGTGGTCACAACATGTTCTAGTTTCCTTCTTTTCATAACATTACCACAAAATGATGACTGTCTCTTTCTGATGATTGTGGTAAGCTGTCTTCGAGCACTCACCACTTTCAAAACACCTGGGTTGCTCTTTTTTGGCTGTCAGGGAATTCTAAGGATTCTTCTGTAAAACCACATCTGAGGCCTCAAGAAATTGTTCAGCTTGTTTTTTAATTATCCAGATTTCACAGCCATAAGTTAAAACTGGTATGCAAGAATTCTTTTCATAACCTCATCTCACACATATACCTCCCTAAAATGCTGTTTATTAGGAAGAACAGATCTTGCCCAGTTAACAGATGTATAAAATGGTGTACTCAGGCTTTGGCACTGCAGCCAGCAGTGTTAAGATTGGCTAACTTCTCTTCCTAGAGGTGAAACCTGAAAAATACAGTAAAGGGCCTACGACCTGTAGACACCCAGGTCAACCCCACCTCCTCGTGGTGACGCCAAAAAACTGAAGCCACAAGGTTAACGGGCCAACGGCTCGCCTGGAAGGAGATGGACACTGGTCAGGTCAGATTTTTTTTCCTGCCCTGACACGCAAGCCGGCAGTGGTGTAAGTGAGTGCTATTATATAAGACTATATTGGTTAGTTCGACGTTAGTCTCCCCAAATAGAGTAGGTCACTTTTCATTCACAAGTTTGTTGGACTGGCCACTTTCCTGAAGGTTATGGATGTGTCCCACTCTGTTGTTTGGTTTCTACGATGTTTGCATTTACATTTTCATTCCGAGAAAGAGCATGCCTGTGACATAGGTTGCAGTACTCTCTAGGGGGGATGGTGTTAGACCCAGTTTCTCCATGTTTTTGGAGTGTTAAAAGTGCTGGCGTGCTGAAATATACAACACACGATATCAACGGCATTTCGGAACACCCCCTGTTACCTTGTGCGAAGGACATGGGGCTCATTAGAAGTGAGCTAGTGTGTATATGGGTGGGGTTTGGGAAGACTAACGTCGAGCTTACCGAAATATTTAATACTTAAAGGACAGACTCCTGCGGACATTGAGCAGGCAATTTTAAAGACATGACACTAGGTTACAACCTGGCATCAGTGAGACGACAAAAGAAGAAAAAAGCAGTTTTATAACAGAATGAGGACACCAAGTACACCCAAAAAAACAAAAACAAAAAAATTATAAGCATAATGAAAACATCTCGAAAGAAAGATCGTTCTCAAAGACCGATGGTTTCATGCGATCAGAAGATGATAATCCTTTATGGGGAAAACCTGGAATACACTGTGATAACAGGAAAGTTGAATGAAACGATCCCCATCTGGGTTCAATGACCCCATGTGGGAATGTGGGATAGATTCACTACCCCTAAGAAGCATGATGTAAAAAATAAACTTATTAGGAGTGTTTCCTTCACAGTAAGAGTGCATCTGCCTGAGAGATGAGGAATCAAGTCTGCATACAAATAAGCCAGTTCTGTAAAACAGATGTACATGCAAAAGTCGAGTTGTGGAACAAGATCAAAGTTTAAAAGTGGATGAAAAACCAGAACTTTACACTGAAGTTTACAGCTGGTAAGCGCTAAGAGTAGAGGCGTAGTTAGAACAAATCAAGTAACATCTAAACCATTCACAGTAACATCTGGAGTAAGACAGGGATGTGTCTTATCACCCCTGTTTATCACTTACATTAATTTAAACAGCGTAAGCAAAGATGCCAGGCCCAGGAACACAAATATTAGTAGCACCAATGAATTACTCTTTGCTGATGCCCAGGCCGTGACATCAGATACAGCCATGAAATTGCAACAAAATCTAACATCTAGGAATGAAGCATGTAAAACAAATAATATGAGAATCAACAATGAAAAGTCAGAAGTAAAGTCAAGAGGAAGAAAGAGGCTAAAACTAAAAATAACAGTAGAATGCAAAGGCATTTAACAGGTATCTAAGTTTAAATGTCTGGGAACACCACTCAACTAAAACTGGATGAAGAAATTAACATAAAATGCAGTAAAGCAAACCAATAACTTGGACAGCTACCTCCTCTCTTATTGCATAAGAAATCCCGATCAGCACTAAGAAACACATACATCATTCGCATTTCCACCCTGTGCTACCAGGGCCAGACATTGTCACTCACAAAAAACCAGAAAAGAAAACTGGTAACCAGAAAAATGAGACGTCGGAGAAGCGCTGCAGGAGTGGCCAGAAGAGATCAAATTCAGGAATGAGGACACCAGAGAAAAAAACCCCACACAGAACAAATTCAGGAATGAGGTCACAAGAGAAAATACTCCACCCAGAACAAATTCTAAATTACATATAAAGACAGCAAATCAAATGGTTAGCCTACTTAAAGTGAATGCAATGTGATGCCATGCCAAGGCATGCACCAAAACAGAAGATGGATACAGTGCACAAGGCAGAACAAGAAGGAAAGATTGCATCAGAGAAATTCTACAAAAGCACAATATGTCTGCGGTTGACGTGGCAAAAAGTAGGACCTTATTTCTCCCTCAACACACAAAGTGTGTGTGTGGGGGGGGGGGGGAAGGGGGGGAGGGGGGAGTGATGCAGAAGAAGAAGATCACTAAGTGAAAAAAAAAGAAGAATGAAAAGAGAGGCCTGGGAAGACCAATAAAGATGCTGGACTAGAATTCAGTTCATTTTTTGTATATTATAATTTTTATAAACTATGATAAGATCATTAGTATAAGTATTAAAAATGCATGAGGTTTGTAGCAGGTCTTAGCAAAATGAGAACCACTGTCATAATTTATTCATTGAAATTCCAAGACTCCTTCCCAGATGCAATTTTACATTTGAGTCTTCAAATGAAGATTGGCCACAATGGATCTCCAAACACTCGTTCTCTTGTCTTGGTCGTACACAAGGAGGAAACACATCTCATCATCCCCTTGAGGGATGCCATTTTTAGTTATTTTGAAGCCCCACCCTGGCTTTTGCTGGGGGTCCTAAATAAAGCTGAGCCTGAAATATGGCCTAACGGCTGAACAGAGTTTCCGGGACCTCTCCACATATGATCCTCATCCGCATGGTGGCACTTTGTGTCACCGGGTGTTTATCGCTTGTGTGAAGTCCTGGTGGGGTACAACTTACTTACTTACTTGTCTTGGTTGTACATTCTCTCAGATTAACAAAAACCACTTATTGTGGTGTCTATAAAAAACAAAAACAAAACTAAGAGGATCACAAAAGGTTAATGATAAACAAAGAAGATTATAACAAATAACACTTAGCAGCTCTGGCTTTAAAATATGACTGTGTAAACTTATTGCATGAGCGAAGGCTGCTACATTAAGTGGATCAATAAAATCATGGCTAATTCTTAAGTAAAACTAAAATAACATCATCAAAATTTTCTACAATATTATTTTTAAAAAACATCATAGAGATTTTGTAGATAACTAGAACTCATATTGCAACCCTTGCAAATCGCACTTCAGAAAAAAAAATGGCATTCAAACTGTCACAAAAACCATAGTAAGAATAACAGATGAAAATAACAAGAGGTAGATACTACAATGATGAAAAGACCACCTGTCACAAACTGACAGAGAATAAAACTGTAATAAAAACAAAAAACGTGTAAATAAAATGAAAACATAATCAGTGATCGTTAACCATATTATGATAAATGGCTGTCTTCAGTCATTTCAACATTAATTTGTTTTCTCAAGTGTTAGTCCAGAGGCCCCATTTATGGTGGGTGGGGGAAGGGACCCCTGCACCCTAAAAAGCCTGTCATAAAATGGGGCTCTTCAACCAAGTTTACTCAAGAGCCTAAATGTTGAAAATGGGGATCATCAGAGGCCCAAGCCTCAACGTAGAAAGATCATTATTACAATACAGCTAGCAATGATCTGCAGGCCACATGAATAGCCATGAAATAAAAGATTACGTTACTGTGCTGAAATCTAATGTTTTGGGCCAGAAGGCGCAGCTTAGCTGTAAAAAATAACATGTCAACCGCACTTTTATTGGGCAATACAGAAGAAAATCATTTGTCAAAAGATCTCTCTCTCTCTCTGGATTTTATTCCCTGATGGAACATAGGTCCACAGTCAAGCCAAATTCTCGTGCTCTTTGCCAATTTTTATAGCTCCAGGTATGATCGTCATATATTAGTCATATGTTATTAATTCTCTTCTCCATTAATTTTTAGGTCTTTTTTTTTAAATTTTACCCTATGGGTTCCACAGTAAGAACTTTCCAGCTATATTATTAACAAGTTTTCTCAACTTGTGTAAACAGCAGCTCTTTCTCACATCTTGATACACTGGGGTTTGTTTCGTTTCCACAATGATGTTTCCATAATGCTATAGAACTCCCTCTGAGTTATGAGTTATGATTTGGGTTATCTTTATGGCACTCTGGACACGTCCATAGGTGCTCAGACAGACCCCTTTAACATATACATCAGCGTCCCGCTGTTGATGGTCTGGTGTGCTTTTCATGCTTGGCGTTGCCGATCTTTACTCCCAATTCTTGCACTCTTGGCAAAGATGTGGTTGTGCTGCTCCCAAAATCCTCCAAACATCCTACCTCTCTAATGCATTAACAATGTTGGCATGATGTATGGGCTGGCCCTCTGTAGAACTCCCTCTATTCTGCACAGGTAGTTGTATTCATTACTAAATTATTCTTAGTTCTTCTCCATGGTTTCTATCCATAATGTCCTACTGGTATGATATGATGTTAAATAGTATAGTTAAATATTATGTTTAGTATTTAGAATTAATTTACTTTGACCTACACACACTTTTGACGCTAAGAAAGTACCGTTTTGTATTCTCTTATTTTAATATCTTCATTTCTTCTCTAAAACTGAAATATTTTGGTCATATCAAGCCTCATGGCAGATTAGAAAAAGTAATACCCCAAGGCATGATATCACGAAGGAAGGGCAGGGGCCGACCAATATGAAGATGGGCATATGATATAAGCAACTCCTTTAATATGAAAGTAAACGAGGTGGGAGAGCTGGCGAGAGACCAAGTTTTTTTTCAGGCAGACCGTGATGAGAGCGACGTTCTGCAAAGGACCTGCTACATGATGATGATGATCTGTTTTCTAAACTTGTATTTCACTGCAACTTAAATATGTTTTATTCACTCTCTTGAAATGATGTTTCACCCACAAAAAAATCAGTTGGGTTAACATATGCTAGATTTATTCTCATTACCTTAGTACACCCCCCTACAAATTATTAGATCTACTTTTTTGCGACCTTGTGTTGAGTAGTTTTGAGTTTTATTGCATCTGATTTTGTGTAAGTGAGCACACGCATGTGTGCGTGTGTGTGTGTGGTACAGTGGAACAACGAATCCCTAATCCTAATGGCACATTGGGTACACAGTCCTAAAGTTCTGATTTGTTTAGCCCAAACAGCACTCAATGGCTGATGTGGTCAACATCCCGATGGCTGCCTTCACTCCTCAGAACATGTCAAACTGGGTCAACCTGGGAGCTAAGTTCATTTTTAGCAAGAAAAAAAAGAGATCTACAAATAGGTAAACGTGCAAATACTCAAAACTGATGCAAGTGTAGAAAATGTAAATGAAATAAATCACAAGTTAACATCACTTAAATGTTAAGTTCAAGTTAACTTCATTTAAATTTAAGTGTTGACATCTAAAGGACACATTTCATTCAAGTAATGGCATTTTAATCTACAATATGTACCAGTTTCTCACAACTAAATGTCAGTATGTTGCACAATTTCCACTTACAATTAAATAGCTTTTACAATTTGGAATATGACAACCTGGCATGGAATGCAATTTTATATTTTCAAGAAAACAACAAAATCACCTGAATAGGATAAAAAAAAAAAAAAAGAACATGTGTGTAAAGTGAATCTCCTACTGTTATGAAAACTGCAAAATTACCATGAAAGATAACATGGAACTAAAGATAACATGGAACAAAATCTGGCTATTCCTCACACACAAAAGATGGCACAGTACAATAAGGTGGTATTAGGTGAAGCCACTGTGGGTGCTGGAATGTTTCTGGAACTTTACCATGCAGACAATATAGTCCTTCTTTCGAACAGTGTAATAGGAATAGCATATTTAATATGTCTGAAAAAAAAAAACACAGGGATTTAGAAAAAAAATTATAGGTTGTCAAGGTGAATTCACAATATTTACAAACATATTTTTTCTCACCCCCAAAAACATCTTTAAAAAAATGTTGCTTGTGTGGGAAGGGGTTCAGTCACACCCCACTATGTCTACACATTATGCAGTTGCAGCCAGTACCAAAAACTGTCATACAGGCGTACTGAGCACTGTCAAAAGACATCACGTCAACCAAAATGCATAAAAGCTAGAAAAATGGCTGTCTTGGGGTGACAGGGTAAACAGACGTCACCTAAGGATTTTTTTTCTAAGTTACACCAAATTATAGTAGAGATGTATAGTATGATGTTTCCTCAAAAGAAGTTAGTATATTTGTCTTTTTAAGCTAAGTGTTTTCTTTGTGAGTATACAGATCATGCTTTCAAAACACATCAAATCATTGAGTCCATAAATGCCTGACTCCCCTCAGTAAATATTTCCACATACAGTGACTTACAGAACAAGTTCTTTTTGTTTTCACTGTCTTTATATCATGTTTTTGTTTGGAATATTCATTGATAAGGTCTTGTTCATAAAACAAATACCCCCTTTTTTTAAAACTAAAATTCTTTATGTTTAACAACATGCTGTTCAGTTCTTGCTGAGCAATGCTACCCTTAAACCACAACAAGATACAAAAGTAAAAAATAGTAAGTTTAAAAAAAAAAGAAGTAAACAACAAATATCCCAGTGGCATGTGCTTTCCGAACCAGGCCCTGTTTACAAAATAGTGTGGACTTGTTTATAAAGATTCTGAGTCATATTTCAGCTCATTCATTTTATACATAAGCTTGCTACAATGTCTGCTATTTCTGAATGAGCAAACAAAACTTTAGCATGTTACTTTAGATAAATACACCCGTACGCCCAGACTCGACAACAAGATATCGGGCACCCACACCAACCAGCCCGACCAGCACCAACCAGCCGAGTAGCCAGGCCCAACTCATGCGTGTGATCACGGAACTTAAAGCCGAATTGCAGCAGCAGAAAGCCATAGCCACCGCCGAGTAGGTCGAAAGGCACGAGCTAATCTCCCTGATGCTGGGAGAGATTAAAGCCTTGAAAGAGGACAGAAAAGCCTACGCAGCACTACAGCTCAAAAACAAGAAACAAGCTGCAGAAACTATAGACAATATCAAGACACTGATTACAAGCTTGGCAGTGGCACATGCAGCAGATGAGAAGCGCAGACAAGAAGAGAGGGAGGAGAGAAGCAGAGAGATGGCCGTGCTGAAAGAGGCGAGAGAGGAAACATACAGAGAAATCACCCGACTGGTTCAGACGAAATCCGAAGCAGAAGCGGCAGAGATGACAGCCAGAACAGAGCATGCCCGCCTACAGAGCGAACTAGAGAGAGCCGCCAGGCAACCAAATGTAAGCAAGGCCGACAAAAATACACAGACAACCGATGAGGAAAGCACTATCCAGCCTGATGAAGTAACCGTATCCGAAGCTACAGAGGTGACCCCCAGCCGCAGAAGAAACCACAACCTGTACAGAAAGCAAAGAGGCGGCAGCCGATGAGATTAAAAGCGAGGCCGACCTCCTCAAGAAGTTACAATATTATAACGAACAGATACACCCGCACAAGATCGAGCTGGAGAGGAACCGCTATTGTATCGGATTTAATAGAGAGGAGATAGATAAAGTACAATTGCTACCCGACGAGGAAAAGCAGGCCTTCTACAAAAAAAAATGCGGCTTCTGCGAGGTAATAGAAACAGCCAATATAAAGTTGAGGGAAGCAAGATGGAACCAAAGCACGCCAAACAGACGTCAACGCAAACATTGACAGAGCCAGCAGCCAAATGAAACCACCAAGCCGCCATGACACACAGTTCCCGTGGAACAAGCCAACCTCACTGACGCGACGAAGCCCAAACAACCAGATTGACCACTCCCACCCATCCCGTTCCAGGCCACCCAGGCACATATGGCTGTCCATTTCAGGACAGCCATGCCCACTCCCAAAACCTGCAAGCCGCCCGCCAAGCCCACGCTGCTGACATGATGCAACAACTAACAGGAAACACAGACGAAAATCATCGCCACAACAGAAAGAAATTCAAGCTCAGACAGCAAATAACCCGTCCTTGAGAAAACAGGCCATCAGGCGGTTAAAAAAGGACCAAGCTTTTCTTTTAGCACCGGCGAGGATCCTGAAATACTTTGGGTAGATTTTAAACTCCAAATTTTGCCTGGGAAGCACCGTTGGGCTACTCTTTTCAATTTCCAACTGCCAAGGGATTTTTTACATGCACGACAATGCACACGGACGTCCGATCTCACTACCCAGAGACCAGGGGGAATTTCCAGAAGTCAAAGTCCACATGAAAAAATCCCAGCCCTTATCGGGGTTTGAATCCGGAACTTCTAGCACTTGAGGCAGACGCCATGCCTCGAGACCAAGCAGGTCCCTTGGTAGACCTGATAAGGCACCTAGGTATTTATAATGGAACTCTTGTGGGTGCTGTTGCTTTTTTTTGGCTACTTCATCTATTACTTCCGGTAGCAGTAGACAGGGCTGATGGAGTCAATGGGAGTTGAAGAGCAACAGCATCTCCTGATGGTGGATTAGATGCTGAAAAAGAGGCTGAGAGATTGAAGTCTGACATTCTTGAAGTTGATGGCTCAGTGTGATTTTCTGATTCTTGGTCAAGGCTTGTGCTTTCACTTTCCTGTCTTCCTCTGTCAGAATCTATTTCCCTTCTATATGCAGTAACATCTAAAAAAAAAAATTAAAAAAAAGTTTTTAAAGGGATTTACATATTCATGCAAAACTATGATATACAAATGAAAAAAAAAAAAAACTAATTTATGCATCTTTAACATATGACCAACTTGCTAAAGAAACTTGCAAAAAAAAAAAAAAAAAAGAAGAAACCATTTAAAAAAAGGAAATAAACAGACTGAAGAAGCAAGGATATTCAACAGACAAACACCGATTAGAGGGGCCAGAAATGCCAAACTAAATTTCAGACAAAATACATAAATTGTGCACAGGACAGAACAGAAGCTATAAAGGAACGAATGCACTCAAAGGGTTATTATGTGCATGCAGGCTTGTTTAACAGCCCGCAATTCTGGCCTCACTTCTCTTTAGGCTATGGCCTACAATATGTTAATGTTTACATCCTTTGTCTAAAGAAGCCGCAAATCCCACACTTCTGATTTGGGTCAAATTCTCCATAAATGTAACTTTTCCGACTTGTCTAGTGAATTACTTACAAGATACAGTTAATGCTTTTGGCTTTTTTTTTTTTACCTGTGCAAAGGTTTAGCAAGTCAGCATATGAATACATTAACTAAAAATAGCATTTATAGTGAAAAAGGAGGGAAAGGCCAGTGTTCCTTTCAGCAAGGTAGCTTCAAACATTGATGTGAAAAACTTAGTGTTCTTGAGAGGATTTTTTGTCTGGAACTTTAACAGAGCCATAACCCATTGTTATTAGTGTTGCCTGGGTAAGACAGTTAACTCTTCACAAGCCAAAAGCAATACCTGCAATGGACTACTTTTCCCACTCCATTCATATGTTATTTCATCGAATGCGAGCTCCGTCTGATGTATCAACAATACTACTGGATAATAGTGATGATTTATTCATCATTCAGATACAGCTATACTGATTTTATGTATCACTCAGATATAACAACACTGATTCATGTATCATTCAGACATAGCAACACTAATTCATGTATCACCCATATATAACAACACTAATTCATGCATCACTCAGAATTTAACAAAACTGATTAATGCATCATTCACATATAACAAGACCAATGCCTGCATCATTCAGATATAACAACACTAATTCATGCATCACTCAAATACAACAACACTGACTCATGCATCACTCAGATACAACAACACTGATTCAGGCATCACTCAGAATATAACAATACTGATTCACACATCACTCAGATATAACAACAATGAACCATGCATCACTCAGATGTAACAATACTGATACATGCATCACTCAGATATAACAACAATGAACCATGCATCACTCAGATATAACAATACTGATACATGCATCACTCAGATATAACAACAATGAACCATGCATCACTCAGATATAACAATACTGATACATGCATCACTCAGATATAACAACAATGAACCATGCATCACTCAGATATAACAATACTGATACATGCATCACTCAGATATAACAACAATGAACCATGCATCACTCAGATATAACAACAATGAACCATGCATCACTCAGATGTAACAATACTGATACATGCATCACTTATACATAACAACATTATCTCATGCAAAATTAGATGTAACAATACTCATCCATGCATCACACAGATGTAACAATACTGAACCATGTATCACTCAGATATAATAATACTGAACAATTTATCACTCAGATATAACAATACTAATTCATGCATCACTCAGATATAACCATACTAATTCATGCATCACTCAGATATAACAACACTGAACAACGTATCAAGATATAGCAACACTAATTCATACATTACTCACATATAACATTACTGAATCATGTATTACTTACATATAACATTACTGAGCCATGTATTACTCATATATAACATTATTGAACCATGCATTACTCAGATATAACATTACTGAACCATGCATTACTCAGATATAACATTACTGAACCATGCATTACTCATATATAACATTACTGAACCATGCATTACTCAGATATAACATTATTATTGTCTCTCCCTCCCTGTTTCTTTTCCAAATCAGCCATTTTCTCTATATGTCCCAAACATTGCAGTCATTTAGCTCCCATGATGCCAGTAATTAATGGTGATCAGATTCTGACTTATGATTATGAACCTACAAACACTTGGTGTCACCAACTGGAAAGAGAAGGCCAACCACAGAGACAAGTAGAGGCAGGTGATATCTGCAGCAATAAACCTCAAGGTCTCAGAACGCTGAAGAAGAAGAAGCACAAGATTCTGAATTATTCACATTACTTACCTAAATGAAATCCTCCTGGAGCTATGGTGTGGACCACTGGCTGGCGGAGTCTGTTGCCTCGATGCTGTTGTCTGTGTTTCTTAATAGCCTGTATTATGCAGACAATCAGCACAACAAAGACTACAGCCATAACGGCAGACACTATAGCAGCAATAGTATCAGTGAGTGTCCTATGGTCGCAACTGTAGAAGTACTGAACATCTGACTGCACAGAGCCATCATTGGGGGTGTCGGATGTGGTCATTGTTCTTGGGACAAATATCCGTAAAAGTGATTCAACACTGTTATAGCAATAACTGATCTTGTATTATACTGACCACCTTTTCAATATGTTGCTTAGGAGGTAGGAGTGGTCTAGAGATACAGTATCTGCCTCTAAATTGAAAAGCTCTAAATTCTGACTTTAAAAGAATACATTCTTTGCTGAGCCCAACACTGACCTGTTCTTCTTTCCTGACCTCTGCATCTTAGTCTTAAATGAATCAGTTGCTTAGCCTTTTTAGAAAAGAACAAATAACTTCATTGCTGTCCCAATATGGGACGCAATTTTCTTTGTTGTTTTAAAGCCCCACTCCTGCTTTGGTCAGGGGTCCTTACATAACCTAACAGTTGAACAGAGTTTCTGGGAACTTTCTTGCGTAAACCACATCAAAATGCTGGCACTTTGTGTCACCAGGTGTTTGTCGCTCAGTGTGATGTCCTGGTGGCGTTGAACATCACAAAAGAACAAATGCAACAGAGATTCCAATTTAATTTAAACATTCTTCAGCAGTTAGCAATTGTAGATTACACTGTAATGGCAACTGCTAAATTTCTATACCACAAATAATATGAATAAAAGAATATTTACAGTAAGTCTGTTCAGGCCTGGTGAGGTCCTATGTGATGCACAAATAGCCCACAACAGATGACTATGTTATAATTCATTCTATAAGTGGCATGCAATATATTATAAAGTTAATGTTGATATTTCTCATGCTGTAGTAATGCATGGTGCAACAACAGTTTTACTTTTGCTGTGCCATGTTGATGATCTTCCTTTCGCTGCAGTAAGATAATATATATGGCCCCTCATCTGAAACATAACATTAAATATTTTAAACTTAACAATCTTTACTCTACAGATGACATCACTTTTCTATCTGTGACTGTGTCAACAACAAACAAACAAAATCATTTTCTTGGTCAAAGGGAAGGAAGGCAGTATTTTTTCTTTGTTTGTGTTTAGTGATTAATTCCCTTCAAATTAAAAAAAAAAAAAATCACCTTCGCACAAAATAAATCTTTTTTTTTTTTAGTAACATGAGGGCTGCAATGATGCAACAGCCATCAGGCTTGCTTGTCTGCTCGATGATCATAGGTTTGACCACCTAAAATTTATAAAAACTGACCAAGACTCAAAATTGTTTCTGCTTCTCATCTAGTCTCTAAAGGTAGAGTTTTAGAGATTAAAATGATGTGTTTCTTTTTAATGATTTAAAACAAAAAGGTAAGTCTTACACATTTTTACAGGGCAAAAGAGTTAATGATATTATTTTAACCATTATAGACCGAAGCAGTTTCTATTCAAGACAGGGGCTGCTCACAGTGACAATTTTTGGGGATGCTGTCTCAGATAGTTGGTACTCCTGTCTGCTGTGGTCCGGACAAAGAATGAAAAAGAGTTTTTGGACGACTTAGTCTTTGTGTCAAAGCTCTCTCCCTTGGCCGCACTGCAAACAGTGATCGGTACTTTTAAAAAGCCAACGAAACAAAACGACACAAGCAACATGGCAGTTAGACGCACTCACATAACTAACATCGTTCTTGCGACCAAATTCGTCGACGCCGTACACAGTCACATGCACACACAAACAGTTGAGGGCCTCTGGATGCTGGTCAAATGCACAAATTCGCCAACGATTGGGCACCAGTAAGATACACTATTGGCGTCATATTTAGCAGAATTTCACTTAACGCCACTCCCACAAACATCAGATTGTCGGCCAGTAAAAAAACCCTACGTCAAAGGGAAGGAACAGTATTCTTTGTTTGTGTTTAACCCTACCCCTCAACCCTAAAAAAACCCTACACCTTTGCTCTAACCCAACAACTTTTTTTTGATGACTACACAACCATTCACGGCTCACTTTTCTGCTGCATGCAAACATATGATGACCACGCATCCCTTCACGATGCCAAGACTCAAACCGTACGCAGCTTCTACACTCAACCGTAGATTTTAGAGATTAAGTGTGTCGTTTTCTTTCGTTGATTTTTCCGATCACTGTTTGCAGTGCAGGGCAAAAGAGTTAATGAGAACTCTGACTAAGTTGTCCAAGGCTTTTTATTCTTCGTCCGGATTTGACAGGAGAGCCCAGATAGTTTTTCAGCGATTGTTTTAACTCTTTCAGTACCACGCCTATTCTATAGGTAAACAACAAATCGAACGGTCTGGCCATGTAACAAGATTGGGATCAGACAGGGAACCACAGAGAGCAATGTTTTACAGATACAATGGTAACAGATCCAGAGGTCGACAGGGCAGAAGATGGACCACAGAAATATAACACACTGACAAGTACTTTATATGAAACGAACAGGTAGGCTCGTTCCAGAGATATCGTCCTGCTCTGACACCGCTAGGCATTCCAGAAGTAGAGAAAAGAAGAAGAAGAAGTACTATGCAGTTGTTACTTTAACTCATTCTTTCCCAAGTAGTTGCGCGTTAAGTGAAAGAAGTTTAAGTCTGAAGGAGTTTAAAGAGACACTATGAGACTGAAGTGGTTAAAATAATAACACAAAACAACTGGGATAATATAACATAAGTACGTGGTAGAAGACATAAAAAACATCATATTATCTTTGGAATGAGCAAGAAACGTATGGTAAGTTGATTAGTACTGCAAAAGTTAATACTGTATAAAACTAAGCAAACATAAAAGAGACTCGCTTCAATGCCTGCCCGTCTTCCTCTTTCTTTGCGTTCACAGGCTGTAAACTCCAGCAGAAAGTTCAAAGCTCTGGTTTGTTAGTCATAGTCCACCTTTGGCTATTAGTCTTGTTTCAAAACCTGAGTGTTATGTGCACATCTGTTTTAAAGTATGCAGAATGTTGGTTCCGTGCGGCGTGCCTCTCAGGCAGATTCACTCCGATTTAGAAAGGAAGCTCCTCATTTAGTATCACTATGTATTATTATTACCAGTAGCTAGTGAACACCTGTAGCTATCCCTGTCAAGTGATTTCTTTTTCAAATGCCCAGTCCAGATGTGTTGTTTCTTACAGGTGAAAAATATTACGACAAATACTTTTGTTTTGTTTGCGACTTTACTATTTACTACAAATAGGTCTGTCTCCGGCATAAACATTAGTAAGGCAGCGGCGAACGGCTACGGTGTGGTAGAGCTACAACAGGTACGTTTCAACAATGCAGTTTGAAGGTGAATTAATCAACTCGCGGTTTAAAATATTCACTTTACCCCCTTCCCTCGCATCCCCAAATGGAGCATAGGATCTCAACTAACTCATGCTATGAGATGACTGGTAACTGGTGTTGGTAAAAAAAAACAAAAAACTTCTTGCCTCTTTCAACCAGCTCCTAGATTGAGCATTGGTTATATCGTGGCTTTGTTTATGTGCTTGGAGTTTGTTCTCCAATGAAATATTTTCCTCCTTATTTGTGGCGTTTCCATACGCCTTAGCTTTTGCTCGGTGTTTGAGCTGTTAATTCATATTTGTCACGTCCGTCGTCGCCTGCCGCACTACTGCATCCTCTTGGTACGTCATCATATAGCACTCTGGTCAGCCCAAAACACGGCCCTTTTCAGGGTCCCCAATTTAACTTCTTTTTGCTAGCTTTTTGTTTTCGCTCCATACATGTGTATGTGCGCAAGCTTTTTTTTTTTGTGTGTGCCTTTTTTTTTTTTTTTGGAGCCAAATCTGTTTTTTTTTGGGGCTGTTTGGCTTTTTTCTTTTTTTTTCAACTTTTTATCCAGTTTTCTTCTGGCCACACATGGTTGGGAAGTAGTGGAGATAGGTAAGAGTAGGCTCAATTGAAAATTGAGAGATAGTGTTTGAGGACTTACAGTGAGGTCGGAAGATGGAGATAGATGTGATAGCTTAACTAAGATCTGTGTTTGTTGTCCTCTGGGCTGCTGCACTTGCTACTGAATTGTCCGCTTCCGTGGGTGTGTCAGTTTCCTCAGTTGGTGTGTTGGCCTCGTCCGGGGGCTTATTTTTTGAAGTCCTGGAAATGAACTGTGTCACCAGTTTTTGCAGTTCTTTGCTGCTGTCCACTTTTAGACAATCCTCTAAGGATATTGGTTTCTTCTGTCTGTTGAAGAAATCGCCTAGCTGTTTTCTTTGATCGCTGTATTTGCGGCAATAGATCAGGTAGTGTTCTATTGAATTTTGTGCTTTGCACGTGTCGCATGTTGGGTGCTGGAATCTTTCTGGCCAGTAACCCAGTCGCAGCTTCCATAGTTTGTTGTTTGCTGGGATTTTTGTTGGTTCTTTGATCTGCGACTGGGTCCTGGGCTTTTTTAGCATTTTGTGGGCGTGTCTCCCTTTTGTGTCGTCGGTCCACTGTTTTTCCCACGCTTCAGTGATTAGTCGTTTGGTGGCCGCATTGACTTCTGACTTTCCCAGCCCTATGTTTACTTTGGCGTCGCAGCTTTATCCGCCAGCTCGTTGCGGTTTATGCCCTTATGCGCTGGGATCCAGCACAAGGTCAGTTCACCGCCCCTTTTTTTTAGTTTTGTGGCTGCGGCGAGTAACGTTTCCTTTATGTCTGGTCTGCTGCATTTGCCTAGGTCGGTCAGGGATTGAATCGCCGACAGGGAGTCGGACAGAATGTGCACTGTGTTTGGTGGTTGTTCCAGCGCCATCTCGATGGCTTTCAGCACGCCAATAATTCTGCCGTGTACACCGAGACCCCATCCGGCAATTTAAATTTTCTGGTTTAATTGATTTGGGGTGCACATATCCCCACCCCGACTTCCCCCGCCCTTGTTTTAGATCCGTCGGTGAAAATGATGAGGCAACTATCCGGCAGGGACGCGATGTGTTCCTCTGCGGTTCGTTTTGCCTACCCCTTTTCAGTCTTTCTGGAGATCATGCTGGCGAGGTGGGTGTCGGTCTTGGGTGGTGCCTGCTCCCACGGTGGTACGGTGGCGGTGTGTTTTTTCATTTCTATGAGAGTTTGCTCTGTTGCTCTATTTCCCACGGCCCTTGCCAGTAACCAGGCTATGGGTTCCTTGAAACGCGGGGTGTTTTGGTCACCGTATTGGTGAATGTTCGGTTGGAAGGCTTTCCTGGCTGGGTGCCCTTCCTCGGCTTTGGCCCGTGTGAAATAATTTAGTGCGAGCTGTCTCCTTCGTAGGTTGAGTGGGGTTACTCCCGTTGCCACTTCCATGGCTGTCCTGCAGGTGCCACTGCCGGTTCCTAGGATGGTAGCTAGTGCTAGCCCCTGTATTTGGTCTAGGACTGCTTTCTTTTTGTCGTCTGCCGCATCGTACTCCATTCTCCCTCTAATAAAGGCTTTGTAGAAGGTGAGCATGGTTTTGGTGTGCGCCCCCCACCCGCTACCCTTTATTATCTTGAGCATGTTGGTGAGCTGTTTGGTACGTTCCACCGTGTAGTCGATGTGCCTATTCCAGTTTAGCTGTTCGTCTAGCTCCATACCTAGGAACCTGGTGGATGGTTTCCTTCTGATCGTTCTGCCTTCCAGCTCTATCCTGATTGATTCTGGATCGTAGGGTAGCCTGGTCTTATTTCTGCTGAAGATCATCAGTACTGATTTATCTGCATTGACTTGGAATCCCCACTGCTTTATCCAACACATCACGTTTGTGAGTTGGGTTTGCAGTGGGTTCCGTATATCCGCCACCTCTTGACCTGTCATCCACAGCGCGCTATCGTCAGCAAACTGTGATAGGTTGACTCTGCTGTTTTTTATGGCACTGTGGGGGTCATTTACCAGTATGGTGAATAAAGTCGGCGAAATTACAGCCCCCTGGGGAATGCCGTTCTCTTGTGGTAGGGGTTCTGACTCTTTGCTTCCTATTTGCACTACGAAAGTCCTGTCCGTGAGGAAGCTTTTAATGTAATTTTATGTTCTTCCATAAATGCCGAGCCTCTTGGTTTTAACTAGTGCTCCTTCCCGCCAGCACTGATCATACGCCTGGGCCAGGTCCAGGAAGACGGCCATTGTTCTGTGGCATTTCTTGAAACCATTTTTCACATCGTCTTCTAGCTTGATGATTTGGTCCATTGTGCATCTGTTGGCCCTAAAACCCGATTGCGTGGGGCTGTAATGGTTGTTGCTTTCGAGATAGAAGACGAGGCGTTTGTTTATGACCGTCTCCAGAACCTTGCCCAGGTGGGAGGTGAGGGCAATTGGTCGATAGGAATCAGTCCTTTGCGGGTCTTTGTTCGGTTTTATTATCGGGATAATATAGGCCGTTTTCCACAGTTTGGGTATTTGCCCACACCTCCAAATGTCATTGAACAGTTCAGTTATTACCGTGATGATATTTTGCGGTAGCATTTTTAGTATTGCGTAGTTAAGTATGTCAGCTCCTGCTGCCGCATTTGATTTTTCATTTATTGCTGTAACTACTTCATCGATGGTAATATCCGCGTTCAGGTATTCAGCACCCTCTGTTTCGTGGACTGTGGTTCTGTCGTCTAGTAGTTGTTGTCTTCTTACTAGTTCCGGCTGCCCTAGTCTTGCGTTGGAGCTTACTTCAAAGAAATGTCGTCTGAATAGGTCCGCTTTGTTCTTGTCGGTTACGGCTAGTTCAGGGAATTTAATTGTCGGGATTCTTATGCTTTTTTTCCCCCCTCTGATTGCTTTAATTTGGTTCCACACTTTCGTCGGTGCAGTGCTGGGGTTTAATTTTTGGCAAAAGAGTCTCCAACATCGTTCCTTGGCCTTTGTCACTGCCCTAGTGACGGCATTTCTTTTGTTTTTGTAGTCTCTTTCGTTCTCTTCCGACCTGTACCGCCGGTAATTTCTCAGGGCCGTTTGTCTCTGTTTCTCCGCCGTTTCGCATTGCTCGTCCCACCAGCTGGTTGTGTTTGTTTTGCGCACGTTGTGGGCGGCGTTACTGCTTTGTTTCGCGCTGGTGAGGTGGGCGGGCATATTTTTGTTAGGTATGTGCTTGACTGCTACCCCCAGGATAATGCTCGTAATCAATTCTGTGCGGCATTCCAAGTCCTCTATTCTTATATTGGCCAGCTCCATGGCGTTGAGTTCTTTTTGGAATGCTTCCCAGTTGGCCTTTGATGTGTTGAAGGAGGGGCGCTTGCTCACTTCGTTCACTTGTGGCCTTGAGTCCGTGTTAATCCAGAGGGGTAGGTGGTCGCTGCTTGTGTCAGTCATTGGTGACCAGTGGCAGCCTGCGAGTCCAGGTGTGGCGATCGAAATGTGGACTGCAGAGTCCCGCTGTCTGTGGTTGGGGTTGATTCTGGTCATGGACCCGTCGTTCAGGACTGTGAGTGCGTTATCTTCGACGAAGTCCATGAGAATCTTCCCCCCGCGGTCCGTCACCGTGCCGCTCCACGTATAGTGGTGTACATTTAGGTCACCGACTATTAGAGTATGCTCTCCCATCATGGTCTTTATCTCGTCTGTGTCTGCTTTTTCGAGCTTGCCTGTCGGGCAGTACAGATTTATAATTGTCAGGTCCCGGCGGAGTCTGGCGATCGTGATCAGCTGCCCTTCACAGTTTTTGTTATTGAATGTTGCTTGGTGGGTGACTACGAGTTGATTGCTGATCAGGAATGCCACTCCCCCTCCTGCTTTTTGTGTGCCTCTGTCGTTTCTGTACACCGCGAAACCTGGGCATGAGTAATTATCAGTGGGTTTGAGACGTGTCTCTTGCAAGGCATAAATATTTGCCCTCCCTTCGGTTTGTTTGAAAATGTCCGGGAAGTTTTTTCTTATGCCGTTACAGTTCCACTGGAGCACTGTAATTTTGTCTCGATCCATTTTTGCGTTGGGGTTGGTACTGTTACTTTCGGAGATGATTGGTGTCAGCCATTGTTGGTTTACAAGTGAGTCGCCGAGTTTTGTTCCTCTATTGAACAGTCGTTCTGCACAGTTTCCGACTGGCTGTCGCTATCTGTCGTAGAGTTGTCCTCCTCGCTGGTTTCTGTATCTTCCTCATCTGTGGTGTCTTTGTTGGGGGTTAGTTGGCGCTTTTTCTTTTGAAATACTTCACTAGCCGTCTCCATGCACTCGGCTGTGTGTCTTTTCATCGCTCTTGCTATTGCTTTATCGATGTAGTCGTTGGTCATCTTTAGGCACTTCCACTTTTCGCCTTCCCAGATTTGGTCGATGTATGCCTTTGGCTGTTTGTTGAGGTTAATGGTTTTTAGCTCGTTTCTTACTTGCCTGTGCAATAGGTTGACCGTTTCTATTTTTTCGGCGTTATGGGAGTTACTTTCTCTAATTGTATTTGCAGGGTGAGCTCTTGTATTTGCTGAGTCCTCTCCTCTGCTAACCTCGCCGCTTTCTGTCTCTCTGTTCTTTCCGTATTGAGATCGTTTTGAAGTAGTTCTATATTTTTGAGGATATCCATGGTGACATCGTAGTTATTTGGTGGATTCTCTGCGGCGGATTTATTGTCATTTTTGTTGTTGTCTGCTCCTGTTGCTCTGGCTGCTAATTCGGCCCGAATGATTCTTATATCGGACTGTGTCTCTGGTAGGTTTCTGGCTTTGCTTTGGTTCCACACCGCTACTTTGTACGGTATGTCACTTAGCTTTGCTTCTCTCAGTGCTAACTGAGCTTCTTTTAGTTTTGGGCAGCCTTTGTACCTGGCACTGTGACATCCACCGCAATTGGCGCATCTTCTGTTCGGATTGTGTCCCTTGTGCAAAATCTGCACCGTGGTTCTCTCCTGCACTTGTCGTGGGCGTGGCCGAACCCCTGACATTTCCGGCATTGGAGTAGAGCCGGGATGCATATTTCCCAGAACTTCATTTTTCCTTCAAGAAATATTTTTGCGGGTTTTTTCGTCCCCTTTAAGGTCACTTTTAGTAGGGCGGTCGGTTCGCCTGATGCTTTGCTTATTCTGTCAACCTTCATAATTTCCAGGTCTTTGTTTTCCTCTCTCAGTTTGTCGGCCATGAGGATCGGGTCTTTCTTGGGTTGTACGCCCTTGACTACTATTTGTAGTGAATCTGTCTTTGGCTCAACGGTGGCTTCGATTTCGTGGGCTAGTGACAGTTTAATTGGTTCTGTTGCTGTCTTTACTTTGTGGAATAGTTTGTGGTTATTTATTGTCCGTTTCATATCCACAATGATGTGATCTTTCCGCACATCCATTCTTGCTATGGATTTTGTCCCTAGCCCTGTTTCCAGGATTTGGGTCTTTTCTATGTAGTTGCCGCTAAAAAGTGACAGCTGTCCTGATTTGGTCTGCCTGATCTTTATTTTTAGAATTGCCGTTTCTGGTTTCTCTGTCTCTATCCCCTCCGGGATGCTATGCAGTCTGGTGTTTCGGTTTTCCGTGGCTGTTATTCCTGGCACTGACTGCTGTTTGCCCTCAGCTACTGGCACTGGCTGTTGTTTTCCCTCGGCTACTTTTCGTGCGTAGGTCTGGGTAGGTATAGGCGTCGTGGTTTTGTTAGCTTCCTCGACCATAGGTGTTGCTTTAATTACTACGGTCGCCTTATCCTGTCCTAGGTCGGCTGGTTTCTGGGTTTTGGCGGCTTTGTTGTTTTTTTTTAAGATCGCTTCGATCACTTGGGTTGTTTTGTCTGTTTGTGACCGGTTTTTGCCGGTGTTCATAGAGGCGCTCTCTTTTGGTATACTGCCGCTCCTCGTTATGATCCTGGTCTGGTGGACTGGTTCCTGGGATCTTGATCTAGTGATTCTCGACGAGGTCTGTTGTTCGTTTCCTAACATTTTTAGGTTTAGTGGCTAGGCCCTAGTCTCACTGTGTTGAGTTTTAAATGTAGATTATACTCACAATCTGCTGACTTCAGGGTAGCTGCGTCGTCTTGATCGGTTTGCTTCTTTCGCAAAAAGCTTGTCCTCTGCTAAGCAACAAGCCTGGTTAGGAGGACCACTTTAAAAGTAGACCTCCCAGGGTGTTCAAAGCAGTACACAAGGCTTAGTGCTGGGACAACGGACTTTTAGTCAGCGTATCGACTCAAGATTTGGGACCACTACAGCTTTCAGACCTGGCAGATCAAGCCGAACAAAGCAGCGATCGACACCAGTGACTGAGGAAACCTGTGACCCTCCTCTCAAGCGACCGCTGAGCTAAATCTGAGGCAACGTAACAGTAGCTGGTAGTTTATAGTGAGGCTACTAACTCTCACTTCGTGTCTGGTAGCGGGTAGTTTTAAGTGAGGCTACTAACTCTCACTGTTTTTCTGGCTGAGACGACTGACTTTTAGTAAGCGTGCCGCATTGAGATTTGAAAACACTACAGCTTTCAGACCCAGCAGATCAAGCCGAACAAAGCAGCGATCATGCTGATCTCTGAGGTAGCCTGTGTTTCTCCTCTCAAGCAAACGCTGAACTAAATCAGAGCAACGTAACAGTAGCTGGTAGATTATAGTGAGGCTACTAACTCTCACTTTTCAAAGCCGACGTGACAACAAGTTATCGACGATCGGGCAGTGAATCGGGCGAGACGAGGCGGGCGACTTGCTTGATCGGAGATCAGAGCGCGAGTGGGCGCTGCACATGAGATGACGTCCTTAATCCAGAATATATATCCTCTGAATTCTGAATAACTGAACTGGCACAAAAGATGGCGGCCGAAAAATCACGCTAACAGAGCCTCAGTCACTTGTCAATTGCGCACTTCCGGCGACTTTATTTGCGGTTTTCCGGCGACTACCGCCACCGCCGAGAGTGGCGTGGGGGATACCCACGGCGGTGGCGGTAGTCGCAGCCAAATTAGGTCGCCGGAAATGCGCAGTTGACATGTGACTGAGGCCCTGTTTTTGGCCGCCATCTTTTGTGCTTGTTATTCGGAGGATAGCCGAATATAATTTATATAGGATTTGGCTCTCCTAGCAGATTTGGCCCGCAAGTAGGTTGGCGTAGTGGGAGTTCTTTCCCTTGGCCGCACTCACAACAACGAGCGGAAAAAGTCACAACTCAAACACGCCAGTGAGGTCGACATCAGGGCTGCCAATGCTTGGTTGTGTCCCCCAGATCTGGGTTTTTCTTTTGACGCTGCGGGAAAATCTGGGTTTTTTTTTTTCTGTGTCTGTCTGTGGGTGTTTTGCCGATCTGTTAGGGTTAGCGGTAGGATTAGGGTTTGGGTTAGGGTTAGGATTAGGGGTAGCGTTAGGGTTACGGTTAGGGGTAGCGTTAGGGTTACAGATAGAGTTACGGGTAGGGTTAGGGGTAGGGTTAGGAGTAGCGTTAGATGTGACAATTGTGACGCCATAGTTCCCTATAATCGCGCACAGTCGCATGCACGCGCAAACAGTCGACGGACGGTGGATGCTACTGACACGGACAGTTCGCCACCGATTGGGCACCAATCGCGCGCTATTGCAGTCATATTTGCCACACTTCCAGTGGTGCCACTCCCACAAACATCAGATTGTCGGCCAGTATTTCGACCACTTACATGAAAATTTTCACATCTAACCCTAACCCTACCGCTAACCCTAACCCCACCCCTAACCCTAACCTTACCGCTAACCCAAACCCTAAGCAACCCTACACGCAACCGTAGGACGATGATAGAACCCTACGCAGCCCTACACGCAACCGTATGATGATGATAGACACCCTACGCAGCCCTACGCGCAACCGTAGGATGATAGGTAACCCTAGACGCAACCGTACGCAACACTACACGCACCCGGATGATGGTAGGTAAGTAAGTGACTTTTTCTGCGACTTGTTTTGAGTTTGGCAAAGGGACATAACTCCCATAAGTCCCACTAAGCCGGCCGACGCCGTCTAGCTTGCCGGCCAAATCTGCTAGGAGAGCCTAGGATTTTATTAGTGGGTTTGCCTTGCCATCTGAAAATCTCAGATTAACAAATACTAAAACTGGGCTATCCTTCAATAACAGTCCTAAGTTATCGAGGCCAAAAATATACCCTAACAGGGCCTCAGTCACATGTAAATTGCGCACTTCCGGCGACTTAAATTTAGTAGTATCTCACATACCGCTACGCGCGGTGCATAGCTAAACTAGATGGCTGGGACTCACGAGCAGCAGCTACCGTATCTCATGCAGCTTCCTCTATTTTGTTTGCTCGTGAGTCCCAGCCATCTAGTGCGTAGCAGCGCGGGAGATACTCTTGGCGGTGGCGATATAGTCACTGGATGAGGTCCTTAATTTACATGTGACTGAGGCCCTGTTAGGGTATATTTTCAGCCTCCATAATTTGGGACCGTTATTCGGAGGATAGCCGAAACATCTGATGACTAGCTTCGTCTTGACTTTGGTTGTTTGGTATAAAAGCCATTTAACTGTGTATTTTTTCTACGCATTTGTTTTCTTAGGCTGACGACATGAATTTGACTTACAGCAAACCCGTTCTTGCAATCAGACATCATCTGCAGAAATATTTGAAAAGGTTGTTTTTAGGTAATGTGTCTAGCATATTTCCTCATGTAGTAAAATATTATTTCTGTTTTATTTTAATTTAAAAAAAAAAGATTTAAAAAAGAAAAGTTCATTGCACTAGGTTTTGTCCCATAGGGATCAGCCTCTTTCCACATGAGCTGTTCACCTGCCGGGAGCATAGTATGAAGCACTGGCTCCATAGCTCTGAAGAGGGATCTTCCTAACTCTTGCAGTCCCATCATCATCATCAAGTAGCAGGTACATTGCAGAACGTTACTCTTATCACGGTCTGCCTGAAAGAAACTCAGTCTCTCGCCAGCTCTCACGCCTCATGTAACTTCATACTCAAGGAGTCACTTGTATCCTGTACCCATCTTTGTGTTGGTCTGCCCCCGACCCTCTTTCTTGGTACCATGCCTTCTGATTATATTTTTTTCCAGTCTGTCGTGGCCGTTGATTTGACCAACATATTTCAGCTTTCCAGACAGGATGCTGTTTATTAGCCAATCTTTCTTGATGTTCAGATCTTTCAAGATGTCAGTATTTCTCCTCTTTTTCGTCCAAGATATTCTGAGAATCTTTCTATAGCATTTCAGCTCAAAAGCCCCTAGTTTCTTTTTTAAGTACTGGGAGATAGTCCACGACTCACATCCGTATGTTGCTACAGGGAAGATGCATGCTCTAAAAATTATAATTTTGATCTCCTTGCTGGTGCTTAACCATAGACTTTTTAGGCTGTTTAATCTTTGCTTTGCTATGGCCATCCTCCTTTTAATTTCTATCAAACAGTCTCCATTGCTATTCATTATAGAGCCTAAATATTCAAAGTTTGTGACATTTTCAATTTCTTCATCATTTTATCGTTATTGCGGTCCCGTATGGTGTTGAATTCAACAGTCTACATGCTGATGTTTATGAATCCCACAGCAACAACTTTTAATTCTCATCATCAATCAGCAAGTCCTTTACAGAACGTCCCTCTCTTCACGGCACGCCTGAAAGTATCCCTTTTACTAGCCAGCTCTCTGGCCCCATGTGCTTTCAGTGCCAATGCATCCTCAGTGTCTTGTATCCATCTTGGCGGTGGTCGACCCCTGCCTCGCCTTCCACAATTTGCACCTTTCATCACCGTCTTTTCCAAGCCACCATGACGCTTGATGTGGCCAGAATACTTCAACTTTCGGGACAGGATGCTGTTTATGAGCCAGTTCTCCTTGATGTTCAACTCGTTAAAAATGTCAATGTTTTTCCTCTTCCTGATCCATGGTATTCTAAGAATTTTGCTAAAACATTTAGTCTCATAAAAATGAAAAATACAACTTTGGTACAGAAATTGCTATAATAACAACTGGAGCATAACGGGTTAACATAACAGAAGAATGAAACAGGAAAAGTAAAGAAATATGTTTGACAAATAGTGTTACCAATCAGCAAATGGTGAGTTCCTTGCTACTGAAAGGGTTAAAAACTGCACTTGTGAACTGAACGATGTGACTGTGAAATGAAGCCATGACTTTAGAGTGCCAAGCAAACGGCTTCACCACTTCACCATAGGAACCCCCAAGATGAAGGTAGACACAAACAAGGCATTGCACAGTGCACTGTCTGACATATTTCACTACATCTTGTCTATTTGTATTTTGGCCAAAAGGATACGCTTGTTATTTTATTTGTTATGCAAAGTACCCTTTGCCACGCCTTCAGCAGTATTGGGCATATAGGGTTAGACCTATATTTTATAGACCAGTCGGCACTCTGTGGATTATGACATCACACCAGCCGCCTTTACTTCCTAGCACTTTACCTGGTACTTTATTTCGTAGTTTGCACCTTATGAGATTCTTCTGACCAAGGCAACTTTAACATCAACCAAGCTTCAGAAAATGGGTGTCAGAATCGTGGAAACACGAAGGAGTTTAGTTTAATACTAGAGGAGTGGTTTTGGGCTCAATGGTTAAGAATTCTGGGCTTTTGTGCGGGGGACCTGAATTCTAATTCTTGGCAAAAATTAAATCATAACCTGCACAGTTTGTGGCGACTGAACAAGCCATTCAGCCCTAAATCCTCCAGCTCAGTCAACCCCACCCTTCCCCCCTTTCCTTTTGCATGCATAGCAGAAGTGGAAAATACAGGCAGAAATGACAGTTGACAGTTTTAATGCTGATCATCTTACTGCATATGGCATGGGGGAGGCTGTTAGCTTGTTGTACCCCACCAGGACATCACACAAGCGATAAACACCCGGTGACACATAGTGCCACCATGTCGATGAGGATCACCTGTGGAGAGGTCCCTGAAACCCCTTTCAACCGTTATGGCCACAAAAGTGGCCCAGCTATATTAAGGGCCCCCAGCAAAAGCCAGGGTGCGGCTTGGAATAACTAAAAATTGCATCCCACACGGGGATGTCTAAGATATGGGAGAGGCGTGGCTTGGAGGTTACTATGCTCAACCCAGTCCCCAGAAGGCATGGGTTTTAATGCCAGCATAAGGAACGAAAGAAATCTAATCGCCTGCTTAATGAGATGTTTGAGAAAGACCTTAAACAAAAGTAGGAGAGCTCCTATGAGAAACATAGAAATTACAAGAGCTGTTGGACCAACACCTATCATAAAATTAACCGAATATCAAAGACTGAAATGGTTTGGCCGTTTAATGAGAATGAATCCAATGATGCCAGCAGTGGCACTTTTTAAAAACACTATATGTTTATAGATGGCAAACTACTGGACATAAATTTGCTTAGAAAAACCACACAACAGCCAGGGGCTGTTTGGGTTGGTTCTGCAAAATCCTATAAAGGATACGCAACTGACCTTTTATGTTTATAGAAACAAAGTCCTGGTATAGAGACATGATCGTCTCTGTGTTTTACAGGACACGTGATGATGATGAACTTCCAGTGCGGGCAACACGGTGGAAAAATTTATTATGATCAAGGAATTGTGAATGAAAACATCAATAGACACTTATGAGAATCAGTGCTAGTGTTAAGACTTAATGCAGTGAGAAGAAATCTCACAAAAGACATCCAAAGAAAATTGAAGCGCAGATGTATAATTCCACAGTTCAGTAATGTTCAACCAATTAAAACCATAATACTGTATAATTATGGTAGTGTTTAAGAAGATATCAATTACCCAGTGTAAACGTTTTTTTCTTCAGATTTAAAAGAAATTGAAGCGAATGAAACAGAAAGTAAGAAAGAAGTAAATTTCTTGCCAACTTGTTAGAACAAAGAGAGTGCGTGGCTAAGGTTGATGTTCTAAGCACACCTATTGCGGTCCACTTTCCTGATGTACAGTCCAAATTGCTTGTCAAAATTTCTTCAGAAGTGGACAGCAAACTGGACAAAGTGAAAAACTTAATGTAAGAAATTAAGAAACTTAATTTTTTTTTAAATTTCTCTTTTTGTCTGTGACAAGGTTGAGTGTCTCTCTAGTGAAACATAATGGCAAAAACTGGAGCCAGTGATGCAGATGACACCCGATGCAATGTAATCTAAGATCAGCTTTCACACACAGACTGGTTAGTCCGGTGGCCGACACCGGCAAATCCATCCCCTGTTGAACTCAACAAACCGGATGCCAGGCTGATTTTCTTATGCAACTTGTCCATGCAGGTCTAGACTTGTCGATACTGGAGCATTTTTGTGTTTTGTTTACATTACTTCAGTATTATGGTTTTTTTTTAATTGCGACTTTGAAATTTGAGTCTCCTGTTAACATGAATTTCATTTATCATAAGCTTTGTTATGTCCCTTGGAATTTGTTTCAATTAGGGTTCACTGGTAATCTGGTAATTTTAGTTTCAGCTTCATAGCAAACGGGTCACCACATCTTTGCTCCGCTCCTGTGCCAACGAAAAACACACAGAATGTTTATCACAGTCCCTTGTGGAAAGACTTACAAACTGCTGTCTCAGCAAATCTAGCATACACTTGCATTAAAAGCATATGGTAGCCATCCAAAGTGCTAACACAAACAGTCCGACATTAGAAATGCAGTTCATCATTGATGGTTGCAGAAGTCACCAAAAGATCAGCAGTTGCACACACAACCAATTTTTATCAAATAATGGCCCCGCCAATATTGCGAGACCGGCATCGTGCCATTTTCTGAATCTACAAATCACACCACCACGTTGGTCAGTCGAAAAACATTCCAAATGAAATCCGCAGCTCACAGTGTCATGCCATGCACTCAGCTCAGAAGCTGGGCACCGAAACTATATACTTCCTGTCTACAAATGGAGCAAAAAAGCAATGGCCACAGAAGCAAAAATGTATGCCTCGGCTCAGAACAGTGGCAGTGCCTAGTGTCCATTTGGACCTGAAGCATTATGTGAGGGTTAATAAACGGTCACACCAGCAGTACCCTACTTTTAGCTGGGGAAGGGATTTAGGACATTACATACACCATCAAGCAACAACAACCTGACTGTCTTCGTTAACGACTGTTCACCCAACAGCTATGCAGTTCTTTGGCACGAAGGAGACACCTTGAACTTGGGTTTTGGACTGCCGACTCTCTAAAAGAAGATATATGTGTGCTACTGGTGTCCCGTAGTCAAAATACCATCTCACTGTGTCACTAAAATTCAGCACGCATACTCAAATGCGCAGTAGATTAAAAAAAAAAAACACACACACACACACATATATACATACACTCATTACCTGCCACCCGCTTGCTTGCTGGTGCAGCACACATGACTACATATTTATATAAGGATCTATATATATAAATACATATACATATATGTACATCTATATATATATTGGAAAAGGGAGAGAGTGAGACAAGGGAAGAATCATGCCGAATGACCACAAATATTTAAGACATTGACAAGGGGACTTCCCTATGCACACAAGGTCGGCATGACTGGCTCCAAGAAGTGGACAGTGAATTCAAATGGCTCAGTCAGATCAGACACAGTCCCTGCTGTGACAGAAAGTTGGCTGTAATAAAGGACTGCCGTAGAAAGGTGCACCCAAGGGACGGTTTCAGAAAGAGGTGCATACTTTTTGACAGGGTAACATTGCTTGAACAGTGTATTCTGCAAGCCACCAGGGGTTGCATTCACATTTTCTAGGTTCTAACAATAGTAATACACTAGCGATGACTAATAATAATCATTAACAGCTCAGACAATACATACATAAATCGGCGTAGACAGAAAGAGAGAGAGATGGAGAGAGAGAGAGAGAGATCACCGCGTAACTATTTACAGCAAAAGTATAGCCTTCATTGAGTCTTCTGTTTCGAAATCCAAACGTGCTTGTTGTCAGCCATACAGTTTTTGCGTGCATTGATCAAGGCCCGAGAACAGAAAATCAAAGTGCTGTGTCTCTTCGTTTATTTCTAGGTGGCCACGTGGTCACAGATGGAACTGTTGTAGCAGGGTAGAGCCGTGTGAACTTGAATCCTGCAGGTAAACTGGGTGCTTAGAGAATGTCGTGTTCTCAAGTATATCTGGTGTAGCCTGATGAGATGTCATCGCGAAGAAAGGTGAAATATTTATAAGAAGAGGGTTCACTGTGATACTATTTATGATGTTGAAGGACCTAAATTTATAATTCTTTTTATCATGGTCCCATAACACTACGTGTCGTTGGGTCACTAGTTTCTATTGTCTGATCAGCTCTCTCCACCTCTGGTGGTCAGTTGCGATGGACTTCATGGTTGCATGTCTGAGTCCTGTCCAGTCAGTCAAGTTCTGTACCCAGGTCTTTCTTGGGCTGCCTTTTTCCATCTTTCCCTTTACTGAGCCCTGCAGTATTGTTTTTGAGAGGCCGTTATATCTTTTTTTTTATGTCCATACCATTGCATTTGTCACCTTTTTACTGTAGTTAAAAGAGCTTCATAGTTGCCAATGTGTTGTTTAATTATATGGTGAACGTCTTTGTTTGTAATGTGGTCTCTGTATGCATGCCAAGTATTTTTCTGTAGCATCGCATTTCCAATGCTTGTATTTTCCTTTCGAGTTAAGTTGTTAAAGTAATTTGTTTAAAATGAGTTAATTTTAACAACCATCTCGAATAGAATGAAGTAACTAAAGTAAGATGTACTATTATTTAGTTTGTGCCTGTGACTTGAGTGTTGTGAATGCGCTTCATAATTTCATGGCGCCATGTTCAATCCTAGCTGCGGGTGATTTGGCAGCAGACTGCCTAGTTTTTTTTTCTTTCGACGGTGGTATCTAGAGCTGACCATTCTGAAAGCAATGGCTAACTACTGAATGTAAAACGGCCTTTAAAAAATATACCACATAAAGAGCTACAAATGTTGGATTTGGTTCTGCAACGTCTTGTAAAGGATACACAACTAACTTTTAACAATTCTTTAGACCAGCCTGTGAACATATGATGTGTTGCTAAGTATAGAAATAGTTAATGCAGGTATTTCTTGATTACAGAGATCCGCTAAAGAAACATCACTCTGTTGTAAATAAAGCCAGAACTGATGCCCTCAATCTTATCCGTAAACATCCCAGTGATCTGGATTTCAACACTTTGGCCGCTGGTGAGCCTACTGTACCGCCACTTATCATCATGCTTGATTGGGTTGATACAATTGAAAGGCAAATACGAGAAATGTATCCTTGGTATTTTAATATTTAATGTCCCCACATAGGTTCTGGGGCCCTATTATAGGGAAAACAAGAATAGACCCATTGCCTACCCAAAAGCATGTCATAAGAGTCGACTAATTGGGAGCTTCCTTCAAAGTCGGAGTGCAACTGCCTGAGAGGCAAGGAACCAGCAGTCTGCATACAGATTGGTCAGATCTTTTAAACAGATGCACACGCAATACTCAGGTTCTTGAACAGGACAGCAGTCCAGAAGTGAACGAACAGCTAGAACTTTCCGCCAGAGTTTACAGCTGGTGAAAGCGAAGAAGAAGAAGAAAAAAAGAAGAAAATAATTTTGATGTAACATATTTTATCAGTTTTTTTAATAAAACCTCTTTATTATCTGTTGTCTCTCTTCTTCATTTAATATTGTCTTTATTGTAAGAAGAATATATAATTAAGTGATTCCAATTTATAATGTCTAATATTAGCCAGTCTGTGGAAGTCAGTAGCCAAACATGCAGACTACTTGGCTCCAAAATAAGAACTAGAACAGATTTTTCAGAATGTTAAAATTGTGGTTGGTGGTCATAATGTAAACAGCCTAGCTTATGATGATGGCACCATCTTGATCATGACAAGTCAGAGAGAACTACAGTGATTCATACGGTGATGTTGGAAAGTTTGCTACGGTGGTGTTGGAAAGTTTGATACGGTGGTGTTGGAAAGATTGATACGGTGGTGTTGGAAAGTTTAATACGGTGGTGTTGAAAAGTTTGATACGGTGGTGTTGAAAAGTTTGATACGGTGGTGTTGGAAAGTTTGATACGGTGGTGTTGGAAAGTTTGATACGGTGGTGTTGGAAAGTTTGATACGGTGGTGTTGGAAAGTTTGATACGGTGGTGTTGGAAAGTTTGATATGGTGGTGTTGGAAAGTTTGATACGGTGGTGTTGGAAAGTTTGATACGGTGGTGTTGGAAAGTTTGATACGGTGGTGTTGAAAAGTTTGATACTGTGGTGTTGGAAAGTTTGATACGGTGGTGTTGAAAAGTTTGATACGGTGGTGTTGGAAAGTTTGATACGGTGGTGTTGGAAAGTTTGATACGGTGGTGTTGGAAAGTTTGATACGGTGGTGTTGAAAAGTTTGATACTGTGGTGTTGGAAAGTTTGATACGGTGGTGTTGAAAAGTTTGATACGGTGGTGTTGGAAAGTTTGATACGGTGGTGTTGGAAAGTTTGATACGGTGGTGTTGGAAAGTTTGATATAGTGGTGTTGGAAAGTTTGATACAGTGGTGTTGGAAAGGTTGATACGGTGGTGTTGGAAAGTTTGATACGGTGGTGTTGAAAAGTTTGATACTGTGGTGTTGGAAAGTTTGATACGGTTGTGTTGGAAAGTTTGATACGGTGGTGTTGGAAAGTTTGATACGGTGGTGTTGGAAAGTTTGATACGGGGGTGTTGGAAAGTGATAAAATGGGCCTCAGCTAGAAGAAAATAGAAAGATGTAAGTAATGATAATACCAAAGAAAAGAATATTGCCTAAATGTGTAAAAAAAAAGTCAAAGGCATATTTTAGAACAAGTTCACAAGTTTAAGTATCTAGGCACACGGATAACATCTGATGGAAGATGTGTCACAGAGATAAAGAACAGAATAGGGTAGACCAAAACTGTATTTTATAAAGTGAAGAGCATTTGATGCAATAGATCCATGTCATTGGAGATTAGGACAAGAATTTGTGCATGCTATATAGAGCCAGTTTTAACATATGGCTGTAAATTCTGGACGATTAATAAACAGGCCAAACAATTTCTCAAGGCAAAGATGATGTAAAATGTCACGAATTGTAGGTGTTTTTATCTCAACAATTTCTTCTAGGTCTGCCTCGTGGTCTATGACCATTCATCTTTCTTGTGTATAGTGTTTTTCTTTCTCTGTCATCAGACATTCTTTCAGGATGTCTCAAACATTTCAGTCTATTAGCTCTCATTATACCATTGATCAATGGTGATTTAAACAGATTATGAATTTTGTTATTGCTTCTCACTCTCCTTTCCCCACTGTTTGTTTTGTTTTGGTTAAACTTATTAATTTCTTGTCAATTTTGTGTGAAACTGACAACTTACACTTTTTAAGTTTCTGTCTTCACTGTATTATTAGTTCAATGTTGAATTAAGAATCGACATCGCAGCACTCAGGACATTCACATAAGCACTCGGTCCCCATTTTTAGCAGCAAGGGCAGAGTTCCAATTCCACTGGCACCAGCAACTGATTGTATATCCGTTTTGCCTTTTCCTTAGCATAGTTTTATTATGGGTGAAAGAAAGAGTGATCCTCATCACTTGTGATGAATGAACAACACAGTATTATTAGTGTTAAACTGGATCATGTCTCCCTTAACATCTGTTTCAAGTTATTACACAAGAATGTATTATCTGGAAAATATACTCAGCCCTGAGGTTGTCAACTCAGAGAATCTGGTCAAACTGTGGTCAGAGAGTGTACCAGCATTGTTAGACACTGTCAGAGGTAAGCATGTAAATCTGTTCACAGGTATTGTTAACAGCTGTTAGACATTGTGAGAGGTAAACACTTAACTTTTTCACATGGTATGCTATCATTGTTAGACATTGTGAGAGGTAAGCAATTAATTTTTTCACATGGTATGCTATCATTGTTAGACACTGATAAAGATTAGAATTTGAACCTGTTCACAGAGAATATCATTGTTGTTACAAACTGTTAGAGGTAAGCTTTTGAACCTGTTCACAGAGAATACCATCGTTATTGCAAACTGTTAGAGGTAAGCACTTGAACCTGTTTACAGAGAATACCATCGTTGTTACAGACTGTTAGAGTTAAGCACTGAACCTGTTCACAGAGAATACCATCGTTGTTACAGACTGTTAGAGTTAAGCACTGAACCTGATCACAGAGAATACCATTGTTGTTACAAACTGTTGAGGTAAGCACTTTAACATGTTCACAGAGAATACCATCGTTATTGCAAACTGTTAGAGGTAAGCACTTGAACCTGTTCACATAATACCATCGTTGTTACAAACTGTTAGAGCTAAGCACTGAACCTGTTCACAGAGAATACCATCGTTGTTACAAACTGTTAGAGCTAAGCACTGAACCTGTTCACATAATACCATCGTTGTTACAAACTGTTAGAGTTAAGCACTGAACCTGTTCACAGAGAATACCATTGTTGTTACAAAACCTTCTCTCTTTTTTTGTGTCGTCACTGCTCAGTTGCGTGATTATTTGCCTGTTGTGCTACTTGTATTTCTTTGTTTCTTGTCAGTGTCTTCCTTTTTTAAGGGGAATGTAGAAATACAAAAACATCTTAGTTTTGATACTCATGAACAGTCGCGCCTTTGACGATTCTCCCTGAGTACTTCTTACTTGTATGCAGGCGCCTGTGGTGCCTCAAACAGACTCATGACAATACAACCTGCCACAAATATGTGGGGCAAGCGAACGTCGAATGAAGCCGTCTCCTCACACCCCCACAACATATGACAGGCCATGGGAATGGTCATTCATGAATGGGAGGGGAAGAAACTCTCATGCAACGACGACATGGGAGCAAGTTCTTGATAAGTACTTACTAGGTATATCATAATTGTTAGACATCATTAGAGGTAAACACCTAAATCTATTCACTGGTATATCATAATTGTTAGAAATCATTAGAGGTAAGCACCTAAATCTATTCACTGGTATATCATAATTGTTAGACATCATTAGAGGTAAGCACCTAAATCTATTCACTGGTATATCAAAATTGTTAGACATCATTAGAGGTAAGCACCTAAATCTATTCACTGGTATATCATAATTGTTAGACATCATTAGAGGTAAGCACCTAAATCTATTCACTGGTATATCATAATTGTTAGAAATCATTAGAGGTAAGCACCTAAATCTATTCACTGGTATATCATAATTGTTAGAAATCATTAGAGGTAAGCACCTAAATCTATTCACTGGTATATCATAATTGTTAGACATCATTAGAGGTAAGCACCTAAATCTGTTCACTGGTATATCATAATTGTTAGAAATCATTAGAGGTAAGCACCTAAATCTATTCACTGGTATATCATAATTGTTAGACATCATTAGAGGTAAGCACCTAAATCTATTCACTGGTATATAATAATTGTTAGACATCATTAGAGGTAAGCACCTAAATCTGTTCACTGGTATATCATAATTGTTAAAAATCATTAGAGGTAAGCACCTAAATCTATTCACTGGTATATCATAATTGTTAGAGATTATTAGAGGTAAGCACCTGAATCTGTTCACTGGTATATCATAATTGTTAGAGATTATTAGAGGTAAACATTTAAACCTGTTCACAAGATGTGCTGTCATTGTTTAACACTGTCAGAGGAGAGCAGTTAAACCTGTTCACAGTGCATACCATCATTGTCTGAAACTGTTAGTGGTAAGTGCCTTATTCTGCTTACAAGTTGCACCATAAGTTACACTGATAGATGTAATGAATTCCAGAGAAATTTGACTAGAAGCTCAACAAAATGATAGATGTTAGTAGTTTAACCTATTTTCATTGTAAGACACTGTTAAAAGTAACAATTTAAGGGCTAATCTCAGGATGTAAGTAGAAGTTAACCACTTGAAGCCTCAAAATAATATATATATATACATACATACATGCGCGCGCACGCACACACACACGCACACGCACACACACACACACACACACACATATATATATATATATATATATATATATATATATATATATATATATATATATATATATATATATATATATATATATATATATATATATATATATATATATATATAAAACATCATATTACTCTCTTAAACATGATTATTTTCTTATAGTCCATGCCATGTGGTGTTGGTAGTCATGTCTACCCACAACCTTCTATCTTGTATACTTTCGGTAATTGCTGACACAGATGAGCTTCCATGCTATGATGTCAAACTGTCCACCATCTTCTCTCTCAGTCTCCTCTTGTCTGTTCCCCCCTCCAACTTTCCTACTGTCATGATGTCATCCAGTTTCTCCTTCCAGTGACATGCCAAAAGAATATTATGGGCAGTCCATTCTCTTCATGAGTCAGTTTCTTTGATGGCATCTCCATTACACTTTTTATCTGTCTAGGTTGTTCTCATAATCCATCTGTAAAATAACAGCATTTTTCGAACATAATTATTTAGGACTAATTTTTCAAGAATCCAGCTCAAAATGGCTACCAGGAAAAGTAATTGAAAATTAAGGTAGCCAACATAATGTTGACCACATAGGAGCCTTGGGAAGAAATATCATTCCTATCTACATTGGCCAGGATCTGGTTCGGAATCCGTTTCTAGAATGGTCTTGACCAGTGTGAGCCTTGTTGCTGGTGCCACACCATGTGTGTTTCTACACTTCTGCATCCCCACGTGTGGTTTTGATTATTTTTATTTTTGCAAAAGTACAAAGCTTACTGCTCTTGTTTTCTTCTTCTCTTTTATTTTAGATTGCCAAGAACAAAGCATATATTTTTTACAAGAGAAATATGCATGAGAGATGTGTATGGTGACATCAGCTAACAACACAACATATGGACCATCATCATCATGTAGCAGGTCCTTTGCAAAACATCGCTCTCATCACAGTCTGCTTGAAAGAAACTCGGTCTCTCGCCAGTTCTCCCACCTCATGCACTTTCACATTCAAGGAGTCACTTATATCCTGTGCCCATCTCCGTGTTGGTCGGCCTCTGCCCCTCCTTCCTGGTACCATGCCTTCTGCTATAATTTTTTCCAATCCGTCGTGACGCTTGATATGACCAAAATATTTCAGCTTTCCAGAAAGGATGCTGTTTATTAGCCAATCTTCCTTGATGGTCAGATTTGGACCAAGCATAAGAATTCATCTTAGTCACCAAGTATTTAACCTACTGTGCAATGTCAGAAGAAGAGTGCTTGCTGAATGTGTGCCCAAAGTCATTGTGTGAGGCAGTGATTTCCAAACTGTACGCCCCAGGAAACCGCGGCCTCTTCACAGGGGCGCTGCAAAATGTTTGAAGACACACAAGTTTTTTTGGATGTTTTTTAAAATCTTGTACATACAAATAGTCATACTTTTATTTAGGTTAGGGTGCCATGGAAAAATTTTGATTGAAAAAAGGCTCCGCGACTAAGAAAACTTCGGGAAACACTGGTGTAAGGCACATTTCTGTCAAGAAATTACAATAACAGCAATTGATTAACCAACATTTTGAGTGTCTCAGAGCAGTTTGGCTCTGGGCCTGTTCAGTCTTCTTCTTCTCCATTCACCCTTAAAATGGCAGTTGGTATGTTTATGTTGTGGTTTACAGCTAGGCTGCCATTTCTGGGCCTGTCAGCCCAGTATGTTCGATTTTAGCAGGCCTCTGGATATTAGTCTTTTAAAGCATGCTTGTTAGGGTGCAGTGGGTTTAATTCTTTTTCCTCGCCAAAAATGGGGCTCCAGAACCTACTGGGAGCTCTTTAAAGGTTGATGAATCCCTTCATTGAGCTGGTTTTTGGCTGCTTTGTCTTTTTCTGCTGGTCATCTGCTGTAAGCATTACATAAAGCATGAAATCTGTAGCCCAGTAATGACCCACTGGAGATATCTGAAACAGCCGAACTCATGAACCAAGGAACATATTTTAAAACCAAACCCACAACCTTCAGAGCAAGAGGCAGACGGTTTAATCACTTCATTGTGAGGCCGAGGATTTATTCACTTTATTGTGAGGCAGAGGATTTAATCACTTCATCATGAGGCAAATGATTTAATCACCTCATCATGAGGCAAATGATTTAATCACTTCATCATGAGGCAAATGATTTAATCACTTCATCATGAGGCAAATGATTTAATCACTTCATCATGAGGCAGATGGTTTAATCACTTCATCATGAGGCAGATGGTTTAATCACTTCATCATGAGGCAAATGATTTAATCACTTCATCATGAGGCAAATGATTTAATCACTTCATCATGAGGCAGATGGTTTAATCACTTCATCATGAGGGAGATGGTTTAATCACCTCATCATGAGGCAGATGGTTTAATCACTTCATCATGAGGCAAATGATTTAATCACTTCATCATGAGGCAAATGATTTAATCACTTCATCATGAGGTAGATGGTTTAATCACTTCATCATGAGGCAAATGATTTAATCACTTCATCATGAGGCAAATGATTTAATCACTTCATCATGAGGCAAATGATTTAATCACCTCATCATGAGGCAGATGGTTTAATCACTTCATCATGAGGCAGATGGTTTAATCACTTCATCATGAGGGAGATGGTTTAATCACCTCATCATGAGGCAGATGGTTTAATCACTTCATCATGAGGCAAATGATTTAATCACTTCATCATGAGGCAAATGATTTAATCACTTCATCATGAGGCAGATGGTTTAATCACTTCATCATGAGGCAAATGATTTAATCACTTCATCATGAGGCAAATGATTTAATCACTTCATCATGAGGCAAATGATTTAATCACCTCATCATGAGGCAGATGGTTTAATCACTTCATCATGAGGCAGATGGTTTAATCACTTCATCATGAGGGAGATGGTTTAATCACCTCATCATGAGGCAGATGGTTTAATCACTTCATCATGAGGCAGATGGTTTAATCACTTCATCATGAGGGAGATGGTTTAATCACTTCATCATGAGGCAGATGGTTTAATCACTTCATCATGAGGCAGATGGTTTAATCACTTCATCATGAGGCAGATGGTTTAATCACTTCATCATGAGGCAGAGGATTTAATCACTTCATCATGAGGCAAATGATTTAATCACTTCATCATGAGGCAAATGATTTAATCACTTCATCATGAGGCAGATGATTTAATCACTTCATCATGAGGCAGAGGATTTAATCACTTCATCATGAGGCAAATGATTTAATCACTTCATCATGAGGCAAATGATTTAATCACTTCATCATGAGGCAAATGATTTAATCACTTCATCATGAGGCAAATGATTTAATCACTTCATCATGAGGCAGATGGTTTAATCACTTCATCATGAGGCAGATGATTTAATCACTTCATCATGAGGCAAATGATTTAATCACTTCATCATGAGGCAAATGATTTAATCACTTCATCATGAGGCAAATGATTTAATCACTTCATCATGAGGCAAATGATTTAATCACTTCATCATGAGGCAAATGATTTAATCACTTCATCATGAGGCAGATGATTTAATCACTTCATCATGAGGCAGATGGTTTAATCACTTCATCATGAGGCAGATGATTTAATCACTTCATCATGAGGTAAATGATTTAATCACTTCACTTCATCATGACTTCATCAAATGATTTTAATCACTTCATCACGAGGCAAATGATTTAATCACTTCATCATGAGGTAAATGATTTAATCACTTCATCATGAGGCAGATGATTTAATCACTTCATCATGAGGTAAATGATTTAATCACTTCATCATGAGGGAGATGGTTTAATCACTTCATCATGAGGCAGATGGTTTAATCACTTCATCATGAGGTAAATGATTTAATCACTTCATCATGAGGCAGATGATTTAATCACTTCATCATGAGGGAGATGATTTAATCACTTCATCATGAGGGAGATGATTTAATCACTTCATCATGAGGGAGATGATTTAATCACTTCATCATGAGGGGAATGATTTAATCACTTCATCATGAGGGAGATGGTTTAATCACTTCATCATGAGGGAGATGGTTTCATCATGAGGCAAATGATTTAATCACTTCATCATGAGGCAAATGATTTAATCACTTCATCATGAGGTAAATGATTTAATCACTTCATCATGAGGCAGATGATTTAATCACTTCATCATGAGGTAAATGATTTAATCACTTCATCATGAGGGAGATGGTTTAATCACTTCATCATGAGGTAAATGATTTAATCACTTCATCATGAGGGAGATGGTTTAATCACTTCATCATGAGGCAGATGGTTTAATCACTTCATCATGAGGTAAATGATTTAATCACTTCATCATGAGGCAGATGATTTAATCACTTCATCATGAGGGAGATGATTTAATCACTTCATCATGAGGGAGATGATTTAATCACTTCATCATGAGGGAGATGATTTAATCACTTCATCATGAGGGAGATGATTTAATCACTTCATCATGAGGGAGATGGTTTAATCACTTCATAATGAGGCAGATGGTTTAATCACTTCATAATGAGGCAGAGGATTTTCACCTCATTATGAGGCAGATGATTTAATCACTTCATCATGAGGTAGATGATTTAATTACTTCATCATGAGGTAAATGATTTAATCACTTCATCATGAGGCATATGATTTAATTACTTCAAAATGAGACAGAGGATTTAATCACTTCATCATGAGGCAGGCAATTTAATCACTTCATCTTGAGGCGTATGATTTAACCACTTCATTATGAGGCCGACGATTTAACCACTTCATCATGAGGCAAATGATTTAATCACTTCATCTTAAAACAGGCAATTTAATCACTTCATCTTGAGGCATATGATTTAACCACTTCATTATGAGGCCGACGATTTAACCATTTTGTCATGAGGCAAATGATTTAATCATTTCATCATGAGGCAGATGTTTTAATCACTTCATCATGAGGCAGACGATTTAACCTCTTCATCGTGAGGCAGAGGATTTATTCACTTCATCATGAGGCAGAAGATTTAATCACTTTATAATGAGGCAGGCAATTTAATCACTTCATCATGGAATGACAGTTTTTCATGGAATTCCAGGAAAAAAAATTCTTTAAGAAATCAAAAGTTTTACATAGGTCACTAACAAATTTGTATAATTTCTTTGTAATCTACAGTTTTTAATTATTTTTGTTTTAAATGTTTGACATTTATAAATGTACATTATGGGAGTAAATCAATGAAAACAAAATGCATGCGTCAAGACAACCACAATATAAGTGCATCAAATTTCCAGAAGATTCAGAACAAACAAACAATGATATAGCTTCAATGTTAATGTTTCTGTACATATATTCTCAAAGTGTATAAGAAAGAATGAGTAAATAAACTTTATAATTATGTTTGTCATATAAATGATTTTCTGTGTCTCTTTTGAAATCAGTACTTTTATTGCAAGGGCAGGGTTGAATATAGTAGTTATGTCATCTACCTTTTAAAGTGTAGAGTTTGTGGTTTTTTTAAAAATTAAAAAACAAAAATCTGTTTGCAGGTGATATTATCAGAGAAACTTTGTTTTTATACTTTGTCTACTTGGCAGGACAGAGGGGCTAGTCACCTGTCAAAAGCACAAACTCTGTAGCTCTAGCGACGATCCCCGGTGAATGATATATTCAAGAAATGAGCTCACAGCCTTTAGAACGTGAGACAAATCACTTGACCAATTCACCACAGTGACCCGATTTGTAGTATGGGTGGGGTTTGAACCCACACAGAAATAATTCTATTGTGTGTATTTAGTGGTTGAGGGAAGCTGGTTCTCAAGGAAACTAGATGATGTCATACTCCATAATAGACCATGTCTTATTCTTCTTCACTTTCTCTTTTACCACTTCAGGTGTCGAGGGAGATATAAGGTTCTGCTTTTGCCACCTTGATCATAGACACATCTGGTTATTGTAGATTCTGATGTTATCTTTCCTTATTGTTCTTGATCTATCTTGTGCTTTACATTCTTCTCCTCTTTTAGTGTATGCCTTGTTTGGTATTGCGTCACAAGGCATTCTCTCTCTGCAGGTGAACCATTTGATTTGCTGTCTTTGTATGAGTTTTGGAATCGGTTCTGTCAACCTTTCTCATATGATCTCATTCCTGATTTTATCTCTTTTTGCCACTTCTGTAGTCCTTCTCAGACATCTCATTTCCATGGTGTCTCATTTTCTGTTCTAGTTTGTTTTGAATGACCATGTCTGGAAAATGTGTGCTTCTGATAAACGGTGGCTGTTGCATTTTCCTATAGTTGTGTCCCCCAGCTACTGAGTTAAATGCGAGGTGTGACACTGTGAGCTGCAGATTTAATTTGGAATGTTTTTAGACTGTGCCCAAGGTGGTGTTGTGAACTATAGATTGAGAAAATGGCGAGTAGCCCACTGCCACATAATTGGTAGTGCCTTATATGATTAAAATTCATGGTGTATCTGTTTGTAATTGCTGCTTCTGTTGATGATGAACTGCATTTGTGATGTGAGAATGTTTGTGCTAGCACTTCTGATGGCTGCCTTATGCTTAATGCATGTGTATGCTAGTGGATATGCTGAGACTGCAGTCTGTAGCACTTTTTCCACAATAGACAGTGATGGACATTCTGTGTGTTTTTTTCGTTGGCTCAGGAGCGTAGAACTATAGGGTGACCCGTTTGCTATAAAGCTGAAACTCAGATTACCAATATTGATCTCCAGGAAGATATTATTTTTAGGGCACAAATGTTGCATTCCTTTTATTTTTATTTTGAATTTAGTGCAAAAGCTCAATGATTTTATGGCATATCCACCTTTAATACATGCTTCATAATGATTGGCTTTTGTACACATCATACTCCACAATTTACTGTATTTATCTCACGGTCATGAGTTCAGATCTGCAACAAGGTTGAGGTTGGGTTTTTAAATTGACCCCGGCTCCCATGTTAACCAAGCCTAAAATGTCCTGAGAATTTGAGGCATCTGAATGTGGACCAGATTGTCCATTGTGCTTACATTAAGGTGCTTGCAGCATATACTGATGCTCCTTGGGTGTGAGAAAGGTCCTTCATCCAGAACGACTAATACTTTTTTATTTACTCATTATATAAGTAATCATGAATGCAGGTAATGAAGAGAAACTACTAGTTCTTCTACTTTAGTCCATACCATATGGTGTTGGTATTCACGTCTGTCCTCAACTTTAAGTCTCATCTCATATACCTTCAGTCGTTTCTGATGATCATCCATGCCATGATGGCAGTCTATTTAGCATCTTCTTTGTCTGTCTCCCTCTGCTTCTTCTCTCCACCCCCCCCCCCCCCCCCCCAACTTACCCACAATTATTATGTACCACAGTTTTCTCTTGCTTAACACATCACCAAGGGATGTAGGTTGTCTCCTTCTGATGTACGTCATCAGTTCTCTTCATGTGTTTTTCTTTCACCACATCATTACTCTTTTGATCTGTCTTGAAATTCTCATCATTCGTCTATAAAACCTTTCACAACATCATTACATTTTTTAAATCTGTCTTGGAATTTTCATCACTCATCCATAACACTTTTCAAGCCATCATTACTCTTTTGATCTGTCTTGTAATTTTCATCACTCATCCATAAAACTTTTCAAGCCATCATTACTCTTTTGATCTGTCTTGGAATTCTCATCATTCGTCTATAAAACCTTTCAAGGCATTACTCCTTTGATCTGTCTTGGAATTGTCATCATTCATATATAAAACTGCTCAAGCCATCATTACTCCTTTGATCTGTCTTGGAATTCTCATCATTCATATATAAAACTGCTCAAGCCATCATTACTCTTTTGATCTGTCTTGGAATTTTCATCACTCATCCATAAAACCTTTCAAGGCATTACTCTTTTGATCTGTCTTGGAATTTTCATCATTCATATATAAAACTGTTCAAGCCATCATTACTCTTTGGATCAGTCTTGGAATTCTCATCATTCGTTTATAAAACCTTTTAAGACATCATTACTCTTTTTATCTGTCTTGGAATTCTCATCATTAATCTGTAAAACCACATGTACGCTGCTTCCATATAATTAATTGTTCACTAATTGACCAGCTGATTCACTTGCAAAACTACAACTATATGTCGGGCACACGAATAGATAACTACAACAATAAGTGCAAATGAATGTATGTTTAATAAAATACAGCAAGAAATACTAATAAAAATATATAGTATAGTATATACATCAGGTAAAACTGGCACCTGCTCAGAATATATAGAATTGAATGAAATGGTAGAATCACTAATGTGAAACTTTGGGAGAAAACTAAACAAATTAAGTGAATGAAGAGACGCTAGCGTTGGATAGGATACATGTTGGGGATAACTGGGAACAGTATAACTAGAATGCTTTTATTGTAGAACCCACAGGGTCATTAAAAAAAGTCAGACCTCCCCCCCCCCCCCCCCACTAAAGAAAACACGAAGGAAGCTGGTGGGTGAGGTTAAAAGGTGGGGGGGGGGGGGAATAGGGTGAGCTGTTTTAATTCATGTTGAGTATCGTCTGGATTGTCTGGTCCTATCTAAACAACGATACCGTCTCATCAGTACTCAACAACAACTACAACACACACACACACACACACACACACACACACATACACAAATGTCATTGTTCTAATTGATGTTAAGTATCGTCTGGATTGTCTGGTATATCTAAACAACGATACCGTCCCATCAGTACTCAACAACACACACACAAATGTCATTGTTCTAATTGATGTTAAGTATCATCTGGATTGTCTGGTCCTGTCTAAACGATAGGGTCCCATCAGTACTCAACAACAACACACACACACAAATGTCATTGTTTTAATCGATGTTGAGTATCGTCTGGATTGACTGGTCCTATCTAAACAACAATACCGTCCCATCAGTACTCAACAACAACAACACACACACACAAATGTCATTGTTTTAATCAATGTTGAGTATCGTCTGGATTGACTGGTCCTATCTAAACAACGATACCGTCCCATCAGTACTCAACAACAACAACACACACACACAAATGTCATTGTTTTAATCGATGTTGAGTATCGTCTGGATTGACTGGTCCTATCTAAACAACGATACCGTCCCATCAGTACTCAACAACAACACACAAACACACAAATGTCACTGTCTAATCGATGTTGAGTATCGTCTGGATTGTCTGGTCCTGTCTAAACGATACCGTCCCGCTAGTACTCAACAACAACAACACACACAAATGTCATTGTTTTAATCTATGTTGAGTATCGTCTGGATTGTCTGGTCCTATCTAAACAACGATACCGTCCCATCAGTACTCAACAACACACACACAAATGTCATTGTTCTAATTGATGTTAAGTATCATCTAAATTGTCTGGTCCTGTCTAAACGATAGGGTCCCATCAGTACTCAACAACAACACACACACACAAATGTCATTGTTTTAATCGATGTTGAGTATCGTCTGGATTGACTGGTCCTGTCTAAACAACGATACCGTCCCATCAGTACTCAACAACACACACAAATGTCATTGTTCTAATCGATGTTGAGTATCGTCTGGATTGTCTGGTCCTGTCTAAACAACGATACCGTCCTATCAGTACTCAACAACAACTACAACACACACACACACACACACACACAAATGTCATTGTTCTAATCGATGTTGAGTATCATCTGGATTGTCTGGTCCTGTCTAAACGACACTGTCTCATCAGTACTCAACAACACACACACATTCAAATGTCATTGTTCTAATAGATGTTGAGTATTGTCTGGATTGTCTGGTCCTATCTAAACAAGGATACCGTCCCATCAGTATTCAACAATAACAACACACACACACATTTGTTTTATGGTTGTAACTAAGGATTTTCTAAGTGGCCCTTGACTTTTGTTGGTTCATGTATATATATCCAAACTCCCGGCTTTTCCAAAGCATGGGCGACCAGCTTGTAACTGTTGCCTTCGACACGCATTTGCTAACACAAGCTACCTGTATTCTTCGATGAATGTCCACTGGTCGACATCCTTAAATTAAATAAACTAAAAAATAGCACTTTGAGCTTCTTTAGACAGATTTTGAATCAACCCGGCCATTTCCTCAACGACCAGAAACAGAACCTAGGCATCATGGCACGAAATACACGTGTTCCTTTATTCAATGGTCCATATTTACCACATGACTAGCATGAGAATGGAGGTGGAGACGGTAACTGCAGACTGACTGACTTTCTACCCCACCAGGACATCACACAAGCGATAAACACCCGATGACACATAGTGTCACCATGCGGATGAGGATCACCGTGGAGAGGTCCCAGAAACCGCGTTCAGACATCTGGCCATATTGATGGCCTGCCTATATTGCGGCCCCTGGCAAAAGCCAGAGTTGGGCTTCAAATAACAAAAAATTACGTCCTAAGAAGGACGTAGGGGATATAGTGTTAGGCGACAATGCGGTTACTGCGGCTCTCCGGTGGCTAGAGAACAAGATGCGTACACATGTCGTAGACTCTGAAAGCATGCTGAAAAAAAGGTGAAGACAGGGATGCTTCGAGCAGAGTGGCAAGCTTCACTGGAAAGGTCACGGGTGCTGAGCATACTTTTGATCTTTTCTCCAGGATATGCCGGCGTGTAGAGTAATGAACAGGCAGACAGATTGGCTGGATCTGCACCACTGGGTGGTGAATTGAAAAATGCTAAGGCAGATGTGGCCAAGGCCCTTTGGGAACAAGCAATGGAATACGTAGAGAAAGAAGATTATTATGGCCTGGAAAGAATGAGACACCTGGGTGTAACCAGAGGGTCTGGGCGGTTCATTAAGAGGAAAGGCAAGACGGACTTTTAACCAGATTGTGACCAGTACAATTAGTTTTGGAGCTCTGCTCTGGCTGCTGAAGATGAGGACGGAGCATGTATGGGAATGCCCTGAGTGCTGTGGTGTCAAGTCTTGACTCAACTTAACTCTACCACATGACTTTGACAAGATCAAGTTCAACGCACAGTTACGAGCGGTGTGGCACGAACGGGTTTCAGATGTAAATTTTACGCTTCTTATAATTGTAGTTCTGCACGCTTCACTTGCTTCCAGGGCCTTGAGTACATATAGCTTGTCGTATTCTATATAAAAAAAAAGTATTGATTTTATACCAAGAGATCAACCTTCAAGATAGACATGTAGATATACTGACGTTATGTTTATGTTCAGAGATAAGTTTATGTTTGCCGTGTCGCTTGACAGACGGGATAATGTATGCCTATTCTTTTGTACACACTGGAAGAAGGATTGTGTCAGCTGAATTCTAGAACGGAAGAGTTCTGAAAGTTATTGTTTAAAACTCTTTTGATATCAATCAACTCGCCATATGTTTCTTTGTCATTCCTATGATGTTATAATTGCCTATTGTTTTCTATCGGCGTCTGTGCCTTAGGCAACTGCGGACGGTTTGTCTGGCGTTGGTTTCGACAGTGGTACAGAGAGCTGACCGTTAAGAGGGCGATGGTAAACTACTGAACGTAAAATTTTCCTTTAAAAAACACCATAACAGCCAAAACATGCTGAGGTTGGTTCTTCAAAATCCAGTAAAGGATTAGTTTAACCACGTCGGTCTCACAGTGGCTCTGTTAAACTCCTTTACACCTAAATATGTATTGTTCTTAAGCACAACTACTTGGGGTATAAGGAGATTAGAGTAACAACTCCTTGCTACTGAAAGAACTACCTACCTCCCACAGGGCTTCAGTTTACATCAGGCTGGTGCCTCACTTATATTCTTTCTTCTTCTTCGCGTTCACCGGCTGTAAACTCCCGGAGAAAAATTCTGAGTGTTCGTCAACCTCCGGACTTTATTATTGTACCATAATCTGAGTGTTCGTCAACCTCCGGACTTTATTATTGTACCATAATCTGAGTGTTCGTCAACCTCCGGACTTTATTATTGTACCATAATCTGAGTGTTCGTCAACCTCCGGACTTTATTATTGTACCATAATCTGAGTGTTACGTGCACACCCGTTTTATAGGTTTGGCTTATTTGTATACACACTCTTGGTTCCTTGCCTCTCAGATGGAGCCTTACTTATTATTCCTTTGGAGTTTGAACGGGGTATCTGGGGTTTGCCCAGTCCGTTCTTGTTGTATGCTAACTGGGCTGTTAGAATATATTTATGTCAGAGGCCAGATGGGTGTGTAAGTGTACATTACAATTCATGGGTGAACATTAGGCAAATCTTCCCAAACAGAGTTAGCCCCGACCATTTACGCACTAGGTCACTTATCATTCACAAGTTTGTTAGGCTGGTCGACTTGCTGAAGGTTACGGGGTGTGTCCTGCTATATTTTTGGCTTTCTGTGTTGTCTTCCATTTACGTTTTCAATCAGAGAAAGAGAATGCCTGTGACATAGGTTTCATGGCTTGGGATAGGAGGGCCAGTGCTCTATGTTTTTGGAGCGTTAAAAGCGCTGGCGTGCTGAAATATACAACACGCGATATCAACGACATCGCGGAACATTCACGTAGCCTTGTGCGAAGGTGACGAGGCTTGCGAATTACCAATCAGAAGTGGCTTTGTGTACATAGGCGGGGCTAACTCTGGGGGAGATCTGCATTACGCTTACCCAATTCATGAAATAAGTGGCGGTGTGAGGGCATATACTTGCGCCACGGGAAACGGGTGGATCATGTGTTGTTTGAAATTCACGGTGCCTATGTCGTGATCTAGCAAAAGCATACTTGAATCGCACGTGTCTTCAGCTGTGATGTCGCCACCTATTTCACAACAGTCCCCAAACCAGGATGAGATTCTCGATGTTTCAGGGATGGTCATATCTCGAAGAAGCGCTCCGGAAGGGAAGGACTTTCCGTGAGCCGTATCAGTTTAATCCAGTCTGGAAGACAAAATTGGCAGTTGTATCCATAAACAGTTCATGTGCAGCAGTGGTGGCAGTCAGACACGCCAATCCTTTGAGCAGACCTGATTCAGTACTTATATCCGAAGTAAAGGGCCATGAACATTGCAACAACCAACGCCACCAGAAACAGAACGCCCATTAAGATGACGAAGTATATGGCGTTGATTGGTTGCAGCCGCTTGTAGGGGCTTTTGTGTCTGCGTTGCTGAGGAAATACCATATTGATTTTAGATGTCAGTAAAAGAAAACGATGTATGTAATTTGATATGTTGAATGTTGAACTAAAAATCGATACCACAGCACTCGGGACACCCCCATAAACGCTCCGTCCCCATCTTCAGCAGCAAGCGTAGAGTTACAATTCCGATTGTACCATTAACTGTCTATATATCCGTTTCGCATTTCCCCTGAGTTACGAGCGTCGGCCAGATCCTTCGTAACTCCTCGCAGTGCCAATCTCCTCAGACCGTAATGATCCATCTGTTCCTTGGCACTGTTCACCATCAAGTAATGCAGCACTGGCTAGTCTATCAGCCTGCTGATTTCCCAACACACCGGTATAACCTGGAGAAAATATCCAAAGGATGCTAACTACCCGGGACCTTTGAATTGATGCTTGCCACTCTGCACGGAGCATGCCTGTCTCCACTTTTCTATACACGCTCTGTGAGTCAGTTACAATGACGGCATGTGTGTTCAGCTGATTCTTAGCGGAAGGCAGCTATGACTGCCTCCACCTCCATTTTCAAACTAGACGTTGTGGTTCCATATGCCAGGCTTTGTTGCACCAAGCGACGTCTATTCGAACTCCCATGCACTTTGTCTGCCCCTCAACACAGAGCCATCTGTATATAGAATCACATCGCCTGGGCGGGAATTTTCATAAATCATTCATGACAATTTAATCATTGGCTAAGTTGAGCAGTTTGCCTCGCGCTCTGCAGACCCTGTGTTAAGTTTCATAGACTGCGTCGTCTAGTACACGAGTGTAATATTGGGAATTGTCGCTGGAACTACGTTCGTGCTTTGTGCGATGCTCTTAGCGTGCATCTGGATATATCCCGTGTGAGTTCCGGGGCCCTATTGTGGGTAAAAGCAGAATAGACCCAATGCCTTTCTAACAAGCAGGTTGATAGAATTGACTAATTCAATTCGGAATTTCCTTCGAAGTCGGACTCCATTTGCATGAGAAGGAAGGAACCTACAGCCTGCATACAAAGAAGCTAGATCTGTTAAACGGGTGTGTACCCAACACTGAAGTTGGGGAACAAGATTGTAATCTAAGAGTGGATGAACAACTAGAACTTTCCATCCGAATTTACAGCAGGTGAAGGCGAAAAACAAAAAGAGGCAGAAGAAGAATATGAAGAAGTGGAAGGACCACCATCTAGTCATCGGAAAAAGTCCGATGCAATGAAGTCGCTCTTCTTGACTGTACATCTTTAGTGCAACGGTTGCTAACCTTTGTCGAGTCACGACCCTACTTTACAGGGGCCAAATGTCCCATACATTATTAAAAGGGTAGATTAAAACACATCAGTACTTATTTGGCATTAGAATTAACAACTTCAAGTTTAGCATTAGTTTGAATTTCTGTTGGCCTCCACCAATTCCCTAGTGCTATAAAAGCTTATTGTGCCTTTTTCATTCGTATTGTAATATCTCTATGAGGCCCCTCCCTCACCCCAACCCTCCCCCTCCATCTTTATCTGCATTACTGCCCAAATAGGTGTACGACTCCACGTCTTTGAGTGGGATCCTATTAAGAGAAACCACATTACCTTTTTCTTGATTTATTCTCATTATCTTTGCTTTCCCTTATAGATTTTCAGACCTAGCTGTTATGATCTCGCATCAGGTATATTTAATTTATCCTGCATCTGATTCCGTGAGTGAGACAGAAGAGAAATATCAGCGAAGTTCAGATTGTCAAACTGTTTATGTAGGGGTCCACCGAATTCCATTCTTGGTGTTAGCAGTTGATGTCTTCATAATCCAGTCTATTGCCAGTAAAAATAGGAGAGCCGACAAAAGACATCCCTGACACACCTGTTTTTATTTCAAATGTATCTGTTAGCTTTCCCTCATGAAAAAATCAACATTTCATGTCTTTGTATGTTGCCTTTACTAAGTTAATAATTTTCTGTGGGATTCCATAGTGCCCCATTAATTTCCAGAGAGATTCCACATTAATGCTGTCAAAAGCTTTTTCATAGTCTATAAATCCAATGTAAAGTGGTGAGTTCAGTTCAATGCTTTGCTTTATTATTATTCGTTATGTCGCTGTCTGGTCAGTACAGGATCCGTTTGACCGAAAACATGCCTGTTCATCTCTTGGCTTTTTATCAGTAGCATCTTTTAATCTTTCAAAAATAATTCTCCTTAATATTTTCCCAGGAACTGACAGCAACATAATTCCTCTATAGTTTTCATACTCCTGTAGATCACCTTTTTGGACAGTTTCACAAGATATCTTTCTCTCCAGTCTGCTGGATTTTCTTTGGTCTCCAAGACTTTACTAAATAATCTATGTAGAAATTCAGTTGATGTGTTTATATTGGCCTAAATACCTTTTGACGGGATACCATCTGGACTTGCCGCCTGTCCTTCCTTCGGAAGATTGATAGCTTTTCTATCTTCCTCTTTAGATGGTATCTCAAGGTTGATATCCAGTTCCATTTCTAAAGGCTGGATATCTGGAGGAACCTCTGGGACTGGTCTATTTAGTAAAGATGTGATGTTTTATATTTGTCACTGTTCACGCGTTTAATTGTTCAGGATCTGCTAAAGCTGGAGCCAAAACCTCTACACCAGTTACTAAATCTATGTCTCCATCCTTCTGTCTGTCTGTCTGTCTGTGTGCCTGTCTCTTTCTGTCGCTTTCTCTGTCTGTCTTTCTGTCTGTCTCTCGCTGTCTGTCTCTCTCTGTCTGTATCTCTGTCTGCCTATCTCTCTCTGTGTCTCTCTGTCTGTCTCTGTGTCTCTCTGTCTCTCTCTGTCTGTCTCTGTGTCTCTCTGTCTCTCTCTGTCTGTCTCTGTGTCTCTCTGTCTCTCTCTCTCTGTCTCTCTGTCTGTCTCTGTCTGTCTCTGTGTCTCTCTGTCTCTCTCTGTCTGTCTCTGTGTCTCTCTCTGTGTCTCTCTGTCTCTCTCTGTGTCTCTCTGTGTCTCTCTGTCTGTCTCTGTGTCTCTCTGTCTGTCTCTGTGTCTCTCTGTCTGTCTCTCTGTCTCTCTCTGTGTCTCTCTGTCTGTATCTCTGTCTGCCTATCTCTCTCTGTGTCTCTCTGTCTCTCTCTGTCTCTCTCTGTCTGTCTCTCTGTCTGTCTCTCTGTCTGTCTCTCTGTCTGTCTCTGTGTCTCTCTGTCTCTCTCTGTGTCTCTCTGTCTCTCTCTGTGTCTCTCTGTATGTCTCTCTGTCTGTCTCTGTGTCTCTCTGTCTCTCTCTGTGTCTCTCTGTCTGTCTCTCTGTCTCTCTCTGTGTCTCTCTGTCTGTATCTCTGTCTGCCTATCTCTCTCTGTGTCTCTCTGTCTCTCTCTGTCTGTCTCTCTGTCTGTCTCTGTGTCTCTCCTCCCTTTCCTTCTGATAAAGATATAGACATTTGAAATGAGATAACAGAATTTGAAGTAGCTACCGATACATTGTGGGTGAAGTAGCTACCGATACATTGTGGGTGAAGTGGCTACCGATACATTGTGGGTGAAGTGGCTACCGATACATTGTGGGTGAAGTAGCTACCGATACATTGTGGGTGAAGTAGCTACCGATACATTGTGGGTGAAGTAGCTACCAATACATTGTGGGTGAAGTGGCTACCGATACATTGTGGGTGAAGTGGCTACCGATACATTGTGGGTGAAGTAGCTACCGATACATTGTGGGTGAAGTGGCTACCGATACATTGTGGGTGAAGTGGCTACCGACACATTGTGGGTGAAGTAGCTACCGATACATTGTGGGTGAAGTGGCTACCGATACATTGTGGGTGAAGTAGCTACCGATACATTGTGGGTGAAGTGGCTACCGATACATTGTGGGTGAAGTAGCTACCGATACATTGTGGGTGAAGTAGCTACCGATACATTGTGGGTGAAGTGGCTACCGATACATTGTGGGTGAAGTAGCTACCGATACATTGTGGGTGAAGTGGCTACCGATACATTGTGGGTGAAGTAGCTACCGATACATTGTGGGTGAAGTGGCTACCGATACATTGTGGGTGAAGTAGCTAGCGATACATTGTGGGTGAAGTGGCTACCGATACATTGTGGGTGAAGTAGCTACCGATACATTGTGGGTGAAGTAGCTACCGATACATTGTGGGTGAAGTAGCTACCGATACATTGTGGGTGAAGTGGCTACCGATACATTGTGGGTGAAGTAGCTACCGATACATTGTGGGTGAAGTGGCTACCGATACATTGTGGGTGAAGTAGCTACCGATACATTGTGGGTGAAGTAGCTACCGATACATTGTGGGTGAAGTAGCTACCGATACATTGTGGGTGAAGTAGCTACCGATACATTGTGGGTGAAGTAGCTACCGTACATTGTGGGTGAAGAGCTACGATACATTGTGGGTAAAGTGGCTACCGATACATTGTGGGTGAAGTAGCTACCGATACATTGTGGTGTGAAGTGGCTACCGATACATTGTGGGTGAAGTAGCTAGCGATACATTGTGGGTGAAGTGGCTACCGATACATTGTGGGTGAAGTAGCTACCGATACATTGTGGGTGAAGTAGCTACCGATACATTGTGGGTGAAGTAGCTACCGATACATTGTGGGTGAAGTGGCTACCGATACATTGTGGGTGAAGTGGCTACCGATACATTGTGGGTGAAGTGGCTACCGATACATTGTGGGTGAAGTAGCTACCGATACATCGTGAGTGAAGTAGCTACCGATACATTGTGGGTGAAGTGGCTACCGATACATTGTGGGTGAAGTAGCTACCGATTCATTGTGGGTGAAGTAGCTACCGATACATTGTGGGTGAAGTGGCTACCGATACATTGTGGGTGAAGTAGCTACCGATACATTGTGAGTGAAGTAGCTACCGATACATTGTGGGTGAAGTAGCTACCGATACATTGTGGGTGAAGTAGCTACCGATACATTGTGAGTGAAGTGGCTACCGATACATTGTGGGTGAAGTGGCTACCTATACATTGTGGGTGAAGTGGCTACCGATACATTGTGGGTGAAGTGGCTACCGATACATTGTGGGCGAAGTAGCGGTTCTGGTGGCCATGTGAGCTGTGAGGGGGTACAGCCCCCACTGACTCCCTAACAAACATGCAATAAAATAAAAGGCGAGAGAGTGAGCGAGAGAGAGAGAGAGAGAGAGAGAGAGAGAGAGAGAGAGAGAGAGAGAGAGAGAGAGAGGGGGTGAGAAAGAGACAGAGAGAGGGGGGAGAAAGAGAGAGGGGGGAGAGAAAGAGAGAGAGAGGGGGAGAAAGAGAGAGAGAAGGGGGGGGGAGGGAGAGAAAGAGAGAGAAGGGAGAGAGAGAGAGAGAGAGAGAGAGAGAGAGAGAGAGAGAGAGAGAGAGAGAGAGAGAGAGAGAGAGAGAGAGAGAGAGAGAGAGAGAGAGAACCATTTGGGATGAAATCCCAGCAGTGAAGTCTTATCATCTCGACTTTAATGTTGGGGATGAAACACGCACCGGAGTAGGGTATATTCGACGTTCCAACCAATAGTCTACTAGAACACTTAAAAACAGCACTGGGCAAACCAGCTTTACGAAACACAATACCAGAAAGAAACAATGCACATTAGTGCAACATATCTTTATCATCATTTTGTCCATAATGATTTTCTGTTTAACATGTTAATTGCTTTACTGTTGTCAGTTTCTTTCGATGTTTACTGCAAGGATTAGAATCTACACTTTTGTTACGGGAGACATCCATGGGTATACCCAGTATGCTGTGATGTCAATGTTACAGATCCGTCTATAAAAGCTAAGAGTTTACAAAAATCAAAATACGTTTAACTCACAGTATACGGATACATCCATGACCTTCCGGTTGTATCCTGACAATGCGGGACAAAGGGAATGTATCCCGGGACAACCGGAAATGGATGTCGTGGAGCTGCTAAGACTGCCAGACGACGAGGATCTTGTGGAGGCCTTGGTCTGAGGGAAGCTGTTGAGGCATCGTCTGCTTCGTCGCTGTGGAAGGAGGATATCGCTAAAAAAGATAACTAGTGATGGTAAACACATTAAGTGACCATATACATATCACCAGAACTGTTATAAAATGTTGAATTAAAAATCGATATCATAGCACTCGGGACACTTCTATAAGCGCTCCGTCCCCATCTTCAGCAGCAAGCGAAGAGTTCTAATTCTGACTGTATAACGATCTCGCCCTTCCCCTGAGTGTTGAGTGGCTGCCAGATATTCAGTAACTCCTCGCAGCGCCATTCTCTTCAGACCGTCATGATCTATCTGTGCTTCAGTCTAACGTCTCTGCTAACGTCTGGTTAGCTGTTGGGGCGGCGCCAGGCATACGGACTTCACCAGGACAATACTAGCTTCCACTTCACTTTATAGTCTGTAAAAAAGTAAAGAACCCTCTTCCACACTTTCAGGCGTATTGGGCATATAGGGCTAGACCTTTATTTTCTAGACCAATCGGCACTCGATGGATGATGTCAGCATCACGCCGGCCGCCTTTACTAAGACAGCGCCTGGTGTCCACTCAAGGTTACTTCCTGCATTGAAATAATTTTTTTTTGTATGGATTTTGTACTTAATAATAAAAAGAATCATCGCCGGAGATACGGAGTGCGTGCTCTGTGTTTGATATCATCTGCAGCTACTTGATATCATCTTCAGCAACGTTACAAGCATAACTCCAGTTGTGCATTAGCACGCAGCTCACTCATCAGGTATAGGTTTAGTTTTAGACGACTGATCAACATCAAGGCACAAATGTAGTAACCCATAAGCGCTCCGTTCTACTTCCGACTCAAGTCTGAGTCTGAAAGTCTCAGAACAATGCACGAACTCCGTAGCACCGGTGAGGATCCTGAAATACTTTGGGTAGATTTTCAACTCCAAATTTTGTCCGGGCAACGCCGTTAGGCTACTCTTTTTCGATTTCCAGCTGCTAAGGGATTTTTTTAAGCAACAGTTCACACGGGCGTCCAATCTGACTACCTAGAGACCAGGAAAAATTACTAGAACCACGTGAGAAAATCACAGCTTTATACCAACCAGACGCCGTACCTCGAGACCACGCAGCCTCCCCCCCCCCCCCCCCCCCCCCCACTTATCAACATGTTTTCAAAACAGTCGTAGTCATGTTGAGTATATTATATAAATAAAAATGGTTTTCATTTTTGTCAGGGGGTAGTGGCTCGGGTAGCCTTGTGGATAGACGCCAAGCCTGCCGATCCAGTAGTCTAGGGTTGAAATCCGCATCGAGGGGAATTTTTCTTTTAAAATTAGCTTTCAGGTCGACCCAACCTAAAGTGAGTACCAGGTAATGTTATGGGAAGTAAAGGAGGCCGATAGATTGATGACCACGACATCCACGACATCCATCAAGTGCTGATTAGTCGGTAACATTATTGGCTTAGCTTACTAGCGACTAGCTTCCTCTTCACTTTATAGTCTGTAAAATTATTGGCTTAGCTTACTAGCTTCCACTTCACTTTATAGTCTGTAAAATTATTGGCTTAGCTTACTAGCTTCCACTTCACTTTATAGTCTGTAAAATTATTGGCTTAGCTTCTAGCTTCCACTTCACTTTATAGTCTGTAAAACTATTGGCTTAGCTTACTAGCTTCCACTTCACTTTATAGTCTGTAAAATTATTGGCTTAGCTTACTAGCTTCCACTTCACTTTATAGTCTGTAAAACTATTGGCTTAGCTTACTAGCGTCTAGCGTCTAGCTTCCACTTCACTTTATAGTCTGTAAAATTATTGGCTTAGCTTACTAGCTTCCACTTCACTTTATAGTCTGTAAAACTATTGGCTTAGCTTACTAGCTTCCACTTCACTTTATAGTCTGTAAAACTATTGGCTTAGCTTACTAGCTTCCACTTCACTTTATAGTCTGTAAAACTATTGGCTTAGCTTACTAGCTTCCACTTCACTTTATAGTCTAAAAAACTATTGGCTTAGCTTACTAGCTTCCACTTCACTTTATAGTCTGTAAAATTATTGGCTTAGCTCACTAGCGTCTAGCTTCCACTTCACTTTATAGTCTGTAAAAAAGTTAAGGACCCTTTTCCACACTTTCATGCGTATTGGGCATATAGGGCTAGACCTTTATTTTCTAGACCAATCGGCACTCGATGGATGATGTCAGCATCACGCCGGCCGCCTTTACTAAGACAGCGCCTGGTGTCTACTCAAGGTTGGGTCGACCTGGAAGCCCTGGCAATTTTTGAACAAAGTACGGCTCTGTCAGGATGCTAACCGACTACCTTCTGATCCGCAGGTCAGCGTCTAGCCGCTAGACCACTTTATAATCTGAGATAAGTGTATTACCCAGGAGAAGACTGCGACGGATCTCTCGTTTCTCTTCGAGATTCTTCTTCTTTTCTGTTGTTGTCAGTTGCAGGGTTGATAAAAATCATGTCTAGCTTTGCAGGCTCAGTGCGCTAAGGTGGGTCGGCCGCATGTCGTCATCGCTTTGATTGGAAGGTCGCATGTCGTCGTCGCTTTGGTTGAAAGGTCGCATGTCGTCGTCGCTTTGATTGGTAGGTCGCATGTCGTCGTCGCTTTGATTGGAAGGTCGCATGTCGTCGTCGCTTTGGTTGGAAGGTCGCATATCGTCGTCGCTTTGATTGGAAGGTCGCATGTCGTCGTCGCTTTGATTGGTAGGTCGCATGTCGTCGTCGCTTTGATTGGAAGGTCGCATGTCGTCGTCACTTTGATTGGTAGGTCGCATGTCGTCGTCGCTTGATCTGAAGGTCGCATGTCGTCGTCGCTTTGATTGGTAGGTCGCATGTCGTCGTCGCTTTGATTGAAAGGCCGCATGTCGTCGTCGCTTTGATTGGAAGGTTTATCTGAAATAATAAGCCAGTAAATTAAAATCAACCATAAACACTCTTTCGTTCTTCTCGTTCTCCTCTTCGTGTTGTTCTTCTTCTTGATGTCTTTCTTCTTGTTCTTCTGGTTGTTGTTGTTCTTCTTCTTTTTTGTTTCTTCTTGATGTCTTTCTTCTTGTTCTTCTGTTGTTGTTCCGTTCTTCTCTTGTCCATTCCTTTTTTTCTGTTGTTCTTCTCCTGTCTGTCTTCGTTCTATGTTCTTCTAGTCGTTCTTCTTCTAGTCGTTCTTCTTCTAGTCGTTCTTCTCTTCTAGTCGTTCTTCTTCTAGTCGTTCTTCTTCTAGTCGTTCTTCTTCTAGTCGTTCTTCCTCTAGTCGTTCTTCTTCTAGTCGTTCTTCTTCTAGTCGTTCTTCTTCTAGTCGTTCTTCTTCTAGTCGTTCTTCTTCTAGTCGTTCTTCTTCTAGTCGTTCTTCTTCTAGTCGTTCTTCTTCTGGTCGTTCTTCTTCTGGTCGTTCTTCCTCTAGTCGTTCTTCTTCTAGTCGTTCTTCTTCTAGTCGTTCTTCTTCTAGTCGTTCTTCTTCTAGTTGTTCTTCTTCTAGTTGTTCTTCTTCTAGTTGTTCTTCTTCTAGTCGTTCTTCTTCTAGTCGTTCTTCTTCTAGTTGTTCTTCTTCTAGTTGTTCTTCTTCTAGTCGTTCTTCTTCTAGTTGTTCTTCTTCTAGTCGTTCTTCTTCTAGTCGTTCTTCTTCTAGTCGTTCTTCTTCTAGTCGTTCTTCTTCTAGTCGTTCTTCCTCTAGTCGTTCTTCTTCTAGTCGTTCTTCTTCTAGTCGTTCTTCTTCTAGTTGTTCTTCATTCTTCTTCTAGTCGTTCTTCTTCTAGTCGTTCTTCTTCTAGTCGTTCTTCTTCTAGTCGTTCTTCTTCTAGTTGTTCTTCTTCTAGTCGTTCTTCTTCTAGTCGTTCTTCTTCTAGTTCTTCTTCTAGTCGTTCTTCTTCTAGTCGTTCTTCTTCTAGTCGTTCTTCTTCTAGTCGTTCTTCTTCTAGTCGTTCTTCTTTTAGTCGTTCTTCTTTTAGTCGTTCTTCTTCTAGTCGTTCTTCTTCTAGTTGTTCTTCTTCTAGTCGTTCTTCTTCTAGTCGTTCTTCCTCTAGTCGTTCTTCTTCTAGTCGTTCTTCTTCTAGTCGTTCTTCTTCTAGTCGTTCTTCTTCTAGTCGTTCTTCCTCTAGTCGTTCTTCTTCTAGTCGTTCTTCTTCTAGTCGTTCTTCCTCTAGTCGTTCTTCTTCTAGTCGTTCTTCTTCTAGTCGTTCTTCTTCTAGTTGTTCTTCTTCTAGTCGTTCTTCTTCTAGTCGTTCTTCTTCTAGTTGTTCTTCTTCTAGTCGTTCTTCTTCTAGTCGTTCTTCTTCTAGTCGTTCTTCTTCTAGTCGTTCTTCTTCTAGTCGTTCTTCTTCTAGTCGTTCTTCTTCTAGTCGTTCTTCTTCTAGTCGTTCTTCCTCTAGTCGTTCTTCTTCTAGTCGTTCTTCTTCTAGTCGTTCTTCTTCTAGTCGTTCTTCTTCTAGTCGTTCTTCCTCTAGTCGTTCTTCTTCTAGTCGTTCTTCTTCTAGTCGTTCTTCTTCTAGTCGTTCTTCTTCTAGTCGTTCTTCTTCTAGTCGTTCTTCTTCTAGTCGTTCTTCTTCTTCTTATTTTATCTGGTTGTTGTTGTTGTTTTTCTTCTTCTCGTTTGTTCATTTTTTTTCTGTCTGTCTGTCCCTTTGTCCGTCTGTCTATCTTCTTCTTCTTTTTTTCCACTGTCTGCTTCCTTCTCATCACTGTCTTCGCTAGATTGTTCGTATCTTTTTCCTTTCTTTCTCTTCTTCTTTTTTTTTTTTTTTTTAGTTGCTGTTGCGGTTTATCTAATCAAATTTACAATCAGTAGCTTACTATTGATTACTGAACGGCCGGCTCAAAGTACCACCGTACAACCAAACGCGAAACGGTCTGCTGCCAAACTGGCCTGGAATCAAACTAAGCACCCCGGCATTACAAAGCAAATTCGCCACAACTTAATCGTAGACGCCAAAGTCTTTGTTGTACTGTGTATTATTTCCTCGCACCACTGCGCAAGCGTGTTCCCATCACCTTTGATTGTACCACTCATTTACCAAATGTTCCACTTGAACCTTACAACGACTGCCACGCTTGGCTTAGGGATGGCCTACCAACAGTCAGAACCACTGTAACAGGGGTCTCCTCCAAATCATCAATGAGCAGCACTGATATGAAATCAACTACAGAAGGAGAGATCAATAGACTTTATCCACACCAGAGTTGGATTCGAGTGTACACAGATGGTTCAGCCAAGAGAGCAGTAAGAGACGGAGGAGGAGGAATATACATAGAATGCCCAAATGGTTTAAAAATCAACCAGGCTGTACCAACAGGTTCATATTCCTCAAATTACAGAGCAGAGACAGAAGCACTTCTAGCGGCATGTTCTTTCCTGAATGGACAACAGCACAGCAAATATAGCAGAGTGGTCTTTCTGACTGATGTTATGTCAGTTCTACAAGCAATTGTTAACCCAAAAGACACTCAGTTTGTAGACTTGACGCAACAGCTGATTTACTTAGGCTCTTCGGTAGAACAATCTGTACTGCAGTGGATTCCAGGTCACTGTGGCTTGGAAGGCAATGAAATAGCGGACAGATTGGCCAGAAGCGGCAGTGACATGGTACAACCGAATAGCGACCTAACCCACCAAGAGATGAAAACACTAATACAATCTAGTATCCAAGAAAGGTGGCTGGATACCCACACCAGATTTTCTCCCCAAGACTCACTTCATCGCCTCTCTAGAGAGGGACAGAGTATTATATTCAGACTAAGGACAGGGCACAACAGATTTCGTCAACATATGTTCAAATTTTTCGGTGTAGGAAATACGGAGATGTGTCCCTGCAGCGTGGCACCCGGACACAAAACTACACAGAACCTGTTTAGCCTTTTGTAGTTTGTTGGAAATTTAGCACGACGCAGGTAAATTACAAGGTCTGGAGCACAAAACACACAAGACCATATTTAGTTACAGTCAGGCGTTCCTCCTACCATTGCGTTGTGCTTCGTGTTGTTTTCTTTATCCTTTGTTACGCTGTGAATCAGTCCCCACTCTTGAGTCTTTGTTGGGATCCTGTAGTCTTTAGGACGGGGAATTTTTTCCCTCTAGTTCTACAACTTGAAACATTAACTCCGGTGACTCATATTTGTTTCTTCATGTAAAATCATATCATGCTTTATTCTTCATGCTGGATTTTGTATCTTCAAGCCAATTGGAAGCGCCCTTCCAACAAAAGCAGTGGGCTGGGTGACCTGCCTGACTTAGGTCATAGGCGGTGGGGACCTGGGAGCTCAAGGGATTTGATCTCTCCCCCCCCCCCAACGCCTCTTCTCCCCCGCAAAACTCATCCCCCTTTCAGTAATTACAGTAAGTGGCTTGTTTTAAACATCAATCCTGTGACTACACTTGACTGGAATAATCAGAGAAAGCTGTGTTCACTAATTGAGGTTTTGAGGTTTTGAACAATTATTCAACATCATGACACACGGGTGTAACCAATAAGTGCTCCGTTCTTCTTTCAACTCAAGCCTGAGTCAGAAGAAGCTCAGCACAGTGCACAGGCTCTGTAGCATCAGCGAGGGTCCTGAAATACTTTGGGTAGATTTTAAACTCAAAATTTTGCGCTACTCTTTTCGATTATTAACTGCCAAGGGATTTTTTACGTGCCCAACAATGCACACGGGCGTCCGATCTCACTACCCAGAGACAGGGCGGAATTACTAGAAATCCAAGCCCTAACTGGGGATTGAACCCAGAATCTTTAGCACTCGAGGCGGACACCTTGCCTCGAGACCACGCAGTGCCTTAATTATCGCGATACTGTCGGGCCTGAGTTTGTCCACAGCCCATTGGAGCATTACATATAAAAGCTGCAGTCCGCCGTGGTTTGTCCTATCTTAAAATAACAGGCGGTAAGCCAAGCTAAAAACAACAGTAGTTGAGGTCAGAGGTGTTCAGGGGAAAACAAACTGTAGGAAGTTGTTCACATAGCAGCCAGAACCTGGGCGCTCAGGTCATTCAAGCAACCCTCATACCCATTCAACAATACAGACCCCTAGTAATTATATGCATTGCGCAAATACTTTAAGAGATAATTTATAGACTGTGAGTGTCTTCTTCCCTGTGCGGGTTCCTGGGCCTCAGTTGTGGGGGTTGGGGGGGGGGGGATAATAGACTAACTGCCCCCCTACAAGCATGTCGTAAAAGTCGACTAATTAACGGGCTATCTATCTCTCTATCTTCTTTTACCCCACCAGGACATCACACAAGCGATAAACACCCAATGACACAAAGTGCCACCATGTGGGTGAGGATCACCCTGAAGAGGTCCCAGAAACCGCGTTCAGCTAGTAGACCATATTTATGGCCGGGCTATATTGCGGCCCCTGGCAATAGCCAGAGTAGGGCTTCAAATAACGAAAAATTCATCTCACAAGGGGATGACAGAATATTATTCATCAATTAACGGTTGACTGACTGACTGACTTTCTACCCTACCAGGACATCACACAAGCGATAAACAGCCGATGACACAAACTGCCACTATGTGGATGAGGATCACCGTGGATCACCGTGGAGAGGTCCCAGAAGGGTGGGGCTTCAAAAAAAAAAAAAAAACGAAAAATTTTATCTTAAAAAGGACGGTGAATCTACATAAAATTAAGCGTTGACTGACTGACTGACTTTCTACCCCATCAGGACATCACACAAGCGATAAACACCCGATGACACAAAGTGTCACCATGCGGATGAGGATCGCCGTGGAGAGGTCCCAGAAACCGCGTTCAGACATCTGGCCATATTTATGGCCTGCCTATATTGCGGACCCTGGCAAAAGCCAGAGTGGGGCTTCAAATAATAAAAAATTACGTCCTAAAAAGGACGTAAGGAATATATAAGAATAACAACAATAAATTAACCGTTTCCTTGGAAGAATGCATCTTCCTGAGAGGCAAGGAACTAACATATAGTTATAAATAAGCCAGATCTGTAAAACGGTTGTACATGCAAAACTTAAGTTCTGGAACAAGAACAAAGTCCAGAAGTGGACGAAAAATTAGAACTTTTCGCCGGGGGTTTATAGTCGAACATTTTCATTTACCTAACGAGGTCTTCCTCTTTTACCTGTCTAGAGGTTGCCTAATTACACGTAACGTTGTTTCCCTTTAATAAATCTCTCCAGAATGCCTACCTACGTAACAATGTCTCCTCTAGTCCACGTATTCAGGTTGCCTGTCTATAGCTATATCGCTTCCCTCTACCCCACTAGATCTCAACCTTCCTGATGCTGCGACCCTTCAATACATTTCCTCATGTTGTGGCGACCCTTTAATACAGTTCCTCATGTTGTGGCGACCCTTTAATACAGTTCCTCATGATGTGGCGACCCCTTGAATACAGTTCCTCATGTTGTGGCGACCCTTTAATACAGTTCCTCATGTTGTGGCGACCCTTTAATACAGTTCCTCATGATGTGGCGACCCCTTGAATACATTTCCTCATGTTGTGGTGACCCTTTAATACAGTTCCTCCTGTTGTGGCGACCCTTTAATACATTTCCTCATGTTGTGGCGACCCTTCAATACAGTTCCTCATGTTGTGGCGACCCTTTAATACAGTTCCTCATGTTGTGGCGACCCTTTAATACAGTTCCTCATGTCGTGGCGACCCTTTAATACAGTTCCTCATGTTGTGGCGACCCTTTAATACAGTTCCTCATGTTGTGGCGACCCTTTAATACAGTTCCTCATGTTGTGGCGACCCTTTAAAACAGTTCCTCATGTTGTGGTGACCCTTTAATACAGTTCCTCATGTTGTGGCGACCCTTTAATACATTTGCTCATGTTGTGGTGACCCTTTAATACAGTTCCTCATGTTGTGGCGACCCTTTAATACATTTCCTCATGTTGTGGCAACCCTTTAATACAGTTCCTCATGTTGTAGCGACCCTTTAATACAGTTCCTCATGTCGTGGCGACCCTTTAATACAGTTCCTCATGTTGTAGCGACCCTTTAATACAGTTCATCATGTTGTGGCAACCCTTTTAATACAGTTTCTCACGTTGAAGCGACCCTTTAATACAGTTCCTCATGTTGTGGCAACCCTTTAATACAGTTCCTCGTGTTGTGGCGACCCTTTAATACAGTTCCTCATGTTGTGGCAACCCTTTAATACAGTTCCTCATGTTGTAGCGACCCTTTAATACAGTTCCTCATGTCGTGGCGACCCTTTAATACAGTTCCTCATGTTGTAGCGACCCTTTGATACAGTTCCTCATGTTGTGGCAACCCTTTTAATACAGTTTCTCACGTTGAAGCGACCCTTTAATACAGTTCCTCATGTTGTGGTGACCCTTTAATGCAGTTCCTCGTGAAGCGACCCTTTAATATAGTTCCTCATGTTGTGGTGACCCTTTAATACAGTTCCTCATGTTGTGGCGACCATTTAATACAGTTCCTCATGATGTGGCGACCCTTTAATACATTTCCTCATGTTGTGGTGACCCTTTAATACAGTTCCTCATGTTGTGGCGACCCTTTAATACATTTCCTCATCTTGTGGTGACCCTTTAATACAGTTCCTCATGTTGTGGCGACCCTTTAATACAGTTCCTCATGTTGTGGCAACCCTTTAATACAGTTCCTCATGTTAAAGCGACCCTTTAATACAGTTCCTCATGTTGTGGCGACCCTTTAATACAGTTTCTCATGTTGTGGCGACCCTTTAATACAGTTTCTCATGTTGTGGCGACACTTGAATACAGTTCCTCATGTTGTGGCGACCCTTTAATACAGTTTTTCATGTTGAAGCGACCCTTTAATACAGTTTTTCATGTTGAAGCAACCCTTTAATACAGTTTCTCATGTTGAAGCGACCCTTTAATACAGTTCCTCATGTTGTGGTGACCCTTTAATACAGTTCCTCATGTTGTGGCGACCCTTTAATACATTTCCTCATGTTGTGGCGACCCTTTAATACAGTTCCTCATGTTGTGGCGACCCTTTAATACAGTTGCCCATGTTGTGGCGACCCTTTTATACAGTTCCTCATGTTGTGGCAACCCTTTAATACAGTTCCTCATGTTGTGGTGACCCTTTAATACAGTTCCTCATGTCGTGGCGACCCTTTAATACAGTTCCTCATGTTGTGGTGACCCTTTAATACAGTTCCTCATGTTGTGGCGACCCTTTAATACATTTCCTCATGTTGTGGTGACCCTTTAATACAGTTCCTCATGTTGTGGCGACCCTTTAATACATTTCCTCATCTTGTAGCGACCCTTTAATACAGTTCCTCATGTTGTGGCGACCCTTTAATACAGTTCCTCATGTTGTGGCAACCCTTTAATACAGTTTCTCATGTTGAAGCGACCCTTTAATACAGTTCCTCATGTTGTGGCTACCCTTTAATACAGTTCCTCATGTTGTGGCGACCCTTTAATACAGTTTCTCATGTTGTGGCGACCCTTTAATACAGTTCATCATGTTGTGGCGACCCTTGAATACAGTTCCTCATGTTGTGGCGACCCTTTAATACAGTTTTTCATGTTGAAGCGACCCTTTAATACAGTTTTTCATGTTGAAGCAACCCTTTAATACAGTTTCTCATGTTGAAGCGACCCTTTAATACAGTTCCTCATGTTGTGGTGACCGTTTAATACAGTTCCTCATGTTGTGGCGACCCTTTAATACATTTCCTCATGTTGTGGCGACCCTTTAATACAGTTCCTCATGTTGTGGCGACCCTTTAATACAGTTGCCCATGTTGTGGCGACCCTTTTATACAGTTCCTCATGTTGAGGCAACCCTTTAATACAGTTTCTTATGTTGAAGCGACCCTTTAATACAGTTCCCCATGTTGTGGCAACCCTTTAATACAGTTATCAATGTTGTGGCGACCCTTTAATACAGTTCCTCATGTTGTGGTGACCCTTTAATACAGTTCCTCATGTTGTGGCGACCCTTTAATACAGTTCCTCATGTTGTGGTGACCCTTTAATACAGTCCCTCATGTTGTGGCGACCTTTCAATACAGTTCCTCATGTTGTGGTGACCCTTTAATACAGTTCCTCATGTTGTGGCGACCCTTTAATACAGTTCCTCGTGTTGTGGCGACCCTTTAATACAGTTTTTCATGTTGTGGCGACCCTTTAATACAGTTTTTCATGTTGTGGCGACCCTTTAATACAGTTTTTCATGTTGCAGCAACCCTTTAATACAGTTTCTCATGTTGAAGCGACCCTTTAATACAGTTCCTCATGTTGTGGCGACCCTTTAATACAGTTCCCCATGTTGTGGCGACCCTTTAATACAGTTCCTCATGTTGTGGCAACCCTTTAATTCAGTTTCTCATGTTGAAGCGACCCTTTAATACAGTTCCTCATGTTGTGGCGACCCTTTAATACAGTTCCTCATGTTGTGGCGACCCTTTAATACAGTTTCTCATGTTGTGGCGACCCTTTAATACAGTTCCTCGTGTTGTGGCGACCCTTTAATACAGTTCCTCATGTTGTGGCGACCCTTTAATACAGTTCCTCGTGTTGTGGCGACCCTTTAATACAGTTCCTCGTGTTGTGGCTACCCTTTAATACAGTTCCTCGTGTTGTGGCGACCCTTTAATACAGTTCCTCATGTTGTGGCGACCCTTTAATACAGTTCCTCATGTTGTGGCAACCCTTTAATACAGTTCCTCGTGTTTTGTGGCGAACCTTTAATACAGTTCCTCATGTTGTGGCAACCCTTTAATACAGTTCCTCATGTTGTAGCGACCCTTAATACAGTTCCTCATGTCGTGGCGACCCTTTTAATACAGTTCCTCATGTTGTAGCGACCCTTTAATACAGTTCCTCATGTTGTGGCAACCCTTTTAATACAGTTTCTCACGTTGAAGCGACCCTTTAATACAGTTCCTCATGTTGTGTCAACCCTTTAATACAGTTCCTCGTGTTGTGGCGACCCTTTAATACAGTTCCTCATGTTGTGGCAACCCTTTAATACAGTTCCTCATGTTTTAGCGACCCTTTAATACAGTTCCTCATGTCGTGGCGACCCTTTAATACAGTTCCTCATGTTGTAGCGACCCTTTAATACAGTTCCTCATGTTGTGGCAACCCTTTTAATACAGTTTCTCACGTTGAAGCGACCCTTTAATACAGTTCCTCATGTTGTGGTGACCCTTTAATGCAGTTCCTCATGTTGTGGCGACCCTTTATTACAGTTCCTCATGTTGTGGTGACCCTTTAATACAGTTCCTCATGTTGTGGTGACCCTTTAATACAGTTTCCCATGTTGTGGCGACCATTTAATACAGTTCCTCATGTTGTTGTGGTGACCCTTTAATACAGTTCCTCATGTTGTGGCGACCCTTTAATACAGTTCCTCATGTGTGGTGACCCCCTTTAATACAGTTTCCCATGTTGTGGCGACCCTTTTATTACAGTTCCTCATGTTGTGGTGACCCTTTAATACAGTTCCTCATGTTGTGGCGACCTTTTTAATACAGTTCCATCATGTTGTGGTGACCCTTTAATACAGTTTCCCATGTTGTGGCGACCCTTTATTACAGTTCCTCATGTTGTGGTGACCCTTTAATACAGTTCCTCATGTTGTGGCGACCCTTTATTACAGTTCCTCATGTTGTGGTGACCCTTTAATACAGTTCCTCATGTTGTGGTGACCCTTTAATACAGTTCCTCATGTTGTGGTGACCCTTTAATACAGTTCCTCATGTTGTGGTGACCCTTTAATACAGTTCCTCATGTTGTGGTGACCCTTTAATACAGTTCCTCATGTTGTGGTGACCCTTTAATACAGTTTCCCATGTTGTGGCGACCCTTTATTACAGTTCCTCATGTTGTGGTGACCCTTTAATACAGTTCCTCATGTTGTGGCGACCCTTTAATACAGTTCCTCATGTTGTGGTGACCCTTTAATACAGTTTCCCATGTTGTGGCGACACCTTTATTACAGTTCCTCATGGTTGTGGTGACCCTTTAATACAGTTCCTCATGGTTGTGGCGACCCTTTTATTACAGTTCCTCATGTTGTGGTGACCCTTTTAATACAGGTTTCCTCATGTTGTGGCGACCCTTTAATACAGTTCCTCATGTTGTGGTGACCCTTTAATACAGTTTCCCATGTTGTGGCGACCCTTTATTACAGTTCCTCATGTTGTGGTGACCCTTTAATACAGTTCCTCATGTTGTGGCGACCCTTTAATACAGTTCCTCATGTTGTGGTGACCCTTTAATACAGTTTCCCATGTTGTGGCGACCCTTTATTACAGTTCCTCATGTTGTGGTGACCCTTTAATACAGTTCCTCATGTTGTGGTGACCCTTTAATACAGTTCCTCATGTTGTGGTGACCCTTTAATACAGTTCCTCATGTTGTGGTGACCCTTTAATACAGTTTCCCATGTTGTGGCGACCCTTTATTACAGTTCCTCATGTTGTGGTGACCCTTTAATACAGTTCCTCATGTTGTGGCGACCCTTTAATACAGTTCCTCATGTTGTGGTGACCCTTTAATACAGTTCCTCATGTTGTGGCGACCCTTTAATACAGTTCCTCATATTGTGGCGACCCCCAACCATAAAATTATTTTCTATACTGCTTCATAACTTCAGTCTTCTTCTTCTTCTTTTACGATCCTTCTGTAGGAAAACTTATATCAGGAGGCCGGTAGCCTTAATGAAAGCTATCGTGCAATCCATATCCTCTCGTGTGCTATACAGCTTTGTCTTCAGTGTGGTTGGAACAGGCCAGATTGCGTCTCTGTTGTCAGCATACAGTAGACAGTGTTGAAGCACATGCTCAGCATTTTCGGGTGCCACGCTGCAGGGACACGTCTCTGTATTTCCTACACCGAAAATTTTGAACATATGTTGAAATCTGTTGTGCCCAGTCCTTAGTCTGAATATAATGCACTACACTGCTTTAGCCTATCTCTTGAAGCTGTCTACTTACTCAGAGTTGTCTCCTTCTACTCCGCCTGTAGGTTGCCTACCTAAAGTAAATTCGTTTTTCTGTAGTCTATCGCTTGAGTTTCCTATCTTCTGTCTCCCTCTAGTCCATACATTGGCGTTGTCTACATAAAGTAACGTTATCTAATTGCACACGTCCTAACAACTTTCCCGTAATCAAATCTGGCCCCCCCCCCCCCCCCCACCCACCCCCCCCCCCCCCCCAAAAAAAAAATGTTTCCACATATTTCTGAAGTTCTCACGTTGTTTATCTATATTCTGATTCAACGGCGGATTCATAAACTCTTTTTTGTTTTTTTGTTTAATTCTTCTTTGTTTTGTCCCCCCCCCCCCCCCCACCCAATTCAGTTTCAGTATCATTTTCTGTGCCCTCACAAAATACTTACCAAAATAAAAGATAAAAAATACGAAGCACTTAGATCACCGAATTTGTTTGGTAACCTAATTGTTTAAGCGTGGACCGTTTTATGTGCTTTAATATTGCTTTAGCCACTTCTTTTCTGTTGCATTTCTGCCATCGCTTGCCATGTTCTGTATTTAGATAATTACCAAGGTATGAAGCAGTATTTGCCTATCTCAAACTGTCTTTTTAAAAGGTTTTAGTGTTTTAAAATTGCACGTAATCTGCCACTCCAAATTAGTCTTTTTGTAACATATGCAAGTCTTATTGCCGTGAACTTGTTTATCCACTTCCTTTTTAAAAAGTTTCTTTCGCTCATTCACCAGTTTTACCGCTTGCTAACTTGCTCTTTCTAAGGCCTACAGCAACGCACAACATATTTCTACATGTCTGTATTTATAACTTCTGTCCAAATCAGTACACTTACTGGCCAAGGGTAATATTCTGTAGACCATATGTGAACGAGTGTTGTCAGAAGACACGAGATTAGATAAAATAACATGTGCATCTGTTAAGTAGGGACGTATGAAAAGAAGGAAACGACATGTGTAAAGTCAGTGTGCCACGGGAACAGTAAGCATCTACACCCTAAGACGTTTGCTGCGGGAGACTGAGCATCTAAGGATATGCCCGGTTTGCTATGATGTCGATTCCTAAATCAGTAATCAAATCAGTCCAAACCAATAGCTACATTACCTCTTTATATCCCAAACTGCCCGGCTCTCTAGCTTAGTTGGTTGAACCGGGCTGCGAGGTGACCGGGTGACGAGCTCCTTGTGGTCCGGGTTCACTCCCGGGGGTAGGCAGAAAAGCCACATTTTCTCCCAGATTTACGGTACCTATAATGGAATCAAGGCCGAAGGGTTGCAATATCAATAGTACCGAGCCAAAGGGTTAACAACTCATGGTTTCTGGATATAAAAAAAAAAAAAAATATCCCAAACAGCTACCCAATTCTGTTTTCCACCTGTCAGTGACAGAAACGTTAAAATAACAACTACCAGTGAGAGGAGTTGAGGTAAGTCAAAAAAAAAAAAAAAAAGAAAAGTTAAGATCCCTTTTTACGCCTTTAGGCGCATCGCGCATATAGAAAGAGCTCCAAAGTGTGCAATTTCGGGTCAAGTGTGAATGATAGACTGAGAAAAATTTGCAACTTTATACAAAATCTGATTTTGGCAAAACGCGACAGGCTGGAATTGTGGAAAAATGTCACTTGAGGTCATTTTTATGTTATCTCAATTGTTGCCCCCAGATTGTATCAAAATGTCAAATCAGACATACAGTTAACGAACTCTGCATCCAGCCTGTCTTTTCCACAGATTGTACCAAAATGTCAAACCAGACATCCAGTTTACCTAATATGCAACTAGCGTATCTATTCATGTGTAAAATAATTGTCTCATCTAGAGTATCTCTGGAAGTGTGAAATGATAGACTGAGACTAAATTTGCAACTTTTTGAAAATATGATTTTGGCAAACGCGACAGGCATGCACCTGTGGAAAATGTCACTTGTCATTTTTATGTTATCTCAATTGTTGTCCCCATATTTACAGACCAATCGGCACTAGGTGGGTAATGTGGTCAGCATTACGCCGGCCGTCTTTACTTTCCCAGGGCAGCCATCCTGGTACCCATTTTAGGCTGGGTCGACCTGCGACGCCCCATACCACGATGAAAATCCACGCAGCCTGCAGTGGGTTTCAATTGCGGTACGTCGGAATTACGAGTCGGTTTCGCAACGCCTAAGCCACGGACACCTCTCGAGAGATAGGGTAACACCTACCGATTGCAGAGGTACGCTGTGGCGTTAGCGGCTGGACACCCGCATGCTTGGAAGGTCTTAGTTTCGCGTCGTGACGGAGCCGGACTGTTATTCTTTTCTTCTTCAACAAATGACCATGACTCCCAGGTTGACTCAGCCTTGAGCGGGTGCCAGGTGCAGTCCTGGAAAGTAAAGGTGGCCCGGCGTGATGCTGACCACATCACCCACAAGTCTATAAAAATATAGGGTCTAGCCCTATATTCCCAATAATCTTAAAGGCGTGGAAAATAGACCTTTACTGCCAGTTTGCAGAAAAGAGCCATAATAACATCTGCCAGGGACACGTGGAGTCCCTTTTTTTTGTGTGGGTAATAATATTTTGATTTTACTCCAAGTCCTGTCGTTTGCGTTTTCAGAAATTGTATCTTCTTCTCCTTATCTTGTTCTTCACTTCTCTTTTACCGCTGTGGGTGTCGAGGGAGGATATAAGGTTCTGTTTCTAGCTCTTCTGGCTGCCTCGACCATAGGCACATCGTGCTGTTGTAGAGTTTCTCTGATGTTATCCTTCCATCTTGTTCTTGCGTCTACCCCGTGCTCTACGTCCTTCTTCTCTTTCATGTATGCTTTGTATAGTATGGTGTCACAAGGCATTCTCTCTAAGTGGGCAAACCATTTCACTTTGCTGTCTTTGTATGTAATCCAGAATTGGTCTGTGCCGACTTGTTCTCTTATGATCTCATTCCTGATCTTATCTCTTATGGTCACTCCTACAGCCCTTCTCAGACATCTCATTTTCCGTGGTACTAATTTTCTTTTATGGTTTGTTGTTAGTGACCAGTCCTGGATACAGGTAGCACAGAGTTGGAATAAATATGCTTTGAATACGATGCCTCTTTGTGCTGATTGGGATTGTCTTATGCTGTAAGAGGGGGGCTAGCTGAAATGTATACAATTTTTATTATGATGACTTTGTATGAATGTGAAGCAAACCAAAACTTTGCATTCGATGTGAGCCACTGAGTTCAGTCCAGAATTGATATCACAAAACTCAGGGCATTCCCATGCATGCTCCGTCCTCATCTTCAGCAGCCAGCGCAGAGTAAGATGTGAACACTGAGTTCAGTCCAGAATTGACATCACAGCACTCAGGGCATTCCCATGCATGCTCCATCCTCATCTTCAGCAGCCAGCGCAGAATAAGATGTGAACACTGAGTTCAGTCCAGAATTGACATCACAGCACTCAGGGCATTCCCATGTGTCGCGCGTTCACGTGGGTAAATACACTGATATAGTGAGGGTGTGGGTTTGAACCTTAACAATGCCCACCCACGTGAGAAACTGGAAAG